>KE747824.1:1015661-1031731 GCA_000465215.2 Pyrenophora seminiperda CCB06 | reverse complement strand
TGGCGGATGGGTGCACTACTGCGGTCAACGCGGTCTACCATGGGCATGGGAGGCTCGGTCCGTCGGCGCTCGTGACTATCGCATTGTCGGCTGTGGAGGTGGGCAGGCGTTGTTGCAGGGGCTGTTCGCACGCGCGCGCTGGGCAAGCGGGGTGCGTCTGGGGCTCTGACGGCGAGGAGGCGCGACGTGGTGGTGGTGGTGGTGGTGGTGGATGGGTGGGTGTTGTAACAACACTGTTGTTGCAGCCGGCCAAAGAATGAGGTGGGCCAGAACATCAATCAGGCGTGGACGCGGTGGGCTTGGCAGCGCGCTCTCTGCTGCCCACACCCACTTGGACAATACAGTACGGATACACATACGGAGTACATGCCCTGCATCAGTCATCAAAAGCCGAGTCAGGCCCCGTCACGCTCCCCCTGCCCCCTATGTATGTGGGTAACCCCCAGGCCCTGCACTGCACGCAGCCATCATGGCCAGCATGCCAGCGTGCCAGCTAACCTTGTTAATGGTCGGCTATCAGGACGCGGACTGCGGGCTGCGGGCGTCGGTGGTATTCCGCGTGCATGCTACGGCGAGCTTTCACCGCATTCACCGCATTCACCGCATCACAAAACCGACGAGGCGAGCTTGCGGCTGCGGCGGTCAGTAGTCCATCAACTACGGAATACGCCCATGCTCCCCATGCTCGCGTCGGCTAGGCTCTGCAAGCACACAAGCACGCATAGGCTAGACGCTCCACGCTCTATCAATGTTCAGGTGTCATGCCGCCGCCGCCAATACTTCAACTCACCACCCCAGCACAGCCATGCCAATGCCCAACAACTCCACGCCTTTCCCCCAGCTCCCTCCTGACCCGCCCTGGCCACTCGATCCTGCCCTCCAGCCTCGCCCCAGGCCCCGTCCCCCGTTGCGCACCTGTTCTTTGAGCCCCCATCATGTCGCAGCTGCGGTGACGCTCTGCAGCCAGTTAGCCTACCGGTACACCCTGGAGCCGACGGCTGCTTTCATTCGATGGCACCACGCGCGCCCGAGCTTCCACCCTACTCGCGACCGACGTTGATGCGCAATGCCTCCTCGCACTCCAAAGTCTCGGTGCCCTCGATATCGCAGTCCAACGAGGCAGACGATGAGCAGAGCCTCTCCGACCGCCAGAGCTTCGACATGGAGTTCAATCCCGACCAGCCCCACTATGAGGGCGAAGACACGCGCTTGACGAGCGACAAGGAGCTCCGCGGCTTCTACATGTACGGATGGGCTGCCGAAGTATTCGTTGTATGCGGCATTGGCTCCTTCATACCCGTAACACTCGAGCAACTTGCGCGTGAAAATGGCGTGCTCCTCTCCGACCCCTCGATACCGTGCAAACCCACAAAGCCCACCCGATACCCCGGCCCATCCTTCTCCGCCAACACCCTAGGAGCCCTCTTTACGCCAACCCCGGATCAGGGCCAATGTGTCGTCCACATTCTCGGCATCGAGATCAACACGGCAAGCTTCGCCATGTACACCTTCAGCATATCCGTCTTGATACAGGCCCTGCTGATCATCAGCATGAGCGGCGCAGCAGACCACGGCCGTTTTAGGAAAACGTTCCTGCTCTGGTTCGCCTTTGTTGGCAGCATAGCGACGATGCTGTTTCTGCCAGTCGTACCCAAGGTCTACCTTCTCGCCGCCATCCTGGCAATTGTCGCCAACACATGCTTTGGCGCAAGTTTTGTGCTGCTCAACAGCTTCCTGCCGCTGATGGTGCGCTTCCACCCGACTGTAAAGTATGCCGAATCGACCGCGGGAAATTCCTTTGCAGACGACGACGACGACGACGACGAGGAAGAAGAGACCGAGGAGGACGAGGAAAGAGGCGGAGAGACGCCCACACAAGAGAACATCATTCGAGGCGCACCCTACCCGAACCAGCTTGGACACCAGGACGGCCTCTTTGACGGCGTCGCCGACGATACCACCCCACTCCTTCCAAGCAACCACGCAGCCGACCTGACTATTCCAACCGCCAAGAGCAGTGCTTCTCCGTCCGTGGAACTTGCACTAGCAACCAAGATCTCGTCGTACGGCATCGCCATTGGCTACATCGCCGCCTTGCTCGTGCAAACAATCGGCATACTCGTCGTTATTGCATTTCAGTCCTCCAACTTTGGACTCCGCCTCGTTCTCTTCATCATTGGCGCCTGGTGGTTCATCTTTACCCTCCCCACAGCCCGCTGGCTGCGCCCACGTCCTGGTCCACCTCTGCACATTGCTGCGCAAACGAGCAGCTTCCGCACCGCACTCGCATACTTCATGTACTCGTGGAAGTCTCTCGGACGCACAGCAACCCACGCGCGCCACCTCAAAGATGTTCTGCTGTTCCTCGCAGCCTGGTTCCTCCTTTCCGATAGCATAGCTACAGTTTCGGGAACTGCCGTGCTCTTCGCAAAGACTACGCTAGGTATGTCGTATGCAATGCTCGCCCTCATCAACGTCATAGCCACCGTCTTTGGTGTCCTTGGTGCCTTTGTCTGGTCACGTCTATCTTCCTTTTTCCGCCTCTCACCTACGCAAACCATCCTCCTCTGCATCCTGCTCTTTGAAGTTATTCCCATCTATGGTCTCTTGGGCTATATTCCTGCCGTCCAGCGCCTTGGATACTTGGGCTTGCAGCAACAGTGGGAAATGTATCCTCTCGGGGCTGTCTATGGCTTTGTGCTAGGTGGTCTTAGTAGTTACTGTCGCGCCCTCTTTGGCGAACTGATTCCGCCTGGTTATGAAGCCGCGTTTTACGCGCTATATGCCATCACAGATAAAGGTAGTAGTGTTTTTGGCCCGGCCATTGTTGGTGCTATCACGGATGCGTACGGCGAGATCAGACCCGTAAGTTCTTTCTGATTAGCAAATTGTTGTCATCTATTGTACTAACATGCTAAAGGCATTCTGGTTCTTAGCTGTCCTAGTCGGCCTCCCCTTTCCAATTATGATGCTCGTCAACGTGGACCGAGGTCGTGCTGATGGCGCATCCTTGGCGAAAACGCTTGAGCATCTATCCCTTGTGAGGGATTCGCTCCAAGTGGATGATGACGATGATGATGATAATCTGTCACAGGACATTCGAAATGATCTCCAAGCCTCAATCTCCTACCAGCGGACTTGAAAACTAGCTGTACTTAATTTGCATTGTATTGGTATTGGGAAACTTCTCAAGTGTTTTCTGTCATCCACATAGGCGTACTATAGTTGATCGTAGAGTATGTAGTTGAGGTTTCAGGGCTCTTATTGCGCTATCAGCAGCTAGCTATGTTGTTGTCAAGTAATTCTGTATACCGGCTCCCTTACCACATGACCATAGCCTTGGCGGCCAAAGAACTAAATATCCTGATGCCCGGTACATGTATCTACTGTGTGGCTACACGGTAGATAGTACGATATACCATACCGTACCATACTATACTATACCATAGTATACCATACCATCCACGCACCCTTGCATCCCTCGTCTCAAAGTATCGCATCATGCCTCACCCTCTCTGCCCTCAGCAAAATCCCGGCTTCCGGCGATTGATGTAAACAAACGGCCGAACCTTCTTACCTGGACCTGGCTGAACAATTTTTGTACAGCAAATGTTCTTACTGTTGCCGCAAGCCCTGCATTCCTCCATCCATGAACACTTCCACTGGCCGCAGGGCCCACACATCCAGTCCCCTTCGTATTCCGACTCTGGAAGGTACTTTTGATGGTTGCCGTCGTCCTCTTGTACCTCTGCCGTGTGTGTGTCCTTGCTTGCCCGGAAGCATCTACCTCCTACGCAACTTTGTGTCTGTGGTCCGTTCCACCACCCGCAGTTTGAACACTTCCAATCCCCGACAAAGGGCTTGAACGCTCTCTTCTCTTTTTCTTTGGCCCGGTTCTCTTTTTCTTTGGCTCTGTTCTCTTTTTCTTTGACGGTCCTGGCTGTAAGCCTGAAGATCTCGCAGCGAATGACGTCATCGAGCTGCATGGTGAAGCCCAACATCCTGAACGACCAGTTGTTGCACTTCTTTTCCTTTCCCAAATCCAGCACCTTCTTCCACAGTTGGTCGACCTTACCTAGATACTCTTTCGAGGCCGACTGTAGCCTTTGGGCTAGGTGGCCCATGTTTTGCTTTTGTGCTATACGCCACTCTCTGTTGATGTTCGCTCTCTTTGAGGAGCCGCTGACGAACTGAATGATTGTTGTAGCGATACTGTTTGGCAGCGCCACTAGGCAACCCGCATCGTGAACGATATCGTTCTTGTCCTCTGGCTTCTCTTCTTGCGCCATGCACTGTACCTTGCCGAACAGCATAGAAAGCTCATGATATGCGGAAGGGGGAAGCTTTGAGAACTGCCAGAGCATATCTTTGGCGAAAGGGCTTTTGTCGATGGCGGCGTCAATGTCGAGCTGAGTAGGTGACACCATTGTGCGAAATATCGACAAAATCAAAGTGAGTATTGCTTGGGGTGTTTTTTTACTGGGGACTGAGGAGTCAGAGAGGTAGCAATCGCTGTAGCGAATATTTATTTGGCGGTGGACTCGTTCTGTTCGTACTCGCTGCACCTTTACCTCCTTCACTGCGCGTTTGCTACGATAGCTCTTCTTCGATGTTATTGGTGAGCTTGTACCACGTGAGAAGATTTTCAATAACCGTGCACGTTGCATTGCCTCGTGACTTCATGCGTGACCTTGTTGCGAGTTATGTTACGAATAGGGCACTTCAGTGACACTGTGCAGGATGGGCGGCCACAGTACAGCAGTCAAGATCAGGTTGAGATCTCCACAACACCATCCTTAGAACTAGTATCATCATCCTTTTCTTAACTGAGACAGCATGTTGAAAAAGACGCTTACAAGATACAGGTCAGTGACTTATATGCGATGACAGCATTCGAAGAAATGGCTTCCATATTCCTCAACGCCGATTTGACCTTGATAAATCTCCACATGCACAAAATTCCCAGATCTATTAGCTGAGGCTACATCATCTGCAGTGCTGCCTAAATTTTGGATGCGAACGTAGCTATTCTCCTTTTCATGCATCGTACCTGCGATCAACCTGGGGAGCCATCTACTCTCAAAGTGAGTCATGGCCCAGTCGAGTCTTACCATTTCTGGGAAACTACTTCTGGAATCAACGAGCCAATTCATGCAATCTACAAATAGAAAATCTCGTCTGTTTGTGCCTTCAGATTTAGCATCTATCTGTAGCTCTCTTACACCACACGACGCTTAACTCCCCAATTTACAACGTTCCAGCGCCTTCAGATGTTGCAGTTGTGAATATTGAAACTTGTGTGTTTTAGCTCAATACAATCAATGTGTGCGTAGGTGTGAGGCGGGAGTGTGGGTGGGGGGGGGGGAATATCTTTTCATCCATGCAGGCGCTTTAACTGAAAACATGGACCCTCCGCTTGCTTTGCTTCAAAGCAAAAAAAAACCCCTCTTTTGTTTTTGCGCTTCTTTTCTATCATCTTCCCGGAGAAATCTGTACGACATCTCTACTTGCATCCACAACTCACAAGGACACGGTCAGCACCACCTTCTAAGCACTATATACCACCACGACCACCGTCAATGTTACAGAAAGCAATAAGTACTATTAGTTTGCCCACACCACCAGCTTTGTGAACCCCCCTCTTCCATTAGCTTTGCTGGAACCATGAAACAGCAACAACACAATAACGACGTTACCCAAACACCCACATCCCAACGACTTCGCCAACTACTCCCACATATATCTCAGCCACAGTACCACAGTACCACAGCATCCCCACGATTCGCTCATCCATCTCACAAGACCCGATCTAGGCAGTGTGACCTATGGCTAGAGTGTAAATGTCTTTCGATCCGCGTGCCCCTCGATCTAGGTGCCTGATGGTACTCAATGTGTAACGGTGGCGCTGAGATCTCATCGGCTTGACCTTACATGCATCGTACGCGGGGATGGTAGCTGGCATGTATGAGTGGCACAATACCAGCGAGTGAAGAGATGGTTGCAGTGGCGGTTTGGTGGGGCAGGCTGTCGTTCATGGTGGAGAGTGTGGATTTGTGTGCCATCAGATTGTTGCTGGGATTGTGGATTGTATTATCGAAGTCAAAGTAGGTAGGTGCTAGTACAACCCGACTGATCTGACTGACTATACTTGTCCCTTCCACACTAAGAGTGAATATACTCTTCTCCTGCTGTATTCAGCATTCCTTCGAAAGCCCTCGTCCTACCTAATAACCAACGCCCTCCTCGTAATCTCCAAGGCGGCCTCGTAGTTCCCACTAAGACAGTAGATACTCTGCATCGCGAATGCTGCATCAGTGCTAAAATCCTGGTATCCCCTTCCCCTGTTCTCCTCTTCTGCTTCCCGTTTTACCTCCTCACTAAGTGCAACACATTTCTCATACGCTGGAAGTGCAAGCGCATTAAGGTTCAGCCCATGCCACATGCGTCCCACATTGAACTCTGCTTCTTGACGTTGAATTGCGTACGGACTCTTGATGCGCAAATCATAGTATCTATACAGGAAAGAGAGACCTTGTTGGATTTGGTACTGCCTGTTTTCCGAGAGGCGTTTCATGGAATGTTGAATGTAGGCTACGGCAATGCTCAGATTGAGCATTGGATCCTCGGGCGTAATAGCATAGGCGCGGAAATAGTAGTTTAGTGCTGCTATGTAGTTTCCTCCGCACATTAAGACGTGTCCATACAGGGCGAAGAGTGCAGGATCGTGACCTTTGGCTTTGGGTACGTCTTCGGCATTGAAGTTGTTGTTGAAGCCACCTTTGCTATACCTTGTGGTGCGGAAGTTATACGCGACGCGCTGAGATGGGGTGAGAAGGGAGTAGTCAATTGTTTTAATGTAGCGCATCAGGACCTTGTACGCTGGACCTGTCGAGAAGCCCTCGGGGAAAGAGCATAGGCGGTTGGCAGCGCTGTAGAGACGGAACAGTTCGGTGCCAAAGGGGTATTCTTTGAGAAGCCATCGCGTTGCAATAGATACTTGTGGCGAGTTATCAGCTGTAAGTGCGCAGGCGAGACGGCAAAGTTCTAGCAACTGGTGGTATTTCCGGGAACGGTGGAATACATTGGCCTGCAAGGCGATGTCGAGTGTAGCGAAGCATTGCTCTTCGTCACCCTCATGAGCTAGCAGCATGGCATAGTGGCCAAATGCATCGCACCATTTATCAAAGTGAACACCCCAGAAATCGTCTGGTGAATCCACTGGCCGCTCTTGTAGATCAATGTCTGTCTCGCCGTCATCCACCTTGTTTGCCACTACCGAGAGTACCATGAGTGCGGATTCCTTCCATAAATCGCCACCTGTGACGCGACGAAAGTAGGTCGTGAGGTCTTCTTTTCGGTTTGAGAAGAATATATCGAAAGTGGCAAACTCCTCGATAAGCTCTCTGGTAATGGACAAAACTTCTCTAATTGCATCTTCATCTCCATCTTCTGCTACCTCCCAGATCTCCTCCAATCGGTTAAAACTGGATACAATCTCTCGGTGTTGAGCTCGAGCAGCCTTGAGATCATCAGCATAATCTGTAGCAAGTTTTTGAATCCTCCTGCGAAAGAGCTTATTTTCGATCGCCTGGTAAGGCACTCCAGTCCCTTCAATTGTAGCAAGTGTTGGTTCGACTTCAGGAAGCGGCTCTGTTTCTTCTTCTCGAACAGCGAGAAACGCTTGGACCTTCCGTGCTTTCTCTCTCTTCGTTCGAAAGAGACCTTGCGTAGGACGTTCAGTAGATGCGGTGAGTACTGAGAGCCGCGTGTTGCCATTCTCGCTAGTAGAGCTGTCATCTTCGCCGGTCTGCCCAGTGGCCTTCTGCATCCTTTTCCTATTTCTCTGAACCGTGCGCTTCTTAACCCCGTATTTGCCTCTAGCTTGCCTACGCTGGTGGTAATAGTACACCCTGAGTTCGTCATATGCCTGGAAACCCAGGGCCTTAAGCTTGTGACCATATTTATCGCGGTATATGGTTTCCGCACGTTGTCCAGCTTCCTGGTGCATGCCCTGATCTTCAAAAAACTTGGCAAGAATAGCCAGATCATCGTAATTATCTGCCGGCCACCTCTTCAATATGGGGATGATGCTTTGAGCCATCTCATTCAGACCTTGATTTGTGTAGCACGTGTGTAGACCGATGTAACTCATCAAGTTCAACTGGTCGGAGTTCTCGTTGAGTAAGGGTTCGTAAAAACGTAGTGCGTCCTGGTCGTGGCCGGTAGCATGAAGAGTATCACCAATTATACGGAACAGATCCTTGTAATCCCATATCGGTGCATCCGGACCATGATTTTCTGGCTCCATCATCTCAAGGTGACGCTAGTGTTGTCAATAGGGGCAAGAATTACGACTATTGTTTTACTCACCATAGCTTCTGAAAACTCATCTTTACCCTTACGCAGCCGAAACAACCCTAACTTCACTCTGATCTCCGACGGCAATGCTGAACCATATGTAGCATCTTGCGCTTTACGTACGAAGCCAGATACTGTAATGCGTCTCGGTTCATCTTCAATGTCGAATTCGCGGTCGTCTTTAAGTTCGTCCCAGAATGTTTCGGCACGCCTGCATTGCTTCCACCTTGATAGCTGCCTGAGCTTCGAGATTCCGATATCATAGCTGCCTGCTCGATCCAGAAGGTCAAGGTAGATGTTGATGAGCTCCCAGTCCAATTCATTGTTGACTGGGTCTCGGTCAGGTTGTGTAAAAATAACAATGGCTTCTTCGAAGCTCTCGACAAGTCTGGGTAGATGGAGTCTGGTCTGCTTTGAAGATATGGTACCCATCATTGCCATAATCTTCAGTACGCTGGTATCAGGGTCTTCTCCTTGCTCCTTGCGCGTCTTAAGCATCTTAACACCCAGACTCACACACTTGGTTGAGCGCCCTCGTTGCGCTAGGATCTCGAGCTTGTAACTGCGAGCTTCATAGTCGTTGTTGAGAAGGATAATCTCGTTCAAGCATGATAGGATTTTCGACGACTTGTTCTCATCAGTAAACTCTGGGTGTAGCTTCGGATCTAACTTCTGGATACGCTCGATGATGTATTGCCAAAGGTCAGGATCACGCTTGGTCGGCGCACCAGCTAAAAGTACGCTTAGCGAATCCGCTTCACGGCCCATCTCCTTGTATATCTCGGAGGCGATGTTATACGCATCGAAAATCTCCGGGTTGAGTTGAATAGCTTGCTGAGCAAATTCAAGGGCAGCTTCGTAATCTTTTGCGATGAACCTGGCATTAGCTTCTCGCTGTAAATCTTTCCATTCTGTCCCTGGATCAGCAACAGCTCGGGGTCCTCTAGGGCCCTTGGTGCGTCCAGGTTTTCCTCGCCGCCTTCCACTGGCCCTAGATCTGGATCCATGGTGCCCACCGCGGCCTCTGGAGGAGCCCCGTCCTCGGTTCACTCCTCGTCGGCCTCTATTGCTGGGGGTTGGTATAATACCAGCTACACCCCGTATCTTCGGCATGCCCCTACTTCTCTTATATTGCGTTGGCTCTTCCGTATCGTCAAATTCGACACCTAGCTCCATCTCGTCTGGATCACCTTCATCTTGTTGCGCGTCTTCGGATGAGTAGTCTGCATCCACCTCAGAATCATCCTTGTTTTCCATCTGAAGCAGTCGTTCCCGCTCCTCCTCTTCTTCAAGCATGCGCTCATATGCATCCCCATCATCTGAGCTCTCAGAATCCGAGCCGTAAGCCGAATTGCGTAACTCGGACGTGTCGACATACTCGTCCTCGTCCTTATGTCTAGGATCGGGGATGAAACCTTCAAAAACGACAGGGCCACTGGTAGCATACGCTCTGTTGAACGGATCATGAAAGCCGCTACTAGTGAAGGGGGCCGCTGGCTCAGCCTCGAGGTCCTCTACAGCACTGAGTGGAATGTGAGGAACGAGAGGATTTTGAGCCGGCTGCTGGGGGTGAAACTGATTCTGTTGTAGATTCTGTTGACGAGGGAATATTTGCGGATTTTGTGGGAGTGCAGGATACTGTTGTCTGCCATGGTTTGAAACGGGGGGCGGCGCCTCTACAAATTCACCCGAGACAGGCAGGGAGCGACTGTTCGGTGGCTGTCCCAGAGGCCACTGTCCATAGAATCTGTTATTCTGGTCCATCTTGAGCTACCTAGATGCTGCATTAGTTGAGAACTGTTAGTGGGCGATCGTCATGGCATACGGCACCAGAAGCAGGAGAATGGTCGATGGGAAAAGCCTCGTGAGCAGGGATTATACCTAATAGTCGGCCTAAAGTTAGTGCCCGATTTTTTGCGCTAGTACAACCATGGCGTGCATGGGTCGATTGCTCTCTTGCCCGGGCAGCTTGTACAGTACCGGTAGCGCGGCATGCACGACCCTGACCCTGGTTCCGAGTCCTACGTACTGTACGGAATAGTTCACAGTCTCTTTGCGCCACCATTAACTGACGACATGCACTGAAAGACCGACGCATTGTATCTGGTCATGATCGGTATTCACTCAGCGATGCTGGTGCCTCGCGCAATGTGTTGGCGGCGATAAGGTCATTACAGGTACTCACTTGTATAATTTTGCCGCGCAACGTAAAAGCAACTGCTTGTTGGGGCAGGATGAGCCTTGATTGTTTTAATTCACTCCTATAATCATGTGCAGCTGCAAATGCTTGGGAAGCAACATTGGTACATTACGTAGTGTACAGTACCGTATCGTACCGTACTGTTGTACACATATAAAGCTTCCCAGAGCATACCTGCACGCTTATACCGTATTTCCTTCGAACCTCAACGCAAAATGTTGTGGAGACCCCTGCTTTGCAGCTTTTTCTACATCTGCACTGTCACCACTCTCAGCATATCCCGGCATGGCAAGCAACAGCCACTCCCACCAGCACAGCAACAGACTCGATACGAAGCACAGGCTTGTAGCGTTATGTTGGCAGTTACACCAAGCGGGGGCATTATGGAACAACTCGTCGAGATACCGTTAGATAAGCGGATACTCTCGGGTATGTCGCGAGGATGCATACCTCCGCTTGACAAGATTAGATTCACTGAAACGCTACTAATTGATGTAATCAGGTGCAAAGTTACCGAGTCGCCCAAAATCGATAGAGATGATCGCTGCAGTCACGAACAAAGGCCGATCGGTGTCACTGGAAAGGCTGGACAGCATCTTATGCAATATCACGCTAGACTACAGCAGCGACGAAAGAAAAGCGACAGGATCCGATGGGGCGCCAAAAGTCTTGCCAGGGTTCGCATTGAGAGACGAAGTCGTCCAGTTCGAAGATGCTTCATCCAGTTGGTTCCTTGGAGACAGAATGATAGACAGTTATGAGTGTCGGTAACGAATAGTTTAAAGCAGAATGGATTGACGCGTTCTTTTCAAACACTGACCCATAATGCTCCATGCTCCCAAGGGTATAGTACGGGGCCTACAAAGGCCATGCTGGATACCGCTTAATGTATGCAAACCCATCCAAATCAAACGCCAATTATGCAAGTTTGAAAAGCTATCAGACGGTGTTGTCTCCCTCTTTCATGCCAACCATTTCGTATTCCCCTGCACCGTCTCTTCCCCTGCCTCTCCCCCTTCCTCTCGATTCACCCCCTTCGTCCTCGGCAGCAGGGTGCTGACGCGCGGGCGTCTTGCTCCCAAAGTTGATGGGCCTCAACTCGCGCCACTGGCAGGCCCAAACGCCTAGACAAGTCATGATAGTCGCACTGCACAGCTGTAGCGCCCACCAGAAGAGGTTGACCGGTATGGCGTGGGTATATAGGGAGGTCACGATGAGGTGTATAAAGTGTACGGTCAAGGCAAAGTCAAGGACGAGTTTGGAACGAGCGATAAGGAGCAGTATAAAGATGGCGCTACCGAGTGTTAGTCGAATACATGCCTTCAAGTAGTGTAACGTATTGCTTACCACGTGAGGCTATTCAGGACCCAAACCAGCCCCAGTGTCCATCCAACTGTCGTGTCGCCGCGCAGACTCTGCCAACTGAAGATTAAGTCAGTGCTGACCTCCTTGCCCGCTACCAGAGCCGTGAAGATGATGAGGATGCCGGCGCATGCATAGTAGGCTAGTTGTAGGAGCACAATCTGGGTGAGAATGCGGGTTGGTGAGAGATCCGCGAGTGCGCCGGGTCGTGGGGGGCGGCGTCGGCGTGGCATCAATTCGCAGGGCGATGCGCTATAATGTGAGCATAGGGGGGAATGTGTTATTGTTGTCCAAGTTCAGGTTTATGGTAGTTGCACGGATGTTGGCTGCCTGTGTGCCTGTTCATTGACCATCGACTCCGTTAACGCTTCGGCGAAACGTATGGGGGAGCGCCGATGTCATAGCGTACCGGTACGGTAATTAGATTTCGCCAAGCATTCCCCAGTTCGACATGATTGCGCCTTGACAGCAATCATCGTCGCACATATACACTGTACACTCCCAAAGCACGCACCTTCCCCGAGGTATTGGCACTGCAAACTCCGCAACTGCGACCGACTTGCACACCAGCTCCAGTCCCTGTCCTGACCACCTGGGCGCCTCCGCATTTTCTCCGCAACCTTTCAACCTACAACCTACAACCATGGGCTGGTTCAGCTCTGGTGCAAAGGACGACTCGGGCGTCAAAAAGACAGAAGGCGGCGCATTCGAATCACCGTCACGCTCAAATCGGAAGCAATGCTATGCAGCACGCGACGCCTTCTTCGAATGTCTCGATAAAAACCAGATCTTGGACAGCATAAACTCCAAAACGGGAAGGGAGAAGGCAGCAAGCTTCTGCGGGCAGTTTGACAAGGAGTTCGAGAAGAACTGCGCACACAGCTGGGTATGTGTGCTTTTCTCGACCCATCCAATTCTGCTCTCCAACACACTGACATGTTCCAGGTTGAATACTTCAAAAAGCAGAGAGTCGTCAACTACCAACGAGAACAAACGATCAAAAGGATTGAGATGCAGGGAGGAGAAGTCACAGCACCACAATTACCTCTACCAAGTCAGAATAAGTAGGATGATGGCATGGCACACATGCTTTGCCCTGTAATGCCGCTTACGAACATGTAAAAAAAAGTGTATACTACTCTCAAAATGACCTCATCAAAGCTGCTCACAGCACTAGTGACAGCAACACAGCTGTACTTGGTAAATGTGGCACCCGCAAAAAGAACATGGTTGAAAGGAAACGCCGGCAACCTTCCCGGGAAGAACTCCATGCACTCCACTCCCATGCAAGGCAGTCGCGCGTACTGCGACACCTTGTTCAATCCAACAACAAGGACGAGGCACACGAGCGCTTCCATGCTTGCGCACACATGGGTAGCCCCAAACCGTCACAAGTCCTTCTCGCCAAAGACTGTGATTAGGCTCGCATAATGTCGTCACTGGCTAGCTTCTGGAAGCTGGAGCTTACCAATTGGTATCCTAGGCGGCCGAGCCGCGTCTGTCACGCTACCTGCTACTACGGTGTACTCTATGTACTGTATGTACTCCCTTGCATGAAGGGTCATTACTGGAGACGCAAGGACGAATCGGGCATCGGCGGGCGTTGGCCGTTGATTAGCAGATAGTACCGGTACTGGTACGTGCACAGCACCATAGCCTTGTAGGCTTGGTGCTGCTTGACTCAGCTCAGCTCAGCCGTGGCTTGAACGGCGACGTCGGCACTTTTCCTCTTCCTTCTGGCTCGCCGACAAGAAGCGAAAACGAAGTACTGTACGGAGTAGTGCCCACGCTGCCCTGCACACTTACTGCTCGCAACGACAGGATGACTTGCGGGCGGCGGAATCCCCACCTGACGCTTGGACAGTAGATGAATACTACCAACCTTCCGAGACCAGCACCGGAGACGGGACAGAAAGTAGTCAAGATCGACCAAGATCTCGCGCATGACAAATGTATTTTGATCCCAAGACTCGTGATACCGGTATTCTTGATTAATACTGACTGGCTAGTCTGAGACGTGCATGTTCTAGCCGCAAAATAGAGCACCCAGTGCTGCCCACGCCCACCGCCAACCCAACCTAATTCAATTTGTCGGGTCGGCGAGATCTAAGTGGGTTTCTCGGTAATCTGTGCATACACAGAACACCCCACCACCCATATCTGATCTTATGACTTCATCTGTTCTTACCCCTCCATTGGTCGCGCGCGGCTCTGGGCGTGCCAGCCTCTAGCTGCCCGTGTGTGCGCCGTTTCAGTTTGTACGCTTCGCGACCGTACTATGCCAATCTTTTTACCCAGCTCCTGTGCTGTGTCAAGCAGGTGTTGCTTGTTGGTTGCCTGTATTTCACGGCGTCCTGTCATTGGCATTTTCGCCGACCGGCTGTCACCATTTGGTCGGCCAAATAGTCGCTGGGTCAAACTCGCGCCTAAAGATCTCCACATCGGACGCGCAGCCTTTGCTCGGCAACCCAACCATGCTGCTATCAATTGCAAAGACCACATCTTGGAACGCGCCATGGAACTCCTCTTCCTCAAATAGCAAGTTTCGCCACATGCGCGCTACTTCCTGTGCCGGATTGCGGAAGATAGGCCCTAGACCAAAGGCGCCAAGCACTAAATTTCTGTGTCCGCAGTAAGACGCGATTCGGAGGACTGCCCGCATCTTCTCCTTCATGAGCTCCTTCTCCTGTTCGAACGAGTACTTGCACCCGCTCTCGTCAAGTTTGGGACGCCTGACAGGAGCTACTGATATCACAGGCAATGAGGAGATGTCTGTAAATGTTGCGTAGTCTTGATCGGGCCCTGCTCGGAAAATGACTGCGGCCCGTTAGTATGACGATTGGAGACGATGTTTGCTAGTATTCAACTACGTACACACTTCAGGAGAGTATATTCCCCCTCTCTGCGGTATGGGGTAGAAATTCTCTTCCCGACCCAGTTGCGCGTTCCAGGGCATGGTGAGGGCATGCACGAGATTACTTCTCCGCGCGAGGCATTCTTCCGGTGCCATGAGTCCAGACTCCCAGTCGCCTCCTGCGCGCTTCTCGTTGGCCACATTAATGACGGGTATCCGCTTGCAGTCTGGATCTGCGTTGACA
Organism: Pyrenophora seminiperda CCB06; assembly: GCA_000465215.2. Classification (NCBI taxonomy): domain Eukaryota; kingdom Fungi; phylum Ascomycota; class Dothideomycetes; order Pleosporales; family Pleosporaceae; genus Pyrenophora; species Pyrenophora seminiperda. The sequence goes on along the minus strand of KE747824.1, from coordinate 1,016,713 downwards.
GCGCTCTGGTACCAGCCCAGGGCGTAGTTTACTGGATCACCCTCCATGACTGCTACTCGTGTCCGTTGTGATGATCGCTTGTCCACATTAACGCGTATTTGAGATGAGTCCGGGTAAAGGTATGATGTCTTGGAGTCGCGGATGTAGTGCTTCCAGATATGCGGCATCCATATACGTTTTGCTTCGGCTGCTATTTCCGACGGCTTTGGTCTTGACTGAGGCATGACAGAGACGAGTGAGTAGTGAGCGTAGGAAGTTCGCAGAAGAAGGATGGCAGCAGGTATGTAACCCAGTGAATGACTTGGATTGAAGGTACAGCAAGGGTAGTAGAAGGGTACCAAGGCAGCGAGAAGTGGGAGAAACGACAATGAAGGTGCAACTAGCTCGGACGGCAGGAGGGAAGTACATATATCACTTGAGCAACTGTTCAAGGGCGCAAGGCAGCTAAATAATAGCTCCAGATCGTACTGGAGACTAGATTGGCGCATTTTCCTGCGCCAGCTACGGAAGCGGAAGTTGACTGCGTGAATCAAGCGCTCCCCTGTGGATGCAATCATGGCGGGTGGCATTTACACCAGCCATAGCGCAGAGCTGCAGGAAAATGGGGACAGGATTCGTGTGCCAGGGCAGTTTAGGGCATGCACAGAGGTCAAGATGACCGGTAGCAGCCGCGCCTTGTGATTACAACCTGCATCCTGGTTCTGGGGGCGATGCTGTGAATCCACATTAGCCTGCCAGGCACTGAAGCCACAAAGTGCCGTGTCGGGGTTTCTGGGCGCTGTTGGAGCAGGGATATATGGCTGAGTCGATCGTCCAGGCCTTGAAGCGATCTGCATACTGGTGAAAGGGGGTTAGGAGGATCTGGCGGCGTTGGTCCTTCCGATGATGACAGCTGCTAACCCAGATCCTGCACGATATAGCGCTGCAGTCATGGCGTCGGCGCTACGATCCGGGATGCAGGGAAAAGGCACTGAGATCGGGTACATGGCTGTTCCACGAGTCGTCTTCTTTCACCGCCAGAGCGGTTGCACGGAAGCGTCGAGGCGGCGGAC
>KE747824.1:871054-1015445 GCA_000465215.2 Pyrenophora seminiperda CCB06 | reverse complement strand
TTTTTTCGGGGGGGGGGAGGGGGCGACTGGGGGACTTGGGGGGACTTGGACTTGGGGGGCACTGGGCGGGGTGGAGGAGAGCCAGACCAGAATCCGACTGAGCGAATAACGGTGACGGAAACAACACCCAAGCGGCGGAACACCAAGACCGCAGGCCATGGGCCCATCGGCGCAGAGCCCATGGGTCGCAAATCTCGAGCACTTGCACTTGCACTTGCATGGTCTCTCCTTGGAGCACCCAGTGTTTCAGCAAGGGCCGATTGTGGCACAGATACGATTGACGATTCTAGCGTAACTACATGGCCCAAGCGCCGCTTGCCTTTTTGCGAAGCCTCGGAAATGTCGACGACATCGACGAGCATTGCTGCTTTTGCGCTACACCGCACGCTTCCTACTGGCTAATCGCGTAAATGGCCCGGTTCCTGGCCATACCAAGAAGCCTTGTCCGTCCCCAGCTCGCGGTTCGAAACCGGGGAACCGCTTCTCCTTGCGCGTATGCCCTGTCTCTATGTCGTCCTCGCTGTAGTTCGACCTTTAGCCCAAGCAACCTTGCTGAGCTGCTACGGCCGTCTCCATTCCCTTCCTCGTCGCCGCCGTCTCCAATAGACGGTGAGACGCTAACAATCAACGGCTACGTGCGGACAGTGCGTAAGCAGAAGCGAATTGCCTTTGCTGCCATAGGCGATGGTTCAACCTTACAGACAGTCCAGGCTGTCATGGCTCCCCAGCTAGCAGAAGGGTCAGTGACTCCCTCCGACAGCTCCCATAGGTGCTGACATGGCCCACTATCAGACTCTCTACGGGTATTGCAGTGACAATCACGGGGACGTGGACATGCTCGCCAGGGCAAGGCCAATCTCATGAACTCCAGGTGAATCACGTGCGCATATTGGGAGAGAATGATGCTACCGTAAGTCCTTGATAGTCATCATTATAGACTCACTACCGTATCTGATTCGTATCACTCGACATCAGACCTATCCGATTCAGAAAAAGTATCAGACAGCCGAGTTTCTTCGTGCTCTCCCACACCTGCGAAGTCGACTTCCGTTCAACTCACTTATCCTGCGACTGCGGTCTTTAGTTACCGCCGAGGTGACCAAGTACTTTGCGAAACACGACTTCGTCCAATGCCATCCACCAATTATCACGTCTTCCGATTGCGAGGGTGCAGGAGAGGTGTTCACTGTTGCGCCGGGAGCACCATCTGTACTTGAGAAAGGGTCATCGAACCAGGTGAAGCAGCACGAAGAGCATTTTTTCGGTTCCCCAAAGTACCTGACAGTCTCCAGCCAGCTGCATCTGGAGGCTTTAGCTCAGTCTGTAAGCAAGGTCTGGGCTTTATCGCCAACATTCCGCGCCGAGAAGAGTGACACGGCCCGCCATCTCAGCGAGTTCTACATGCTGGAAGCAGAAATCGCCTTTGTGGACAATGTGAACGCCGTTATGGACGTCGTGGAAGATATGTTGCGCTCCGTTGCGTCGGAACTACAAATCTCGGCTTTAGGCCAAGAGCTTCTCGAGGCGCGAGCACGAGACCAGGAAGAAGAGCGTACACCCGTGTCGCACACCATCCTCGCACAACGATGGCAAGGGCTGGTAGCTGGGCCATGGCCCCGAATCACCTACAAGGCTGCGGTACAGCACCTCAAAGACGCCATGGCTCAGGGAAAGGTGGAATTTGAGTATGCACCTGGTCATGAAGACGGCCTCCAGACTGAGCACGAGCGATACCTGGCTGACAGCATGGGTCGTGGTGGACCCGTTTTTGTCACCGACTATCCACGTAATATCAAGCCTTTTTATATGGCGCCGTCAACTGACTCGGCAGCTGAAGATGAGGCGGAATCAACGGTCGCGTGCTTCGATCTACTTGTCCCCGAGATCTGTGAACTGGTGGGTGGCTCGATGCGTGAACACAGACTACCGGAACTTGTGAAGTCGATGAATGACCATGGCCTCCAGCAAGCAGCATCAGACGGGTCTCTGCAGTGGTATGTGGATCTCCGCAGATACGGCAGCGTGCCGCATGGCGGCTTTGGTCTTGGGTTCGATCGACTCATGTGCTACCTCTCCGGCGTTTCCAATATCAGGGATGTAGTCAGTTTTCCGCGGTGGCACAAACGGTGCGACTGCTGAGTAGCAGTCGAGATTCAAGGACGCCCGGTATACCGGATCACGACATCGCCAGCTGTTCGTAGACGTGTTGCGTCGTAACGTGTCATGACGAGTGCGCTGGATAGGACTGCTCATTGCAGGGCATGGCGACCCCGTATACAATGTACTTGTACGATCGGCGTGGGCCTGACATACGATAACTATCCAGGATATTCGCTTTCAAGTACTCGGCTCGGATCAATCGACCAAAATTTACACAGACGCTGATTGATGTCAAAGTATTTCTGCCCCAAGCAGAAGGCGAGTCATCCGTCCATGATTATATGTGCAATGGCAGACTCGTCAAACGTTGTTTTCCTTGTTGGTGCAAGCCAGAATTTCTACCACCTGGACAGGCTAAGTAAGATGGTGTATTATTCAGCGTGCGACTTAAGTCACGCTAAACCGAACGGTTACCAACGTGGTGGGGTAAGGTGAGCTATCAAGACACGATGCATTATCAAGGCAGGATTTCCAAATTTCCCATATTACCTGCGACTGAAAAGAGCTGCGGCAGGCTGTGGGCAGGCTATGCGGGCGGAGATGATCAGATAAGATTTCACCCCCGAGGGTTCTCCCCCCTGCTCGCTGGATCGATATCACGTTCATGATGTACTGGATTTCCGTGGCTACATGCCCACTATCTTTTCCATGCACGCATATGGTAAAATCATCGCAGGATCAAAGCCGCACCGAGAAGTAGAATGATTTAGATAAAAAAAATTGGTCAGTAGTTATCATGCAGTGGCATGCGATAGCATAGTAACCCGGCAATAGCGATGCCGGAGCTCTGATGGCATGGGCATAAATGGTAGAGTGAGTGCGCAATCGCCGCCGGACGCCCCGGACATGGTTCTGACGTCTCGGCGTTCGGCTGAAGTCATGTTGCGCCTCCGTTAGTTGCAAACAAAAGTAACAACTCCAATTTCGAACCATTGCCCGCGCACCCCTAGTCGCCGTTCACCACATCCCGGGGGAAATTGACACCAACGGCCGAAAACAAATCACAGGGTAGTCGCAAAACTGGAATCTGCGGCACCTGTTGCAGGCCGACTAATGGCCACCCATGATCGGGCAATAGTTCCTTTGGAAGGAGAAGAGCATGAGTACAGCTCCATTGCGCCACCACACAAGGCTTTCTATTGCTAACTTGGGCGCCAGCTATGAGGCGCTGCCGCCAAACTTCTCCCTCACCGCGAACATGCTTGCGGGCGCGTTCGCGGGCATTGCCGTACGTCACTTAGCGGAGTGGCCGCCATGTGCTTACCGCGACTGACTTGATCATGACAGGAACACTCGGTCATGTACCCGGTCGATCTCCTCAAGGTGTGCAGCCTTGCCTTGACCTCTTCTTGCTTCACGGACAATGCGCTGACTTACAGCAGACCAGAATGCAGATAGTCAACCCATCGCCGAGCGCCATGTACAGTGGCATCTCCAACGCCATGGTCACAATATCGCGAGCCGAAGGCTTCTGGTCATTATGGAGGGGCTTGTCCAGTGTCGTAATGGGCGCAGGTGGGCACTCGCTGGCGCACACTCAGGATGAAACGGAACTGACGGCTCAGGTCCTGCACATGCTGTCTACTTTGCGTCGTATGAAGCCACCAAGCACGCTCTCGGCGGCAACGAAGGAGAGAGCCACGAGCACCACCCTCTCGCAGCAGGTACGCAACCCTAGCACCGCAAATGTGCAGGTAACAGCTACTGACTGTGTGCAGCTGCTAGCGGCGCCGCTGCCACCATTTCAAGCGATGCGTTGATGAATCCCTTTGACGGTAGGAAGCGCGCCATGACGACACTTGACACGTACTGAATCTCGCAGTCATAAAGCAACGTATGCAAATGCACGGTTCCATCTATAAGTCTGTCCCGCAATGCGCTCGAGAGGTGTTCCGCGCCGAGGGCATAGGCGCATTCTACGTCTCGTACCCTACCACCCTATGCATGACGGTACCTTTCACCGCCCTACAATTCATGGCATATGAGTCCATATCCAAGGTCATGAACCCGACCGGCCGCTACGACCCATACACGCATTGTTTCGCTGGAGGCATTGCTGGTGGATTTGCAGCCGGACTTACCACGCCGCTGGACGTTATTAAGACGCTATTACAAACACGAGGAAATGCTAGAGATGCCGAGTTGAAAAATGTTTCAGGCTTAATGCAGGCGGCAAAGATTATTCGCGAAAGAGAAGGGTACAGAGGGTACTTCCGCGGGTTGAAGCCTCGGATTATCACCACAATGCCTAGCACGGCAATTTGCTGGTGAGGCCCATGCCGCATATTCCAATGTGAATCCATCTGACTCTGAACAGGTCTGCATATGAAATGGCCAAGGCCTTCTTCATTCGGCGAAGCACAAACTCGTCAACGGCCATTTGAGACGATGCTCGAGCTGAATCTTTTCGAAGCGAGTGCAATTAGTCGGTGGAGACAGTCATGTGTGCATTGCAAATGCAATGATATACAGGCTGTAAGGTTGGGCAGGATCAACACGCTTGCAATATTTGGCATTCGCGACAACGTCTAGCATCATGTGTGGCGCGGGTAGGGCACAGACTGTGTGGCGGCGCTGCTTACGTGCCTTTGTACAGTCATAGAGGCTTGCTTGGAAGCTCCATTTGGCGTCATAGTGGAAGCTTGGTTATGTGGGCGCATGCTGCTTGCGCAGATACTTGCGCAGAAACTTGTACAATAAGGAGCAATTCAGTATCCATGTCGCTCATGGCCCATGACGCCAGTGCTCCATGTCATGTCTGAGTGTTGTGAAGGCTGCAGGTGTGTAATCGATAAAGACGGCCCGCTTTAGTTAGCGTCTGATGGCGCCCATGCCCACATGCACATGCAGATGCACCTCTCTTCGCTCACGCCAGCGCTTGTACATATTACATGGTAGTCTTGGTAGTCTTGGTAGTCTCGATTGTGATGTGATGCTGGCTACGGTGCAGACTATCGGGAGGGCTAGGGTAGCAACTTGCTTATTCCGTCTGGTTGCCGTTGCTCAGCCTTCGCGGTTGCGAAATGCAGCTACATACGTCACCTACCTAATACCGCCAACACCGCATTGCCGCCGCGCCAACTAAGACAGGCGCATGCGACACACGGATCTACAAACACCTAATACGTGACGCCGAACACATGATCCCAACTTCATACCAGACGCCAGTTTGAATTGGGCGCTCCGACCCCATGCTCTCTGCCATGCGCGCCAATACTACCCAGAAGGCCTACGATGAGGCCTTCCTTGCCTGCTCGACCGCTGTTTATTTCGAAAGCCAGGTTTGTGCCCAACCATCCATCGAGTGTCGCGTGTGGTAACAATGCTGACAGGAGGCACACAGAACAACGAAAAAGAAGCGTTGCGGTCGTGGAAGACTGCGCTCGACCATATCTACTACCATAACGCTCGTCGCAACCCCTCAACATACCGCCCCGCGTCCGAGACAGAGCGGGCACTTATAGAGTCGCTTCGTCAGCTAGAACTGCAATGCAAAGAGCGCGTTGACCTTCTGGAGGCGCTGAAGCAGAGTCGGAGCGAGTCCAACGAGGACCAACCTTCTGATGCAAATACACCAACCCCGCCTTCCCACGGCCTGTCTCCGTCGTCGAACAACACGAGCGCGGCGTCATGGCTAGGTGGGGGCTCCATACCCCCCATAGAGTATGCCCACCTTTCGAGGCCACCTCCGTTGCCATACCGCCCTGCGTTGCCGCCACGAAGAAGCTCTGGTACTGGGCCTGTACGAGACAATAGCTTGACGCAGATTCGAAGCGCATCAATCCTGTCTCCTGGGGCAACAGGAGAGACCAAGACGCGTACACCATCACCAGAGAAGAAGGGTAGGATGCTCCGGACGCTAAGGTCCGGGAAGGAAAGCAAGTCATCTTCCTCCAAGCTGCCCAACTCGTTGAGGAATCGACCTGATGCTTCCAAGGCAGCTACTCAAGCATGGACTTGCAAAGCTACATCCAATTCCAGTAGGCCCAATTTGGCGCCACAGAACTCATCAACAGCTTCACTGCCTCCCTCAACTCGCTCATCCAGTGACAAGCCGACTGTGGAGAGGCCGAGTGTATACTGCTCGAATTCCGAGTCACACAAGCTACCTGCGAAGGTATCATCTTACCTCATAGCTGGCGACGGTCCGTCCTCCGTCGCCTACCTAGTTCCACCCCCAGGTGGGGAAAGTGAGCCCGAGCCAGCCAAGATGCCCGGTCCAGAGCGCACAGCACCACTGGTCCCTCGCAAGTCTGTAGATGCGAGTCGAGTATTGAATACGTCAGGAGGGGGCACGATACTACCTTCATACAGGAATGAGTATCCCAAACCTACTCTAGACCCTCGTAATCTTGCAGTGTCGGCAGCTGCCCGATCTTACAGTGATAACAGTGTTGACCGGGCTGGGGTAATGTGGGATCCTACTACACGAAGATTAGTGCCAAAGGCTACAAACAGCCATTCGCGTGCACGAACAGATTTTGATCAAGAAGAGTCGTCCGAAGCTATATCACTCGATGAGGATGGCGAGATGCTCAAACAGCGACCATCCCCGGTACGCAAGGGTAGAGCTAGAGGAAACTCGATGCGTGCCGAACTGCCTGATACTCCGAGCACAGATAGTACTGAAGCGGAATTAGAGACAGAAGATATGGATGAGTGGAAGCGACGAGCGGATGAAATAATGAAGAATCTTCCAAGAGGTGTCGACAGACAGGCAGCACAGCAAATATTGAACGAGATAGTTATACAGGGAGATGAGGTACACTGGGACGACGTCTCAGGACTTGAAGTTGCAAAGTCGGCGTTGAAGGAGACTGTTGTGTACCCATTTTTGCGACCCGATCTGTTCATGGGCTTGCGAGAACCTGCACGCGGCATGCTTCTGTTTGGGCCTCCGGGTACTGGAAAGACTATGCTAGCTAGAGCGGTGGCTACTGAGTCCAAGTCTACTTTCTTCGCTATCTCAGCCAGCAGTTTGACGTCCAAGTTTCTAGGCGAGTCTGAGAAGCTAGTTCGGGCGCTATTCCAACTCGCAAAACTGCTTGCGCCATCAATCATTTTCGTTGACGAGATTGACTCCTTACTTTCGTCGCGCTCCGGCTCGGGAGAGCACGAAGCTTCCCGTCGTATAAAGACTGAATTTCTTATTCAGTGGTCCGACCTACAGAAAGCTGCTGCTGGTAGCGCACTTACTGACAAGGAGAAGGAGAAGGGCGACGCTACAAGGGTGCTTGTGCTCGCAGCAACTAACTTGCCATGGGCAATCGATGAAGCAGCTAGAAGGCGATTTGTGCGAAGACAGTACATCCCGCTTCCGGAGGGATGGGTCAGAAAGCAGCAGATAAAGACGTTGTTAAGCCATCAGAAACATGAGTTGAAGGATCAAGATCTAGATGGTTTGGTCACGCTCACAGAAGGTACGTACACAAAGCAGCTACCCACCATGCATGGTTCAATCATATGACGAGGCTTTTACTAATGCGTTGATAGGTTTCTCTGGTTCTGACATTACTGCTCTCGCCAAAGATGCCGCGATGGGACCCTTGCGCTCGCTGGGGGAGAAGCTGCTTTCTATGACAATGGACCAAATACGCCCGATACAATACCAGGACTTCGTTGCTAGTCTGAAAACTATTAGGCCATCTGTCAGCAAACAGGGCTTGAAAGAGTTTGAGGACTGGGCCACGCAGTTTGGTGAACGCGGAGGCTGAAGGGCCAACCCGCCCGATAGCAACCACAACATGCATGGCACTGCGCCTGCTGCAACGAATACAAAATCTACATGAGCAAACCCTATCACACCAGTTTATGGTCACTTACTCTGGGGCTCTCATAGCGGTTTCATGCTATTGCCTAGGTCGAGGATGGCTCCTTCTTCTTGAAGTGTACTCGTGACTTGGCGCCATTCCAACCTGTCATTGATTAGCCCGTACCTTGATCTCTCTCACTCTCTCATACGCACACACTATACGTGATTCCAACAGGACGTTTGTCTCACATGATGGCGCCCCGCAAGAAGACTGAGGAAAAGGCGACGGCCAACGAGGCAGCAGATATGGTGTTACACTATCTTCGTAAGCCACTTACTTACCTAGCATGCGGGCCCGGACCAGCTGAAACGCTCCTGCCTTTTAGCTCCCATACTGATCATGTTCAGACAAGCAAAATCGCCCTTACTCAGCTATAGATGTGTCTGCCAACCTGCACAACAAGGTTACGAAAGGTTTGTCAGCTATCCACCTCACTCAAGAGCAGTGGCTAATGGCGACACAGCCGCCGCAGCAAAGATACTCAAGGAGCTTCATGAACAGAAGCTGATTGAAGGCCGTGCAGCTGGTAGGTAACAGTTTTCTCTTGCCGCAAGCTTACGATTACCAACACCTCTCAGGCAAGCAGATTGTCTATCATGCTCTCCAGGTAACCCCCTTCTCGTCACCATCTCCTCAAGAAGCACAATACTAACCCTCCACAGAACGCAGCTGAAGCTTGTACAACCGAGCAACTCGCCGCCCTGGATGCTTCCATCCACGACCTCCGCATGCGCACCACGACATTCGTCGGCACCGCAAAAGCCCTCCGCAGCACCCTCTCCTCGCTCAACTCGACACTCAGTACTGCTGACCTGCTCACCAATGTACACGCGCTGGAGGCTGAGAAAATGCAGCTTGAGGCCCGGCTAGATTCTTTGAGGAAGGGCAAGGCGAAGAAGATTACAAAAGATGAGCGAGAGGCGGTGGAGGGGGAGTGGAAGAGGTTTAGTGTGATGGCGAAGAAGAGGGATAAGATTGCGAAGGAGATGTGGGCGATTATCGAGGAAGGGCTATCAGATCAAGTGGCTAGGGAAGAACTTAGAGAGATGTTTGATTTGGATGGGTAAGGGATAGGAAGGAGTTGTGTCATGAAGATAATGTGAGATGACCAACGGGATAGGTCTGACATCTGGTTCTGTGAGCAAGGGTACAAACTGCTAGACCTAGCTAGCTGATATAAACAGTACTGACAGTTACAGACAAGAAACTATACAAGCTGTGTTTGCGTTAGCTCATACATGTGTCGGGAGGCCTGGGCACTGCCTCGCTCCTCAGCCACCTAGGCCTATCTCTCACTTCCTCACACCCCAGATATCCCCCCCAACTTTGACCACCCTCCCCTTCTCCTCCAGCTCGCCCAACAACTTCGCCACCTCCTCCGCCCCAAACGGAAATCCACCTTGAACCATCATCTTCATCATCATGAAGATCCTACCTACATTCATATTTCCCTGATTCGTCAGCATACCCAGTATAAACGCCGTGTATACATTCTTCTTCTCTTCGAGCATCTCCTCCTGGGATTTGACCGTGTTATTTGTGGCATTCGCCTGAATAGCCGCGAGTTCCTCAGCCGCAGCAGCAGCATCGGCGTCATGAGTACTAGTAGTAGATGAGGGTTTCGGCAGAGTCTCAATAACCGAGTAAGTCTCGGGTGCGTGGAAACGCAAGACTGATTTGCCAACCCAAAAGGCCAGGGCTTGAGCAACGAGGCTAGATTCCATTTCTAGCATTTCCTCGAGCTGTGTGACGGAGCGGGTGAGGCCTTCGCCAACCGTCTTTGCATCGTCGTCCGCGGTAGCGACGGCTTCTTCGCCGGGCTGGGGCTCAAACGCGTGGATAAGACTGACTTGCCAGGGTGTTAGGTTGTCGAACTCCTCTGTGCGGTCGGAGAAGGAGAGCGTAATGGATGAGTTTCCGAGCGCGTTCATCCAGCGTAGCTTACGCATGCCTTTTATTCGCTCGAAACGGGCGGCATATTCTTTCTGCAAAGCAGATATTTGCGCGGGCACGACGAATGTGTCGTCGCGCAGTTGGGGCCAGAAGAAGGAAGACAATATCTGGGCGTTGAGAGCGGGGCTGGAGGAAAAGGACGGTGTGGCGCTGGGAGCAGAAGGCGTGGTCTTCCGCGCTGACCTTGTTGGGCGGCGAGGTCGCGGTGTACGTGGCTGCCTGGCGTCTGGCGTTTGGGGGGTTTTGTTGCGGTGATCTGGTGTTACAAGCGAGATTGCTGTTGCGGGAACGTTGATGGTCGTGCGGATAGTGCTGTTGATACGTTTTGATTCGAGAACGTCACGGAGCATGACTTCACATGCTTGTAACTTATCATCACCCAAGCGGACCTTGATGAGCTCCAGTAGTCGAATCTCCTTTTCATACTCTGGATCCTGACACTTCAGCAAGTGATCTCCATAGATGTTTTTAAGTTCGTTGATGAAGTCTTCGCGTTCCCATAAAGTCAACAAGAACCAGATTACGTCTTCAACTTTTGACTTTTTGTAGTCTGGTGATGCATCCTGAGGTAGGGGCTGCCAGTTCATGTCGTTCCAGTTTAGTTCCTCGTCCGCATCTTGTCCATAGTTTGTAAAGGGCTTGGCCATCTCACTGGCAATCTCGTATGAGAGCTCGCTGTTGGAAGAGAATTTGCTGCCCGTCTCATCGCTCAAATCAGTGAGTAGACTGGATATGATGATCCGCGCCGTGTCTTCCCGCTCCTTCAAGTACCGCCTAATTGGCCTTGCTACCCTTTCAAGCAACACACCCTTTGGTTCTAGCTCATGGAAAGAGCGGATTATGGATATATAGACGTTCAAGATGTATGTGGTTGTTGCGCCGGGATGCAGCAGACGCCGGGATATTTGCTGGGAAAAACTGGATGTGAGGTGTTGCTTCGCATTCGAGACTCTAAGATACTCCTTGATATCCAAGATAGCGCCGATGCTCTTGTCCCAGTGTATGACAAAATCGAATAGGTTATCGACTCGTGATCGACCGAGCCTGCCCAGGGCCATTTCTTGCCATGAAGTAATTTCGGTGGGTAGAATTCTACTCTGCTCGCACCTCAAGCACGTAAGTACCAGCTCGACTAGCGGACAGAAGCCATCTTGTATCCACATCTTCAACTGCGGCACAGCCGACTTCTTCGAATACCAGTCTACCTTCAGGTAGTGGCTTGCGATGAAGGAATCAAGAAGCTTGTTCATCGCATGCGCGAATGCTTTCTGTGCACTGTCACCACCAAGTCCGACGTGCTCCAGCCCTTGTAGAAGCGTAGTCATCTGCTTCCTAGACTCCTGCGTGCTATCAAGTATGGTGCTGGGTTCTACACCATCCTGACGATTGTAGATGCGAAACAGTCTACATCCCGCATCATACAAGACGTAACTAAGTGTCTTTGAGTATCGTTGTAGCGGTAGGCAGTGCGCAAAGACGGCCTGTATCTCCCTACGAAATTTCCAGTCTGCAACACTTGCGGCGTCTGGTTCAACAATCTGCGTAGGTCTGCTTGGTCGCCCCGCTGTGTTACTCGCGTTGTTTCGTACAAAAGGCAGTAGGTGGTCGGTAAAAGGCTGCAAGTATACGTTCTGTGCCTGCTCGAGAATGTGCTGCGTCTCGTCAAGTATATTCCAGGAGTTGTTCAACTCAACCTTCGCTCCCCACAAGCTTTCTAGCCCTGGCCTGACATTATTCGCAAAGTGCAGCCGGCACTCGTTCGTGTACCAATCTATCAGGCTCTCATCCTTCCCCTCTTCGTTCCTGCCCTCCCCAACTAGCAAGTATCTTAGCGCTTTTTCAACCTCCAACGTCCGCTCTATCCTCGGCGCAAAGAATACGTCCTTTGGAAGGCTTAGAAATCTCGTTGCGCAGCTCCATGTTGCGTTGCGCTTGACCGCTTTGTGCTGTCCCTGGCCGTGTGCTCGTCCTTCGACGTTTCTTAGCGCATACGGACTCCCAAACGAGGTGTCTGGTGCGGTAGATGCCAGATCCGGGCTCGCGACCGGTGTCGGCGTGCTGTGTGAGAGGGAGAGGACTGGGAAGACAGATGCAAAGACAAGGGTTGAGTGGTCCATAGCGGAAGTGTTGCAGAACCCCACTATGCGATTGTTTACTGGCGGGGCTGGTATGAGGTGGACGGCTTCATGGATGTATGAGCAGCAAACAGGGCGCCATTGAGAGCATGAGTGCTGGTCCTTTGCCCATTGTTTGGTCCGCACTTTGTTGACGTCGTTTAGCTAGTCCGCGCATGCCGCACTCGCCATCACCCCGACCTTGAGCTCGGGCCAACCATAACGCGTATTCACGTGGCATTCAAACGACGACCGCTGCATGAGGTAGACGGGTTCCAGTAAAACATGTCCATGAATTCTAAATGCGATGAAACATCGGCATACGTGGAATCTACAATTACGTGAACCCTTTAACTATTTAACCGTAACGCCTCTCCATGTCACCAGGTTCTGATTCTCGAGGCCACACATACCCATCATGGAAAAAATGATCAAGGATATCTACCATATACGCCATCCTGCACCATTCCATTCCCCATTCCCCATTCCCCATTCCCATGCATACAAGATGCTTGCAACGATAATAAATACTAATGTCGTTGTCGATCGTGTCACGGCCGCAAGACACCATGCCGCCTTCTAAAAGCTTCTACTCGTTCTTCGTAGAAGAGTATCTCTCGGACTCTGAGTTTGGGTCCTTTTTGCGAGTCTTGTATAAATGAATCATCGTCACTCTCGACATCTGCATCGTCGCTCGCCTCGCTCTCAGTTTCGTCACCACCGGGTGGTATGCCAGTTTCATCCATATCGTCCTCGTCTTCATCTTCAGTGGCTTCGCTCTCGTCGTCGGACATCATGTGGTCATGTGTAGCATATGCAGAGCCGTTGCCATCAGTATGCATACCATCGTGGCGTAAATCGTAATTTGAAGGTCGGTTTTCTAGAATCTCAAAGCACTTGGTAGATAGACCCATGTAGCAGAGCTCAATTTCTGGTCTCAAGTGTACAATGTCAAGAATTTGGTAAGCAAGCTCACGGGGGTCGATATTGCTGCCGTGTGCGTGGTCGGCAATGAAGGGGATGTAGAGGGAGCGGATGTGAGGGATGTACGGAAGACGTTGGAGGAAGTGATGCTGTCTTCTGTTAGCCAAAATCTAGAGCTCTGAGTGGATATGGGCATACCCAGTCTTTGTAGTCAATGGATACCGCGAGTTCTCGCAGGCTGTTCATACGGCCGCTGGTTATAAAGGTTAGGATCTCGCGATTCAGCATCCACCTCCTCCATCTCGAGCTTGTAGTCGTATGGCCATCAGGGCCCTTTTCACCACTGTCGATCATCAGCTTCTTCAGGCTAGCTCGATGCCTCTTCATTGGTCCTCTGTATATCGCATCTACTGTCACAGTGGATGAGTATGACCGGCCTTCTTGGAGGAAGAGAACCTCCAGACTGTTGGGCGCCAGCGTCTCCTTCAGGAAGGAGATAAGCGAAGGTGAGACTGTGTTGGTGTGAATCCGCTTGAGGTTCAGTTGGTACTCTGATCTGAGGGTATATGAGGCTTTGTATGCTTTGGACGAGGATGGCGACCCAGGGTAGGCGGTGCGAGGTGTGTATGTTCTCCGCAGTATTTTCCATAGCTGTTCGTGGTTGCTGCAGTGTAGAAGAGTTAGTGTTGAGAGGATAGACCAGTCGAAAGCTCTGCGTAGTACAGGTACTGAAAGCGGAACACGTTCAAGTTCCAAGACCTCCAGCTTCAGCTTGCCAGCAAGCAGAGACTCTGCAGGTTCCTGAGGTTTGCTCCGTGTCTCGCTATGTGAGGGCGTCACATACGACTTAGGGGCCGATTTCCCTGCGTTTTCTGAGTGCGTGAGATGCTCTACGCCGGCTAATTGGTTATCGTGGAACAGACCGGCGCCTTCGGTCATGGAGGTTTCATCCATTGGATTGCCAAAGTGGTCGAAATCATGATCGGCTTCGCGTTCATGCAATGAGAGTGAAGCTATGGAAGGCAAGGGCAGAGAAGAAGCTGACTTGATCGGGGTCGCTTCAACTGACCGCTCCGTGACGCCCGTGGTGCCAGACTTTTGAGACAGAGGCTCTTCGGAATGGCGCATGTTGTGTATGCGCCCAACGAGAATGCCCAATACGCCCCCCAATCTTTTTCGCCCAGCGAAGATGCCGCCGTCGTCGTAGCGTTATAGTCGACTTGCTGGAGGCCTTCGCCTTCCCACACAGTCACCCAGTCCCGCTGTTGTGCGTGGGCTGCAACGCCTATTCGAAGCTCGCGCAGCTTCTTCTGAGACCGTGCAATCAGGATGCTCATCTCGTCCAAATATGGCAGCTCGTCAATGTCCAGAACACTCAGACTCTTCAGCGGGGGGATGGCGGAGAAGGTGGGGTGTTCGACTCGATCGAGGGCAGACATGCTGCTCGGCGCGTATGGCGGTACGACAACGACGGGCGCCTGTACTGTGCCAAGGCCACTTGGATGTGTGGTGTTTGGAGGTGGAGGGAGGTTTTGGTTGTTGAGGATCATGGGCGGGGCGGGTGGGGGAACGGGGGCATCGATGGTATTGTCGTGCCATCGAATCCAGAGGCGATCGAGGCGGCATTCCTCGCCATCGCTCCGGTGCGTGAGGCTCGACAGGGCGAGCCACACATCCCGAAGCACGCCTGTCGGCATGTCCCACACAAACGTCTCGAGGTTGACCATGCGCGCAACGGCGAGTGCCACCAGTGTTCCCAGCATCTTTCCACCTTCCTTGGTGATCATGTACTCCTGGACCCATGCCTGCGGCCCGTTGCCTAGCGAGAACTTTTTGGTGAACTGGCCGTAGTAGTTGCCGAAGCGGCGCTGCGGGACGGGGTAGGGGTTTGCGGCGGTTCTCAGCAACGCAGTAGGCGTCTGTCCCTGCAGTCTCAGTCGGTTCTGGTGGGGGAAGCAGTCGTCGCCCATGACCAGTGTAGCCAGGCCATAGGTGAGGGCATCTACGCCTGCCCGCGGCTCGTTGTGGGTGCTTTCGTCGGGCCATACGATGTCAAAGCGCGAGTAGATGCACGGTATCGTCAGTCGGTGGAGGGCCGAGTGGCAGAGGCACAGTGATGTGAGGTCGTTTGTGTGTGGAAGCTGATGGGCAGCGGGTTAGCATGTGCCGATGGCTGCAGCGCTGGTGCTGGCGCTGGCGCTGAGGCTGAGGCTGAGGCTGGAGCGGAGACCGACGCCTGTGTGCACATCCGACTCACCTGGTGGATGATTTCCTTGAGGATGTCCATGGGCAGGTCCAGTAGATTCAGCGGGCCCTTTGCAGCCCGCTCTTTGCCCTTGAGTGCAGGCGTCGCATTCACGGTGGCGGGCACAGGCGCATTCGGCCACATGCTGTCGGCCAGGCCCTGCACGGCGGCCGTGTGCGCATCGTCATGGGCAGACGACAGCGGGCGAGCCGCGTCGGCTTCAGAGGGCATGGGCGACGCAGTGGTGGGAGTGCCGGGTGACGAGAGTGGGGAGTCAGCCATGGTGGTGGTGGGAGTGGGCAGGGCCGGCACTGCGTGCAGGCAGGCAAGCTCCCCGGGGACGTGTCGAGGCCAGGCGCAGGAACAGCACGACAGCACGGCGCTCACATGTGCACGAGGGTTTGCCAGCGAGCCGTGATGTTGGAGTCGTGTAGCAGACGGCCAACTACCAATCGAACCTTGTTGGCTGAGAGACCCTGGCTATCCTGGCGCACATCCGCTACGCCTCTTCCATCCCAAGCTCGGCCGTTCCCTGTGTAATCGAGCCGCCACTTACGCCGCACCAGCTGCGCCCTACAGTACGCCAACACGGCGACACCCATCACATCATGGCAGTGCGAAGCCTTACGGACAAACGACAAGCGACGACAAGCGACAAGCGACAAGCGACAAGCGACAAGCGACAAGCGCGCTGCCTGCACATTACTACGCTACCGGCCCGCCATTGTCACCCGCGCTGCCCGTGTCAGGCGTGCCAAGCCTCGCTACCATACAAGTACAGTACATACACCACACTGCTCCACCTCCGACTCAAGCGCGCCCAACGCCCTATCGAGCGGGTATGTATAACCACGTCCAAGTGCCTATGATTGCCAGCCAAACATCCAACATCAACGCCGTATTTGCATCCATATAAATCCACGCCAGCACTTGCCTCAGCTGCGGCCAACATTCAGCGCTGTTTGCCCGCGCTCTGGATCGCTCATCTTGATGATCTTGACATCCGCCGCCCGCTGCACATTGGACATGCCCTGCGGCGTAATGAAGATAAACTGCCGACCAATCGACCGTCGCGCAGCCTCGATGATTAGATTCATACTGATATCGCGATTGACGCTGTCCATGAAAACGTCGCTACAAACATTAGCCTATTTTCGCAAAGAGCCCACAACGCACTTACAACTCATCGAGGCAGCGGATTGGCGATCCCATGGCTTCCCAAAGAGAGAGAAGCAAACACACAGTTGAGTATGACTTCTCGCCACCGGACAGCGTCTTGGTCTGCCTGCCATCTCCGCTCAATTCCGTGCTATCTGGCTGGACCTGGCAGAGTCAGCAACATGGTCAGCATTACACCAAATCTTCCACTCACGTGTATGTCCAGGAGTGCATTCTTGTGGTCAATACTCAATGTGCCTCTGAACTTCCGCTCGCTCAAGAGGTAGTTGAATGTAACTCGTGCTCGGATCGAAATGCCTGACCGGAACAACTGCCATCGACTCCGCCTATTGGTTAGAGTAGTGATCAGATGATTGCGCAGACTCTTAATCTCGTCCAGCTCTTGCATTGCATCCTTATGCGCCTTCTTGGCATCGTTCGCTGAACGTAGGAGCATATCTTGAGAACCACCAAGTTCGTCCTCGCATTGTTTCCTAGTCTGCTCAAGCTTTCTGAGCTCACTGAGAAGGAGCTCAGCCGATTTACCAGGAGGCACCGGAACACGCTCTTCGCAAATCTGTCTCGCCTCTTCTACCACTTGCTGCAGTTCCTCCTGCTGCTCCACTAAGTGTTTTGTCCATTCAGCTTTGTTCCTCTCTGCTGCCTCGACCAAGGCAAAGGCCGCATTTTTTGCCTTGAGCGCTTCTTCTCGTTTGCTCTGAAACGCTTGGACTGTCTGTCTCGCTTTACTGAGCTTAGATTCAAAATCTGCGACACGGCCGGCTGCTTGATCCACCTCGCGCTTGTGGATTCGATTCTGTTGATTGTACTCAACGATTTGTCTTTCAACATCCTCAAGCAAGTCTTCCGCCCTTTTGGCCTGAGCCTCGGCTTCCTTAAGATCCCGTTCAGCCTCTTTGATGACTGATGCGTCTGGAGTGGCCTCACTCAATTCGCCTTCCAATCGATCTAGATTTTCTGACGCCTTTTGCTGTTCAATTTGGAGATTTCTCTTCTGTCTTTTATGTGCTATATCTCGGCGCTCACAATCATTCACGTGATTTTGTGCTTGCTGCACTTCGTCCTCCAGAGTCTGTAATTCCTGTTCCCTTGTAGCGAGACGGTTTTGTTCCTCTCTAGAGACATGGTTAGTCGGATATGCAGAATTCAGAAGGGCATTCACCTAATCTGAGCATCTTGATCAACCTGCATCCGCATGGCTCCAGTAAATTCTGCGATTGGACCGCTATTGACACCGCCGTGGCTGGTGTAGTTAATCACTCGACCTCTCCGCGAATCGCTATCCGCGAACGTGAAACACATCTTAACATTTTGAGTAAGTGGTCCGCGTCCTTTCATAAATTGAAATCCTTCATGCATGTTCTCAATGAGTACAGTCTGCTCAATTGACTGGTTGATGATCAGTTGATTTCGCACAAGGTCGTTATCAATCTGCATATATATCAGCTGACCGCTTTTCGATATTCACACATTGCCTACCGTAAGTGCTCTCATACACGTCAAAAGCTCCCTATCAGGTTCATTGTGGCGGGTATCGATAGGTGTTCTGCTGCCAATGTATATTGGAGCAGTCCTGGTATTTATTAGCTTCTCCTTAAGCTTTGGACTAGGATACGTACCAGCCTGTCTTGGCCATGAGTTCTGACAGTCTAGTTTGGTCGTGTTTACTAGTGACAGCGAAAGCATTCAAGACAGTACCAAACTGCTTTTCCAAGATACGGCCCCATTTGGACGCTGTTAACTTCACATGATGACCGAACGGTCCTACAGGTACCTCTTGAAACCCGCGATCTCTCTTGATTGCATCCAGCAAGTCTCTCAACTTGTTAGATTGCGGGAATCCATCCATCCTATTGCTCTCGCCCTTTTGCAACCGGATAATGGTATTCCGAATAACGGCCACGTTCTTTCGTGTCTCTTCTGCTTTTTTCTTGGCCTTTTCCAGTTCCATGCCTGCTGCATCCAGTTCTTTTCTCAGTTGCGGGAGCACAGAGTCATGGGATGTGTATCTCTCTGTGGCATTTTCGTGCTCGATTTTGGCGTCATCACGCTCACGAACCTTTTCTGCGTAGAGACCATTAGCGACTTCGTCGAGTCGCTGCTGAAGCTGCTTAATCTTGTCTGTTCTCTTTTCAACGTCTGCCTTTGCCGTTTGCGCCGCACTGTGGGCTTGGCGCTGATCCGACAATGCCTTCTTGAGTTTTTCTTTGACTTCATTGAATTTCGCTTTAGCTTCATCCTTCAGTTGGAGTGCGGGTTCCAAATCCGCTGTAATGCTAGTGACACCTTGTTCGGCTGCCTCGCGGGCCTGATCAGCTAGCTCGTACTCCTTCGCTGCTCTTGCCACATTCTCTTGTCTTTCTGTTATTCGGTTCTCGGCTGTCACGACCTCGGATTCTGCTTCGGCCACCGTCCTTTCCTGCTCCTCTACTCTTGCCCACGCTGCCTGGTTGGCCCTGTCTCTTTCTTTGGCTCGCATGATTTCTAGGCTCTGGGCTCGTCGAGCTCTCTGCTCAGCCTCCTGCATTTTGTGCCTCAAAGTGTTCAAGTCGGCTTCCTTGACCTCCACTCTTGTATTCATAGCTTCTAGAGACTGTTCGATCTGCTGATAGTCCCTATTTAGATTCTCAAGCTGTGTGCCCAGGAGGAAAAACTTGTACTTTTCCTTTGGGGTAGAATGGTTGAGGAACTGCCTGGCCAAGTCCTGTGTCAATACGTTCATCGGATTGTCTATTTGCAGAGAGAATGCGTCCAATATGTCCTCAAGCTCCGCTTTTTTGTTAGTCACTAGCTTGTTGTTTTGGTCCTTGAGCTTGAAGCCTGACGTGCCGGATTTGCTGAAGTGGCGTTCGACGATGATGGAGGCACCATATTGTGCTGGCTTATAGGCGAGGGGACCCTGATTTTTTATTTTAACAGTCACCGAAGCGTGCTCCTTGCCTTCTTTGATCAGACTTTTAAGATTCTGGGCACGATTGGTGGCAGTGGCCTTCCCGCCCAGGCATATTGTAAGGGCTGTGAGCACGGCACTCTTCCCACTGCCGTTGCTCCCGACGATGAAGTTTATGAGGGGTCCCAAAGTCACGGTCAGGTGCTCGTGACACATGAAATTGATGCACTGAATCTCTTCGATAATTCCAGAGTCTGTCGCGACATTCTGCCTGGCTGCAGTTGCCGTGCGTTCTTTGTGCACCTGCTGTGTCGCCCACTTCTCGTGGGCCTGAAGGCTTTCCTCGGCTTCGTGGTCCGAGCTATCGCTACCACTTGCCACATCGGATCGCTCATCGCTTGATGATTCCTCGCTGCTGTCTGGCTCGGATTGTCGTCGTCGCTTGTTCTGGGCCGGGTTAGCGAGTCGTACGCTGCTTTGGAGTAATCGACCTACGCGATCGTTGTGGTCCACAACACTCGCCTCGGGCCCGTTGGTGAGAGCACGAGCGCGCTTCGCAGACATGACAGCAGCCGTAGGTGCGGCCGCAAGAGTCGCTGGTGGGGTCGTTTGGTGGGCGCAAAACTGCTGCAAGGGCGTTGCGGACGAAGTACAGTAGTTTACAACGCGTCTCACGGCTCCTTCCCCACTAGAGCCTCCACGAACAACGCTAGCGCAGCCCCATGCAGGCAGCCCATCCGTTCCTTCTCCTGCCGCAAAGCGCTACGCAACACATTTACCTCAGACCAATTAATCAAACCCTCTTCACCGGTGCGGCATGTGAAGAAGCAGCCAGAGCCAGTACACCTTGTATCGCAAGCCGGCAACACCATGAAAGTGCAAGTCCAAATCTATATCAACACGTGACACCGCGTCTAGGCGCGTCACATCACCAATGGGCCAAATCTCACAATGACGCAGTTCTCAACCCACACCACCCCACACCACCATACTCGTTGTCACTATTGTGCACTATTGATTTGTCTATGCTAGCCTGCCGCCAACTCTGCTCTCAAGTGGTTCAAAAAGGGTATATCGAGCGTGATCACTACTATGCAAGACCATACGCGCAAAACAATAACCCGCTATGCAAAAGTCACTACATGTTGCATGCTGCAAGTACTAGAAAGTCTACATAACGACCTATTGTATGTTAGCGCATCGTCCATGAAAAGCGAGCGAGGTATTTAGGGCTTACACAGTCTCCTTCCTTTGGTGCATTCCCAATGCCCATCTCGTCAAAAGTCTTCGGTCCTTTACCTGGCGTCGAAGAGGCGGACGATACGGGCTTAGTAGGTGGCGTTGGTGTAACCGGCTTGTTGGCCTGTACTGGCGCTGGCTTGGGGGGCGGTTGCTGTTGCTGTAAAGTTTGAACCCTGTTGGGCTTGGGCATGTTGTCATACCCACTGGGTCGACCAGCTGATCCAGGCCGCGAGTCCATCCGTGAAGAAGTCCTACTCTCCTGACCTGGCTGGACGGTAGATGGTCGGGTGTGCTGACGCGGCTCGAGGGGTGCGACATAACCAATGTCAGGCAGCGTAGGTGCTTTCTTGAGTGGTGGTCCAGGTTGTTTCTGTAGCTTGTTCCGTGCATCTGGCGCACTATATCCGATATCCGGAGGTTGTGTTGTCGATGGGCGGTTTTGTGGCTCTGGGCGCTGGGCACTGGGTCCTCCCGGCTGCCTATAGCTTCCCGGCCCCCCTGCTGGTAACCCACGGCCAGCGCTCGGAGCACGTCCACCTCTTCCGGGCCCCATGTTATCTACGCTGGTGTGAGGCCGCATTGGCAGCGGTCCCATATCCGGGTCGGGTCCTGGTCCTGGTCGTGGACTACCACGCCCGTAGGGATCGTTGGAGGAGTATAGATTGGGATTAATGTTGAAGGCCGAGGACGCAGGGCGAGCGCTAGAAGCCCTTATTTCTGGCGCAAACCCACCAGCCATGTTTGGTCGCTGCGGCCCCAACCGGGGAGGACCATTGTCCATAGGGTACGGTGCTGCCGTAGATGGACGATCATAAGGTGCCGACATGGGTGGATTCGCGACCATTGGGGGCTGGTCCGAAATGGGATATGGCGTTGTGCTATCGCCTCTGTTTGGAGAAGCATAGTCAGAAGGGCTCATGTCGTTGATGGACGGCATAGGGGCATGGCCTTTTTGCAGCCTTAGTGGCCGCTGCCCACGCATCGAGCCGTGTTTGGACTTGATCATGTTGATTGCAACGTTCTCATGGTCCTTCTTTGACAAGGTCCGCGATAATTTGGAGATGCTCTCTATGCGTGCCGTAGCGTCTCTGTTACCATTCTTTTCAGCCTTTTCGTACCACTCCAAAGCCTTTTCAAGGTTGACCGGAGTATTCATTCCGATTTCGTTGAAGTAGCCCATGGCAAACTCTGCCGTGGCAAGTCCTGCTGCTGCGGCACGTTGTGCATATTGGTAGGCAAGCTCTTCATTCTTGGCAAATTCTCCTTCATGTCCGCAGAGAAACCATTTGCTAATGGCCATGTCTGCCTCGGGTTCCCCCTGCCTGGATGCGAGCGCATTGTAGTGCAGCGACAAGGTGGGATTGAATTCACAACCCAGGCTGCAGAGCTCATATGCCGATCCCATTTTGAGTTGTGCCTTTGCAAAGCCAAGGTAAGCGGCTTTCTCAATGTTTTGCCTTGCACCTTTCTCATCATATGGCAAGAAGACTTCTGGAACGTTAATCTGAGGCAGTTCGCGGGCCTGAAGCATGCCCAGCACATAAGCACCCTGCGGAGCGTTCTCATCAGCGGTGGCCGCAGCCTGCCTAATGAGCTGGATTCCTCTGGCAAAGTCTTGCGGCTGGCCGTGCTGACCAAGTAGCGTCATCATGCCAAGGCGGTAGTTTGAGGCGGAATCTGCCTGTTCTGCGCCAGCCTTGTAGTTCTGCAGTGCTTTGATGGGATCGTTGGATTGCTCGAACTGCATGCCCATTCGGTACTCTGCCCTCGCATAGCCCTTTGCTGCTGCACGGGAGTAACACCGAAAAGCCTCCTTCTTGTCTGCACGCATGCCAAACTTGCCAAACTCCAACCACATGCCACGCATAAAGGTCGCCTTGGGATGTTGCTGGTCTGCAAGAAAAGTAACAACGTTCATCGCATCCAGGCGCAGCTGATGCTCGATTTGGGGTGTTGCAGGCCTTGCGCCCTGTATCTCGGAAATGCGCTGCTCGTGCAGCTGGGCGGCGTCTACATACTGCAGTGCATCTTGTGCCCAGGCCAGCTGCATCTCGGGGTCGTTTGAGTTGAGCACTGGCAGGCGGGCATTCTCCAGCACGGCCTCCTTCTCATCGTCCGAGGGAGGCACGTTCGGGGGCTTATTCGGCAGCTTGGGAAAGGGCGAGAAGTTGGGCGAGTCGTGATGCTGTGCGAACTGGTTGTAGTCATGCGACGGCTGCTGCTGCTGCACGGCCTGGGGCTGCACGTTTGGCGGTTGGCGGAAGGCCGACGAGATGCTTGCTTGCCGCGACGGCCATTGGTCGTTGTGCACCGGCAGCTCGTGGTAGCCCCCCTGGTGTGGTGGGTAGTGTTGCTGTGACTGATTGTACGTGGCCTGCGTTGGTGACATGGTCGTGCTACGGGGGCCGTTGGCTTCCAACTCCAAATGGGCAATGTTTTCTTGCATATTCTCGGGCACTTCGGGCATTATCCTACCGCCAAACCTACGTCAGCCGCAATTTCAAGGCACGCACATGGTCGTGGGCTAGAACGAACCGCTGAGGCGCAGGCGAGATGACTTCAGGCGACGGGGCCGGCATGTAATAGTCGTCGAAGCCGCCTGGCACAAAAGTAGCCCCGAGCTGGGGCTGGCCTTGGTGATAGCTCATTGTGGCGATGAGAGTCGAGCTGAGCACGTTATGGCGACTGGGTAGTTAGCGTCAGTTGTTGTGCAAAAGGAACGTGAACCCATGCAGGTTGTCGCCTTGCACACGGCCATGGCACGGCACATGGCTTATGGCACACGGCACATGGCACATGGCGGGTGAAAGCAGCATCGAGCGTACCTACCTTGGCCTTGGTGGGGGTGCGTTCCTGGAGCGCTGTCGCTAAACGCGAGCTCGACCCTTGCGATCTGTCGGGGTCCGCCGGTATACGAGGGAAGCAAGCGGGCGATCTGGCGTAGTCGTGGACTCGTGTATGTAGTTATCGTGCAACTCTACCAAGACGGCTGCAGGCGGCGGCGGCGGCCAAGGGTCGGGCGAGGAGCACGGGTAGAGGAGAATAGGTAGAGAGGCGTGAGACGAGGAGCGCGCAGTTTGCTACTGAAACAGACGCTGCGGTAATAGTCGGAGTAATTAACCTGGATACTGGAGCGTGAAAGGTGCATCGTTTGACGTCAAGCACTAGTGAGCTCCAAGAGGCTCTTCGAGCTTGTACCTATGTACGAATACCGTACATATATATGCACTCCGCCAGAGGGGTCACAGGAACAGGCGTAAAGGGACCCTTGGGGATAGTCCGCATTGTTAATATCGCTGCCGCGTACCCGTCAGGGGCTCACATTTTACTATGAATATCTCGACAAGCACTGCTGCGCCATCCGTTTCGTTGAGGCTGTGCAGCAACGCTGGTCCGAATCAACTCCTCTACCGTCTTTTAGACGGTCTTATGCACGTCTGGTTCATCGAATCCCGGGTGCGGCAAAGGGCTCAGGAGTCAGGACTATCCAATGTTTATGGAGATGAGGTCTTGGATATATGCATGCTCGGACTCAGAGGTGGCTTGCGCTTCTGCAGGCTTCCGGCTTCCAGCTGCACCTCCTCTCCCAAACATGGCCACGACTGTACAGCAGCGCCGTAACTACATGCATTGAAATAGTGCTTTGGCATTTAATGCTTGGTTTTGTTGCTAAGATCAAGACTACATGCAACAGGCAATCCCTACCGGGCGCCATGTCTGACTATCTTACCCAAAGAAGCTGCAAGAAGGGAGTCGGAGGTCGTATTGCTCTCTTGGGCCCAAACATTCGCAACGGTGAAACATTCGGCATACGAGAAAGTCGGATAGCCATCAGAAATGTCCTGCTGCATCTTCTAGTGCACCATGACGTCTGCACCGTGCTGTTGCTGCTGTGGAGCCCCTCCAGACTGCTGCTGGCCTGTCTTTTCACACGCACCGCTTGGCTCGGCCTCGTCCATCTCCATGTCATCGTCTCCACCCTCCTCGCCTTCGCCCTCCTCTTCTTCGTCGTCTTCAGAGTCTTCAATGTCAATCTCCTCACTGCCCGCCTCAGACTCGGCATCCTCGTCGTTGGCGGGGCCGGCAGTATCCTCAGCGCCTGCCATGGCGGCATCCTCACCCTCAGCGGCGACACCTTCACCCTCGACACCCTCCTCCTCGTCTTCCTCTTCCTCAATGCCGTACTGGTCTCCGTCCGCAGTGAGGTCGGCTTCTGGCTGTTCGGGCGGGAACTCAGGCGGTGCAGATTCCTCAGAGTCCCTGACATGGTTAGCGCTGGTGCGGGGGCGTAACGAGCAGTGTTGGAACATACCACTTTATCGCAAAGCGTGTAACTCGTGGCTTCTCTGCAAGAATTTGTCTCTGCACCTTCTCAATCACAGGCTTGGTGGGTGGGTCCAGTGCGAGCGCCTCGTCTGTGTACTCGTTGTTCACATAGTAGCCGACGCGGACAAACTCGCGCTCTTCGTAGCTGCAGCTCAGCAGAATGACGGTGACGCCAATAATCTCGCTGTTGGGGATACGCGATAGGTTCGGAGGATCTGCACGGAACTGGAACTTGTTCACGCCAACTGGCAGCGGGCCGACGAAGACCGAGTCGAGTTCCTGGTCAAATTCGTTTCTGCATGCCATCAGTCAGACAAGTTGCGGTTAGAACTTCACGGGTGAACTTACGACGTCGCAGAACCAACGTAGGTCAGCTTCCACTCGAGATCTGCCTTTTTATTAATGGCTGTGCTCGATATCCATTGCGAGTGCACTTACCCTTCTGTAGTTGCTCAAGGCATTCAAACGTGATCTCAAACTCATACGGCTCATCGAAGCGTGCGGGGTTGTTCTTAACCTCGACGCCGAGAAGCGATACGACAGACATGTTGTAAGTGAATTGTATGAGAACTATGCAGCCGTGGATGGTATGATTGATGTCGGGGTTGTGATGGATTTGGGGGGTTGAGCGTGCGAGGTGGGGAAACTGCAGAAGAAGCGACAGGAAAAGGTGTTTGTTATGGGAGCGGTGAGGCCGTGCGTTAGAGAGATCGCGGCGGCAACGATCAGTGGATCAATCCATTGATAGGCCTGTCGAAATGGACCTGTCGCGAGTCGCGTTCACCAGAAACGTGACCAGGCGTCTCGCGTTCGCGTTTTGCGGCACAGTCTCCATCTCCAAGGCTGACAACACGAGCGTGTGGAGGCTGCAAGCAAGGAAGAATTCCAATTGCACAGAGCCTTATCATTCCTAGATGCCGGCACACGCCTCGCGCTTGATTCAATGTACATCATGGACAAACCAAGACTTGGGACCAGTCAAACTGGACTAGCTCCACGGGCTCAAAGATAGTGAGATAGTGAGCAGAATGACAGAACATGAAAGGAATTGAGCTTGGCCAGAACAGCGCCAAACATATCGAGAAAGGCTAGTTCCGCCGTCAGTCAACTGGCAGGTTCGGGAGGAATACGGATAGTTACCTACATATGTATGGCGTGCATCGTGGGAGCGCCAAGGCGGGGCTGGCGGACCTACCAGATTGAGCCCAACACATTGCGCATCTCTCCTCCGAAGCCCAATAACTAGGAAATGAACATAGGGAACACCTCCATATCTGGTGCGATATATGTTGAACAGTCCGAAGACTAGCTCTGACGTTGGCATTCATCAGCTACCGGTACCCACCGGTACCTGTACGGTACAGTTACCTATCAACATCGACCTCGGCATCTACCTATGACCAACTTAGCGGTAGGTACCACGGTACTACCTACTACCTACTACCTACTTACACTTCCCCCTACCTACTCTCTCGCTAATCGCTACAGACTTCATTGCTGGTTTATCACGCCCGTCATGTACAAGCTACGATAGGGCTTTGACAGTCATGTCCGCCTCATCCTCCTCGACCCAAAATGGAGCCCATGGTTTATCTAAAGCACCTCCACCCAGCGCCGTCGAACAAAAGTTGCACCCACGACAGCCACGTATCCGTCGCCGAAATCGACTCATTACTTCTTGCCTTGAGTGTCGACGGAGAAAGCTAAAATGCGACAAAGGCAACCCATGCACGCATTGTACAAAGACTGATCGAAAATGCGTCTTCATCGCCTCTGGGATGGACGCTGATGCGCAGGCCAAGCTTGCCGAAGTTAAGGAACAGATGGGCATGCTGGAGAAAAGCCTGGAGGAAGGCGTTGCTCGCAAAACAGAGTCTAGTATCAGAGCTACCTCTGAATTTTCGAGACTTAGTGTTCTACCTGGACAAGAGCAGCTGAGCGATCAAGAAGACGAGGAGGATACCCGAGACCTCTGTCCAACGTACCTTGTTACCGAAGATGCCGCCTACTACGAGCCCGAAGAGGACTTCAATGATGATATGGTCGATCTGGGCTTTCGCATTGGAAAATTACGCATTACTGACCGAATTGGAGGTCTTGTCCGTCCGAAATTCTCTGACGAGGTAAGTTTGCATCTCCTTTGCCATGTTTACCTTCGATGACACTTGATGTGTAGCTTGCCCAATCTCTCAGCAAACTTCCCTTACCGGTATCCCCCAGCCGATCTCACATCGATGAGGAATCCACAGACTGGTTAGCGCCGACTTCTGACTACGTTGCCCCGTCTTCAAACTTCATGCTAGCGTCTGGAGTCGACAGAGCGTTGCTTGAAGCTCATCTTCCGGCACGAGCTGTAGTTGATAGATTGATTGACAATTATTGGGTACACGTTCATCCTATCGCACGCACTGTGCATCGCCCTTCATTCGAGCGTCAGTATCAAAACTTCTGGATCAGAGTCAACATGGGCATGTATCCTCGCTCTTCATTTCAAGCAGTGCTCTTTGCTGCCTTGTTAAGCTCCGTCGTCTCCATGGATGCACACACAGTGCGGACTGACTACGGTGCCGAAAAGAGGGCCTTGGTAGATAGTTTACGTGAGGGGGCTGAAGCAGCTCTTGCCAAGGCTAATTTCTTGCGCACCACCAAATTAGAGACACTTCAAGCTTTCGTCATGTATCTGGTAAGTCTGGTCTTGGTTGGTATGCTGGATTGCAGTGCTTAGTGTATCTACTCCGATGTATCACACTATTTCAGCAATGGCGGCTCAAATCTAAGACTGACATTGTGATCATAGATACCTTTGTGTCGTAATGAAGTGTCTCGCGCTCATTCCGCACTTGTTGGGTCGCTCATCCGTCTGGCAGAGTGCATGGGGCTACATCGCGACCCCGCTACGTACATCAACTCGCCGATTGAGATTCAAGTTAGACGTCTTATCTGGTACCAAATTTGCTTCCTGGATATTCGTACCTGCGACGCTGTGGGACCTCGCCCCCAGATCCGTCTCGACGACTACGATACGCAATTTCCTTTAAACATCGATGATGCTGAACTTGACCGCGTTGAGCGTGGCGAAAGCGAAATAGATGTTAGTAGAGATAGTGACCATTTCACAGATATTACAATCAGCCGTATGCGATTCGAGGGCTATGAGATGCACCGTTTTATCTGGAGTGAACGTACAAAATTGGATCGAAAACGCGCTGATGGCAAGAGAGAAGTTACAATCACATCACTCCTCTCACGTACTCAATCCTTCCAAGCTGCCATGGAAAAGAAATACCTACCGATGCTTGGCAATTCGGATCCACTTCACGTTCTAGCATCAGAGCTGCATGGGATTGTCTCGAACCGTCTGTACATTTCCGTACTGCAGAGGTACATAACTTCTGCCCGCAGTAAGATGCCCGAACGCCTACGACAACTCACTATGAGTGCGGCAACCATGATCTTAGAGCACGGCATGGCAGTCGAACAAGACCCGGTCTTATCCGCCTGGTCATGGATTGTTGGTGCTCTCCATCAACACCACAGTGCGCTTCTTCTTATCAACGAAGTCTACGTAGCGAAACTAGATCCTGCCATGGAACAACGTATCTGGAGATGTCTAGACTACTCATTCAATCTACCTGGTGGTCTCCCCAATATTGAAAAGACCCGGCTCGTCTTAGAAGAATTGATTGGTAAAACGAAGAAGTATTCAGCGATGAAAGGAATACGCGCTCCAAATAAAGTGCCACATGCCAACCTGGAGGAAGTGTGCAGAGGAGAAAGTGCAAACAGAGGGATCTCACCGTCCGCTCCAAGCAGCACTGATACGGTCTTGCATAGCTTGACTGGCAACCTGGGTCAACCACAGTTTGTACCGTCGCGCCACCTCAAAGATCATTTGCCGCATGTGTCTGCCCTGGCTTCTGGTCTCAACACCTTTCCGGGTGCCATACCGAATGTGAGTTGGGGCAGTTTCGATATGCCAGCTTCATTCTCAGCATCACCGTTGGTTTCTCAACAGCCTATGTTTAGTGGATCAACGGATAGCGCAGTACAACAAGCTACAAGCAACCATAGTAGCCCGAACTTGGCCACTTATGCTGGTTTCATGGTAGGGTCAATGGGCAGTGATACTATAGATACTATGGATACTATGGATGCTATCAACGATATTGACTGGGTGAGGATCTCGTCTCATCGTATGATTGGTGCTGACACATCGTAGAATGACGTCGAGCGAATGTTTGGAAGTGCGGAATTGGGTGCAGGTAATATGCTTATTCCACCGTTTACATTTCCACAGTTCTCGGCCTCACACTTGCGGGCGCCATCCCAGGATGGTATTCAGTAAGAGAGACTTTACTTTGGTGGGGTCGGTGGACCAGTGTGAGTCGTGATGGTCTTTCTGGTGTGCGGCAGCGAAGAATTGATGAGATTACCACTGGAGGGGTTGTCTGGTTGCGTTCTGTGGGCCAAAGGGGCAAAGGACTGGTTCTTTCTAATATACATTAATTGTATATTCAAATTGTATCCTACGGAAATAACACGTTTGCTATGCTGAGTCTCCATGGTTCATAATGGACATTCGATCTTCTTCCAGTGACAATCTCGACTTGTAGCAAACAAATATATTTCCATATAATATCTCAACCTCACTCCCATCAAAACCAGCTCCACCATTAAACCCACATCTCACCTGAGCTCCACAAAAAGACGCCCGTCATGTCACTAAATCACCTCACCCCACCCCAGATTCTCATTTCTAACTACCTCCGCAACCTCATCCTCACCCACGCCACGCTTATCAATCCCTCTCCCAATGGAGGCCTACATCTTATTACGTACCCTAACAACAACGGCGGTTGGGACGTCCGCCTCGTTGTGATCACGCTAGAACCATATGAATGTCGCGTATTAGCGCATGTGGATAGTGGTCTGGGGGAGCGGATCGCGATGCAAGATTTGTTGTACTTGCTGCAGAGAAGAACTGAGGAGAGGCTTGGAAGGTTGAGGGTGGATGATGTGGTGGGTCTGGGTGGTGAGGGAAGAGGAAGGGTGAGGAGGTGTGGACATGGTTATTATGAGCATAGAGATACGCAAATTCCGCCGTCCAGGCGGTATAGTCACCCTAGGCCTCCTCAAAACTGGAACTAGGATCGATATAACGATCCAAGCTCCTGGCATGATTCAGATGACGACGAGTGGTCGACCAGTACCCATTCTAGAAGCTATAAAGGTCATGGTCATGGACGCGGTTCTTATGCGAGTATAGCGGACGCCGCGAACAACACCCTGGTCGTCGCGGCTTATGACTATGGCAGAAGCCAAGGGGAGTAGTGTTGTAAAAATCTAGAGGATCAACAAAAGATCATAGAGGATGCAGGATCAAATCGGGACGCAGAGAGCTTGAATATTGACAGTGAATAGTACAAATTCAACCCTTTACTTGAATGTCTAAACACACTACAACAGATTCCCATGAAAGGAGAATCGATGCGTATGAATAGGCTTGGAAGAGTGACAGAAATCCGCCATTCGGCCACCATGACATGTTGCTTTACCGGGTGCTCATCCAACTCTTCGATATAGCCAGCCGTCGTGTATCTCGGAGGGTGGAAGAGTCGAAGAAAATTTCACTGTGTTGAATACTGGCTCCGAGATGGCAGAGGGACTGTTGGTGGACGAATTTTTAGTTGCAGTGCCGTCTTGAGAAGCGTTGTGCCCCTCCATAGGTACCGCCTTGTTCATCCTGTTTCTGATGATATCATGATGCTCATCTGTAGACTGCTCGAAATCGTTAGAAGGAATTATCACTTGTAATTTAAGACGTACAGATGTATGTGTCTCGTTAGTTGAACGCCGCGCCCTCTCGCAGCATCTACGTAGATGGTCGTAATGGAACTTGAGATTCATGACAAGATGACTCTTGTATGATTTCCAGCCTGAAATCTAGTTACGCTTAATAGTAGGATGCAATTTATACGAATTCGCGAGGGTAAGTAGTTTAATTGCTGTAATTGATTGATTGCTTGCCAAGACGGTGAAGTACATCACGTTTGCGCTGAGACATTGCCGTCGGCTATGCAATACACACTGTCACCCGCTTGACACGAATACGCTGTTTGTAAGCCAAAGAGCCTGCAGTGAAGCAATAAGGGCGATTGACTACTGTGATCTTTAGTTTTACAGTGATGGTAGGCTTGTTCCCTGTTTGCGTATCCTGGGAAATGAGAAG
Organism: Pyrenophora seminiperda CCB06; assembly: GCA_000465215.2. NCBI lineage: Eukaryota > Fungi > Ascomycota > Dothideomycetes > Pleosporales > Pleosporaceae > Pyrenophora > Pyrenophora seminiperda. The sequence continues at coordinate 984,370 of KE747824.1, read as the reverse complement.
TACAATCTCTGTCTCACACAAAAAAACTTTCAGTTTCCGGCGAAACTAATGGATGAAGTACTTCAACTTATACGCATTCATAATCTGTCCAAAGTGAAGTTGTTGCTTGCGATTGCGAATAGACACGAGGGGCAAAAGCGCTAATGCAAAATGGGGAAGACGCCGCCAAGGCTCGCTTGTATTCCCCCCAACCGCCAATATCATCCCCCACTGGAAACTGTTTCTTCTCACGAACTTTCGACGACACGACCAACGGCAGTCACTCTTTACAACCAGAATCGATTGACTACCTCAAGCACTAGCCATGCGTGAGTATCATCCTTCTGGTCGGCTATGGAGGGAGTCGAGTTTCCTGAGTGTTTAGGGCGCCCAACGGGTGTACCTATGATATTCAGAAAATTCGAATTCTTCAACAGCCTGGCTCTCCTGAAACGCCATGCGCTTACATGACCAAAGCTCCCAAGATCGATCCCTCTGAGGTGAAGGTTATTCACCTCCGTGCGACTGGTGGTGAAGTGGGTGCTTCATCCGCGCTCGCTCCCAAGATCGGTCCTCTTGGTTTGTCACCGAAGAGTACGTTTCGAACCCCCGAAAGAAAGCATCTGGACATACGGCTAATTATCCTGCAGAGGTCGGTGAAGACATTGCCAAGGCGACTGGCGACTGGAAGGGTCTCCGTGTCACCGTCAAGTTGACGATCCAAAACCGTCAAGCCGCCGTCTCCGTCGTTCCCTCCGCCTCTTCGCTCGTCATCAAGGCCCTCAAGGAGCCTCCCCGTGACCGCAAGAAGGAGAAGAACATCAAGCACACCAAGAGCATTCCTCTCGATGAGATCATTAGCATTGCCCGCACCATGAGGTTCAAATCCATGGCCAAGGACCTTAAGGGTACCGTGCTCGAGATCCTCGGAACTGCTTTCAGCACTGGCTGCAAGGTCGATGGCCGCAGCCCCAAGGATATTTCGGACGATATCAAGGCTGGCGAGATTGAGAGTGAGATTTACAAGGCACTTTGTGGAGACTAGTCTTGCTAACTAATTGCAGTTCCTGAGGAGTAAATGTTTGCATTGCAAACAATGACGTTGAATGATACATGCCATAGTAGGGCTACATAGCTGAATGAGGATCTTATCTCCAACCTCGTGGTCACCGTTCGGGACTGGTGGAGTTTGCACAGCTGCGGCGTTTGGGATGTTTGATACCATACTATAAAAGTGACACTGGCATATGACAATGAATCAGGAAACGTCAAATCTGTGGCGCTATCATACTTGTTTTGTTTTTTTATTTGTGCATGGACATGTGGCCCAGAAAGCTGGTTGTTGGTGGCACTACGACGTATGTAAATCTGCCCTTGCTCGTCCGGGGGTTTCCATGCAACCTCCGCGATTGCGCGTCGCACCTCGGTCACTAATGCCCCAACAACCATACACTCGCTCAAAATGCTAGCACCGACCTCGCGTCAATTCAATCATGCGTCGGCGACGATCAGACGAATTGCCACGATATGCGGAAGAGAGTGAATGGACAAGGTTCCGCCTGCGCCGCCGTCATGGGTACTACGCCGTTGCCTTCATCTTTGTCTGCTGGATGCTATACCCATCGCGCTTGGCAAAGGCTGAAGGTGACGATGCTCTTCGAGTCAACTGGTCAAGCTATGCATACAGCGTGTACGCAACCGACACTGCGAGCCTTTGTCATGCAGTCATGATTCTCGACGCGCTCGCTCGATTCGGTAGCAAGGCAGACCGCGTCCTCTTTTACCCTGACCACTGGGACACCAAAGTAGCTAGCTCCAAGGATCGAGATAGCCAGTTGCTCATTCTGGCGCGCGATAGCTATAAAGCGAAGCTTTACCCTGTCAAACCACTCCAGGTGGCAGGTCGTACAGAGGGTATGTGTCGCACATGTACCCACGTATAGTACTCGCTTGGTCCCCATGGCGAGACACGGCAGGAAATGTACTAACGGGCTTGCAGGAGATTGGGTATGGGACGAGACAGTAACCAAGTTTATGGCCTTCTCCCTCGAGTACTACGATCGCGTAATCGCGCTGGAATCAGATTTGACCCTACTTGACTCCCTTGACGAGCTCTTCCTCCTCCCTGCGACACAGATAGCGATGCCGCGTGCATACGGGACAGATAGCAAGCCATGGCCTTTGTCTTCCATGCTCATGGTCATCAAACCGAGCCTGAGCGAATTGGAGATTTTCAAAAGGCGTATGGAAGGTGGAGGGGACAGTGCGCTGGTACAGATGCATAGGTTTGACATGGAGATTCTCAACGAACGCTACGAGGAGAGTGCATTGGTACTTCCGCACCGACCTTACGCTCTGCGCACAGCCGAGTTTAGGCGTCACGATCACGTTGACTACCTTGGCGACCCAAGCGAGATATGGGACGCGGAAAAGGTGTACAAGGAGGCGAAGCTGGTCCAATTCAGCGATCGTCCGCTGCCACCGCCGTGGTTCATGTGGCCTCAGAAGGGAGTGGAGGAGACTCAGCCGGATTGCGGCGGCAGCCATGAGGGCACCTGTGCAGAGAGACGCATCTGGAAGGGGTTGTATGATGACTTCAGGCGTCGGCGGCGGGATGTTTGCAAATTGCTGAGTGCGCCTGCACCCGATTGGGATCAGATCAAAGCGAAGCAGCAGGCGTCGAAGACGACGGAAGCTGCGGTTGCTGCATCTTTCGCAACTGCTACCCCCAGTGGCTCTCTTGCAAGCAACTAAGTACATAGGTGTCAGCTCAAGGCGTCAAGGGCATGCGTCATTCTGTAAGGATATAGTTTGATTATTCTTGGCCGAATGACAGGGTACGTTTTCGATCCGGCTCCGTTTGCCGGCCCGAATGGCAGTTTAATGCAGTCTCACAACCAAATATAAGTTGAAACTGATAGGCAAAGGCGTGGTATGTCATATGCCGTGGTGTTGGCGACATGGTATGGATCCGGCAGTGCAGTGAGGTTGATGGTGGGCGATATAATGGCACACGTCGAGCCAATGAGACATGGATAATATGACTGTAGCTCGTGATGACAGGTGCTTGTTACACGCGCACTAATGCCGATTGCTCGGTGAGACATGTTGACAGCCGAGTGTTGGCGATTTGTCCAGGCTGCACGGAGCCTTTCGGGTGTGTTTGCACGCTCTCTATTGTACAGTCACGTCACCCACCCACCGTTCACTATGCTGGGCGTAGCTATGAAACACGCAAAATGCACGTCCACCCCAGATGATCAAGAAGTGGATGCAGCCATAGGAGCAGATTTAGGATTTAGGGTGGAGCAAGGTAGCACTAGAAACATGCATATAATTATATGTACGGATACATACTGGGTGACTGGGTTGTCAGCCGTTTGTTCTACTGCTGTAGTGGGAAAGGGCCGATCTGCGGCCGGGTGGTGGGGATAGGCGCGCCGCTTTCGTTCCAAGCCACTCCGCCACTCCGCCACTCCGCTTAACTTTTGGCCTACCATGACGATGCTGCTCGATGGCTGCGGCGCAGCGAAGTGAGTGTGGTATTAATGGCGACTCGTTTAGCCGCATGCGAAAGCCAGCTGTGCGACGGAGGAGGGGTAGGTTACAGCACGAAAGCAGCCACAAGGGGCCCACGGTACCGTATCGTGCGTGCGCATCTGACGGGCAGGCGGCAGCACGCCTAACATACACAGTAGTAGCAATATTGGTAGTAGTACCCCGTAGTAAGCATGGGTTGCAGTCGATGCCGTCGAGAGGGTCGAGAGGGTCGAGAGGCTCTCCTGCAGCAAGGCTGAGCAACAGACTGGCTTGCGGTTGGCCTGCAATCCTGGACTGCCCAGGGGCGGCTGCCTCTCGCCAGCACGCCCTTGCAAGCTTCACATCTTCACCTCTTGGCCGTGTGAATTAGTGCCTGCGCTAACCGGGTCCATCAATAGCCCAGCTGCGAGCTGAGCTAGTCAATGCGGAACCTGGCAATATACCTCTTGGTCACCCACGCCATAGCCTCTGGCCTGACGCCGCAGTTGGTCGTTTGTTCCTTTAATCATTCCACGCCATGAGGCCTCTCTGCTTCCTGTTCCTTTAAATACCTGCCCCGACACCCGCTTTTTTTTGGTTTCCCTCGACAGCTATCGAGCCCTTCTTCCCGCTTCCCGCTTCCCGCTTCCCGCTTCCCCAGCTCAACCGCCAATCATGCGCGACTTCATCCTGGCCTCTGTAGCCACGGCCTCCGCCCTATTCGCAGGTGCTGAGGCTGCTGTTGCTGCGAACCCTCTTCCTGCGCCGACCACCATTACCTGGGGCAGCTCTGGCTGCTTTTCTTTTAACCCTTCCAGTCAAATCAATGCTCCCCAGTCAAAGGTACTCAATGATGCCGTCGATCGTGCTATGAAGAGCATCACCACTCTCAACTGGCTTCCTCAGGCCATTGAGCGCCCCGTTAGGCAGTTTGAACAATTTCCGAACGCAACTACGAAAGCATCCAGGCGTAAGAGCAGGAGGCAGTATTCCACGCCATCGGCTGGAAATTGCACGGGCTCGGCAACCAAGCTCAACATCAGCGTAACCAACACCGACGCCGAGCTTCAACACGGTGTCGATGAGTCTTACACGCTCGACCTCAAGCCTGGCTCCGATACGATTGAAATCACCTCCAAGACCGTCTACGGTGCCCTCCATGCACTCACCACCCTCCAGCAGATTGTCATCAACGACGGTTCTGGTAAGCTCATCATTGAACAGCCCGTCAGCGTCAAGGATGCGCCTCTCTACCCCGTCCGCGGCATCATGATTGACACCGGTCGCAATTTCATCTCCCAAGCCAAGATCGAAGAGCAGCTCAACGCCATGGCCCTTTCCAAACTCAACGTCCTCCACTGGCATCTCGTCGACTCTCAATCCTGGCCCATAGAAGTCAAGAAGTACCCCGAAATGACAAAGGATGCATACTCCAGAACCGACGTCTTCACGCAAGAGACGCTCAAAGAAATTGTTAGCTATGCTTCTGCACGTGGTATTCGCGTTATTCCCGAGATTGACATGCCGGGCCACGCCAGCTCAGGCTGGACGCAAGTCGACGAGAACATTGTAACCTGCGAAGACAGCTGGTGGTCCAACGACGACTGGCCCAAGCACACTGCCGTAGAGCCGAACCCAGGTCAACTCGACATTTTGCACAACAAGACCTACGAAGTCACCGGCCAGGTCTACAAGGAAATGACAGCCATCTTCTCCGACAATTGGTTCCACATTGGCGGTGACGAGCTATTTGCAAACTGCAACAACTTCTCCAAAGCCGGCCTCGATTTTTTCAACAGTGGAAAATCTATGGGTGACCTCTACCAAGTTTGGGTTGACAGGGCGATCCCCAACTTCCGCAGCATAGCAAACAAGACCTTTGTCATGTGGGAAGATGTCAAGCTCTCCGCCGACGTAGCTGCTACGGGCGTTCTACCAAAGGACATCATCCTGCAAGCCTGGAACAATGGTCTCGACCACATTAGCAATCTCACCTCACAGGGCTACAAGGTTATTGTGTCAAGCTCCGACTTCATGTACCTCGACTGCGGCTATGGCGGCTGGGTAGGCAACGACCCCCGCTACAACGTCATGGTCAACCCGAATGCCAACGATACAACCATTCTCAACTTCAACTGGGGAGGCGGCGGTGGCTCATGGTGCGCCCCATACAAGACATGGCAGCGCATCTACGACTATGACTTTACCCTCAACATGACCGATACACAAAAGTCGCTCATCCAAGGAGCCATTGCACCTCTGTGGAGCGAGCAGGTCGATGACCAGGTCGTCAGTCAAAAGATGTGGCCGCGTGCTGCTGCGCTTGCTGAGCTCGTGTGGTCCGGCAACAGGGACGCAAACGGCAAGAAGAGGACTACTGAGCTTACGCAAAGGATTCTGAACTTTAGGGAATACTTGGTTGCTAACGGTGTGGCCGCTAGCCCGCTGATGCCCAAGTACTGTCTACAGCACCCGCACGAGTGCGATTTGTACTTGGATCAGACCGCGCTGTGGACTTAGGATTTCCAACGGCTTGGGCAAAGAGGTGTGGTAGCTATGGTATTTGTCGCTATGAACGCGTGTCTATATGGAAATGTGTGGGAGCCGACTATCATGGTAATGGTGGAGGACAGGCATATGCATTTTCCTTGTGTTCTCAACACTATTCTTCTTCTTGCTCTTTTTCTTCTTCTTGTCGATATAGCATGCCCACCTCTTTGCAATACATGCGCTTTAATCTTGCCGAAGTTCCTAGCTTGCTTACTCCTCGTACCTGTAGTGACATGCTAGGTCCAGTTGCCATGCTTCATTGGCATGGTGAAGTGGCAGTGAGTTTGATGTAGCTAATCATAGCTACAATGACACCAATTTGTAAAAGAGACGTACTCCTTATAACTGATGACCAACGACAATAGCATTCATGCCTCGACCAGACAAGGGCGTTTAACAAGTCAGCCCTTTTTCCTTTTCCTGCAATGCTTCTCCTCTCCTCCTGCATTTTTGCCCTATAAGCACACCATTCACGGCGACTTCAAGTCCTTGGCTGTAAGCACCTCGTTTGCAGCCGCCATCTCAGGCGAAGTAATTTCCTTGTTGCCCAAAGTATGCGAGCCTTGGTCTGGTTCGCCAAACGGCTTCTTCACCACATCTTTGAGTTTCTCAGTCGTGGTCTTGTGCAGGGCGGCTGAATTTGAATTTGAAGTAGAGGTACTTGGCTGTGCAGGTATGGGTTCTACGAGCATGTATTAGTAAAGTGTGTGTTTGTATATGAAAGAGAAAGACGAACGAACCTTGGAACTGCGCGTCGATATCGTCATCGTTGGCGGATCTAGAGGTACTAGGAGTAGTAGTAGTAGCCTCTGGGAGCTCGTTGGCAGGCGGTTCTACATGTACGACACATCAACATACAAGCACGACAACGATAGGACGTTATACAAAACGGGCCGAGAGAGCGGCTACGGCAACATACCCTGGAACTGCGCCGACACATGTGCACTAGCCATACTGGGTATTTTCTGGTCGGTCGGCTGAGTAAACAGGGGTTCAGGTGGACAAAAGTGGTGATGAAGTAATTAAGTGATTACACTCTGACGTTTCCGATGTTGCATCCGCGGGCCCACAGCCCTACTGATATACAAGGTACACTAGCACTACGTCACCAGCCGGGCTGACTGCTGACTGGGCGTCGCGCATGCCATGTCTTGTGTTGCGCACGCCTAGATGGCTGGGCCATGGCCGTTGCCCCTTTGGGAGGAGACACTATTATCGGTAACACTACTCGCCCCACGGTGCCTAGTTCTTCCGAACTAGGCCCTACCTAGCTTAACGTCAATTACTAGCTTAACGTCAATTCTGCTACCCCCTACTACTTTAACTTAATTTTTCTCTACAATAATATGTTGCAACGCTTTAGGACTTACGCGTAGATTAAAGAGCGTATTAAAGTTACTATTACCAAGTTAGATAATAGTATCTACGCAAATATACGCGTAGTAGTAGACTCTAATTACGTGCCCTATAGTAGGCTCTAAAAGCGCGTTTTAGGCCGCGTATTAAAAATAGAGCGCGCTGCACTAAATTAAAGGCTTAATTAATAATAGAAGGATACCTTAAAGGCCTATATTACTCGCTATAACGCGTTATATATGCCTTCTCTTATACTATAGCTAATTTCTGCCGCGTAGCGGATCTTTAATCTTAAGTACCTAGATAGTAAGGTACTACCTATAGGTAAAAACTAGATCTTACGATAGCTAGCCCGTAACCTAGACTACCGCTATAAGAAGTAGAAAAAGTAGGAAATAAAACGTCTAGTAGCTAATACTATAGAGGTCTATAAGAGGCACTTTACTACTCTAAAGCGCGTAATTAATAAGTACGCTATATAGCCTAGAGATCTATATAATATAGATAAGATAGGTATTTATATAGGCGTTAGAGGCTAGTAGTACGTTATAATAATAGCTAGCAATAATAAAGCTATATAGTTACTATCTAATATAAATCGCGAGGCTATTATAGTCGTCGAGACTATCGCTACTAACAGCTTAGTTCTAGTACTATTTATTATTCTTAAGAGTAAAGTGTACCTCTTAAAATAGTATTGTCACGGCGCTGGCTGGCAAGGATGCGCCAAGACCTACTGGGCGCTGAGTAGCTGTATAAACCCTGGGTGCGACTAGCGCACCCAGCGTTTGTAGACAAAACCTTCGAGACCTGCCTGATAGTAGCTCTTTGAGCTACGTCCTGTCCTTTAGCCTGGCCCTATACTGCCCGCGATACGTAGTGAATACACTAATTACGTGTACCTATTCTACCTGCCTGCTATCCCCGTGACATTACGTAGCTCCTATATATAGGTGCCGTAACTTTGAGTCCTGCTATGGACTGTCCTGAACTACTAGCAACCCTAGACTTGGCTGAAGCCTTTGTGGCTGAGGTGCGCAATAACCCCGATGGCTGGTTACTATACCTGCGCAATAGTTATTAGTATATGTAGAACCTAGAAGGCTCCCTTAGCGCCGCGCGTGCTGCGGAGTAGGAGTACTAAACCTCTATTGCTGAACGCGAAGGAATTATCCGCTACTAGAAGGAACAACTCGCCGCCGACTAGAAACAGATTACTGAGCTCGAAATTGAGAAGCGCTATCTAGCGGCGGCTGTAAGCCCTGCTGTATAGACCCCCCGCGAAACTATCTTCTAGCCTCTCTGAGCTACAGCTGAAGCTCTTGTAGATGACCTAACGAGACCGCCTACGCTTATTACTCCCCTACGTTCTAGAACCGCTAGCCTTAGCGAGAAAATACCTGACTTAAAGGAGTTTGATGGAACTCGCAGCGACCTTCGGCGGTTCATCTAATAGATATACGGTAAGATGAACGCGAACGCTGACCGTTTTCCCCTGGCTACTAATCGGATGACCTACGTTGTAGGGCGCCTTACTGGAAGCGCCTACGCTCTAATGCTACCTAAGATCTAATATGGTATTCCCCAGTTTGCCGACTACCCGCAGATACTCGAATACCTAGAACAAGCCTTTGGAGACCCCGATCGAGCCCAGAACGCCCAGAATAAGCTCTTCCAACTAAGACAGAGGAACCACGACTTCAGTACCTACTTCTTAGAATTCTAGCGCCTCGCCTTAGAAGGAGATATGCTAGAAAGCGCCCTAACACCTCTACTGTTCCAAGGGATATCCCGCGAGCTACAGAATATACTACTCCATAACCCACCACCGTCCCAAGAGTTCTCCGCTTACGCTAGCCACCTACAGAAGCTTGATAATCGCTACCGACAGCACCAGCAGCAAGTAGCCCAGAACCGCCATACCCCACCTACTAGAACTACTCCTATCAGCTATACCTCTGCCGCCAAGCCAACCCCTAGCCTAGACCTACCTAATAAACGAACAAACTCCCCCCGCCCAGTATCTATAAACGCCGCGCCAGCGTACGAGCCTATAGACCTTGGCTCACAGAGAACCCCAGCGTCGAGCGGCCGCAGGGAGAGAGGCGAATGCTTCCGCTATAGATCTAAGAACCATCGAGTAGCGCACTACCCCAAGCCTAATACCCGCCTGTTTACGCCCTTCCGCGCGAGAGACGCTCGCCAATCTCCTAGCCCGCCTACTACTTACCAGTCCCTCCGTGCGTCATCGCCCCAGCTCCTCCGTCCCGCGAGCCCTCCGCGCTCCCCTCCTACCCACCACACTACTAGCCCGCCCGCCAGCCTAAGCTATCCGTTAAACGGAATAAGCCTAAACTGAGTCGCGTTCAGGCTCTAAAACAGCGCAACCAGAGCCGACGCCCCCTGGTTCGTATCTCTACTGCGTCTATCAAGGGACTCTCGGTGCACGAGGAAAGCGACTAGAGATCCAATATGATAATCCTGCCTATTACACTAGTAGTGGGGGAGAAGACTCTGCTAACGTACGCCATGACCGACACTGGCGCAGAAGGCAAGGGGTTTATAGACCAAAGCTAGGCTAAGAGCCACGAGCTACCTCTACAGAAACTAAAACACTCCTTTGGTATAGTGACGTTTGATAGTAACCTGTCCGAGAGCGGAGCAGTCACGCACTACGTCGAGGCCACAATGCGAATAGAAGACCACACTAAGGTCATCCGCCTGAACGTGACGCAACTTGCTTACTACTCTGTAATCCTAGGGATGCCCTGGATGAAACAACACGATCTGAGAGTCGGCTTCGCTAGCCACACCCTAACGTTTAAGAGCGAGTACTGCTAGAAGTACTGCAACATGCCTGGGAAGTTGAATAAGATCTACGCCCTGTACGAACTCCTGCTGAAATCCCGCCCGATAGACCTGCCTGACCGCCTGAAGCTACTAGAATACTGAGATATCGCGAAGGTGTCGCTTAACACCTGCGCCGCGTATGCGCGAAGGAACTACTATATGTTTATAGTTACGATAGAGTAGATAGATCGCTATCTATCTTAGCCTGACACACCTGAATTACTGGATCCTGAGTCCCTGCTGCTGGTAGAGATAAGAGACTTCTAGGATATCTTCTCGCCTAAGGAGGTGGAGAAGCTCCCGCCGTACCGCCCGTATGACTATGATATCTGCCTGCTAGAAGGCAAGACGCCCCCCTTTGGGCCTTTGTACCCTATGTCCCGAGAAGAGCTTAAAGCCTTGAAGGAATGGCTGGAGGAAAACCTGCGGAAGGGCTTTGTCTGGCTAAGCTCCTCGCCTGCCGCCTTACCTGTCCTGTTTGTTAAGAAGCCTGATGGAGGCCTCCGGTTCTGTGTTGACTACTGGGGACTGAATAATATATTAGTTAAGGACCGCTACCTGCTCCCGCTCGTGAAAGAGAGCCTGAACAACCTGAAGGGGATGAAGTACTTCTCGAAGGTTGATATTATCGCTGCCTTTAACAATATACGTATGAAGGAGGGCTAAGAATACTTAACTGCGTTTTGTATACGCTTTGGCCTGTATGAGAGTCTGGTAATGCCGTTTGGGCTATCTGGAGTACTAGCTACCTTCTAGAGGTTTATTAATGACACCCTGAGGAGCTATCTGGACGTCTTCTGTACTGCCTACCTAGATGATATCCTGATCTACAGCCAAACGAGAGGTGAACACGTAAAGTACCTGCGACTGGTACTGACTGCCCTGCGCGAGGCTGGATTGTACGCTAAAATCTAGAAATGCGAGTTCTTTAAGGAAGAGACTACCTTTCTAGGCGTAATTGTAGGACGCGAAGGTATTCGCATGGACCTAAGGAAGGTCTAGACTATTTAGGAGTGGGAAACGCCGTCCTGCCTGATGGATGTCTAAGCGTTTATTGGATTTAGTAACTTCTACCGCCGGTTTATACGAGACTTCTTAAAGATTATCGCCCCGCTAGTCGCCCTTACGAGAAAGGGGACTGAATTCCTCTGGAGTAGCGACTGCTAGAGAGCTTTTGACCGCCTGAAAACTGCTTTTATAGAAGCCCCAATCCTAGCCCTGTTTGACTGGGAGAAGGAGATTATCTTAGAGACTGACGCGTTAGACTATGTATCTGCTGGAGTACTGTCCTAGTACGGAGATGATGGCATACTCCGACCTGTAGCATTCTTCTCAAAGAAGCACTCAACTATAGAGTGTAACTACGAGATATATGATAAGGAACTGCTCGCGATTATACGCTGCTTTGAGGAATGGAGACCTGAGCTAGAGGGGACCGCTTCGCTGATTAAGGTTATTACAGACTACTGTAACCTAGAGTACTTTATAACTACGAAGCTACTAAACTGACGATAAGCCCGCTGGTCTGAGTTCCTGTCCCGCTTTAACTTTTGGATTACGTACCGTCCTGGTAAACTAGGCGCGAAGCCTGACGCGCTGACTAGGAGGTTAGAAGATCTGCCTAAAGAGGGGGATGAGCGCCTCTAGCACCAGAGTTAAGTGGTGTTGAAGAAAGAGAACTTTGAGCTACCCCTAACTCTGCTAGATACCCTCGCTACAACTTCTGTGTTAGCCGCTGCCTATCTTGTTGACGCGTTACTAGCACCCCCTATACCCCTGGAACTAAAGAAGAGAGTCCGCTTCTGTGAGGATTACATTGTCCGCCTGTTCCTAATTACACGATCTCGCGCCTAAGGAAGCCCTAAACTAGTGCTGCCGGAACTAGTTACAGAACTAGCCCGCCTGATACTACTACCTGAGAGATCTACACCGCTGCTGCTACTAATAGTGAAGGATCTGTTTGCTAAGGGTTACTAGAGCGACAAGGAACTGGAAGCTATACTGGAAGCCCTCCGCACTAAGCAGAACTGCTACAAGAGGATTACGCTGGCTGAGTGCGTAGAGCGTGGAGGCTACCTGTACTACTGGGATCGCCTGTACGTACCTGATGATCCTGAGTTACACGCTGAACTACTGCGGATGTACTATGAGAGCTCTGTTGCTGGCTATATGGGCTGATTTAGAACCTACGAGGCCTTGTCCCGAGAGTATTATTGGCCTGGTATGCTAGACTACGTCGAGTAGTGGACCTGGAACTGCTACACTTGTAGAAGAATTACGACATCCTGAGAAGCGAAACAGGGAGTCCTGAGGCCACTACTAATACCTGACCGAGCCTGGCAAGACCTGTTAATGGATTTTATTACGTACCTGCTAGAAAGTAGTGGATTTGATGCTATACTAGTTGTAGTGGATAGGCTTACTAAGATGAAGCACTTCGTTGCCTGCAATGGCACCTGTGACGCTGAGGAAGTAGCGCGCCTATTCACGAAGCACGTCTGGAAACTGTACGGCCTACCTAAGACTATTGTATTAGACTGAGGACTGTAGTTTGTATCTGAGTTTTGGAGCCACCTGATCTGACGCCTAGGGATCCAGTCCCTCCTGTCAACCGCTTATTACCTAGAGACTGATGGATAGATAGAGAGAGCGAACTCTTTCCTGGAACAGTACTTGCGAAGCTAGGTCTCGTACCTGTAAGACGACTGGGTAAGATGGCTACTGCTGGCTGAATTCGCGGTAAATAATACCTACAACGAGAGTACCCGCGCGACACCGTTCTTCGCGAACTATGGCTTCTATCCCCGCCTAGGTTTTGAGCCTATTGAGCCCGGCTGATAGCCTGCTGCGCGAGACGCTGAAGACCTCGCGCTGAAGATGAAGACTATCTACGAGTATCTACGCTTGGAGATCTGCGTTGTATAAGCCTAGCACGAGAAGTACGCTAATAGGAAGCGTAAGCCTGCCCGCTGGTTCTTCGAGAACGACCTGGTCTGGCTGGACGCCCGGAACATTAAGACTGCCCGCCCGTAGAAGAAGCTAGACTGGAAGTTCCTGGGCCCTTATAAGGTCACTAAAGTCGTTAGCCTATACGCTTACCGCCTAGAGCTACCTGCTTCGATGAAGATTTACCCTGTGTTCCACGTTAGCCTGCTCTGCCTAGCCGCTACTGACCCGCTACCTGGATAGCGATAAGACCTACCCCCTCCTATTGAAGTCGAAGGAGTAGAAGAGTGGGAGGTCGAGGATATCCTGGATTCCCGTTGGGACTGCCGCGGCCGAGGAGGCCGGCCCCGACTGAAGTATATAGTAAAGTGGGCTGGCTATGATGAGCTAACTGAGGTCCTAGCTGATTACCTAGAGAACGCTTAAGAGATTGTTGCGAACTTCTACCGCCGTTACCTAGGCAAGCTAAGGTAGCCGCGTCGACGGAGCTCCGCCTAAGAAGGGGAGTACTGTCACGGCGCTGGCTGGCAAGGATGCGCCAAGACCTACTGGGCGCTGAGTGGCTGCACAAACCCTGGGTGCGACTAGCGCACCCGGCGTTTGTGGACAAAACCTTCGAGACCTACCTGATAGTAGCTCTTTAAGCTACGTCCTGTCCTTCAGCCTAGCCCTATACTGCCCGCGATACGTAGTGAATACACTAATTACGTGCACCTATTCTACCTGCCTGCCATCCCCGTGACAAGTATACTAATATAAAATTACCTAACGACTATATAGTAGCTATCTTAGAGATAGTATATAATAACGACGAGCTCTCTCTTAAGTAGATTTAATACTTTAACGCCTATAGTCGTCGCCGTTAAATAGGCACCTAGAGGCTATTAATTTTTAATAGATTTAGATCCTACGGTATAAAGGAGCTAATTAATTTTTGTAACGATAATAATATAGTACTTTTCTCGCTCTCCTTCTATACCTCTTACAACCTACAGCCTCTTAACGTTAGTATTTTTTAAGTATATAAAAAGTACTATAGAGGCGTCGTTAAGAGAGCTACTCGCGAGGGCTATACTAATTTTAATAAGCTTAAGTTTCTATACGTAATTAACGGCGTTAGAAGGCGTATATTTAAATCTAGTACTATCTAAAAAGCTTTTAAATTAGTAGGCGTCTGGCTATAGGATCCTAAGAGAGTATTGTATAAGCTCGCGCGCCCGTAGAGAGTATTAACGCCTAAGATAAGCTATCTCTTTTAAGCCTCTAAGACGCCTATACCTATAACTCCTCGCTCCTTCGTTGCGTACGCTCGTAAAACGCAAGAGCTTTGTAAATATACTAAGTATATGCTAAGTAATTGGGCTGCGCGACTTGCTAGAGCGTCAGTTGTACTAGGTTTAAACTACGATCTCGCGACTTATAAGCTTGCTAAGACTACAGCTGCTGCCCGCGAGAGAGCTCAGCGCCAGGACAACTCGCGATTAACGATTCAGAAAGGAGGTGTAGTTACAGCTAAAGGCGCGCGAGAGGCCGTCTCTCAAAAAGCTAAAATTGCTGAGCAAAAGGCTGTGCGCAAGGCTGTAAGGGAGACGAGACGGCGCCTCCAAGATGCCACCCAGCAGCCAACACCTGCCTCCGCAGAGGCCTCAACACCAAGTCAACAGGCACCAGTAACGCGTTTCATACACTAGGAGATGCCTCCCACTCAGTAGCTATAATAAATATACGATATTTTGTGCGTTTGCGCGGTCAATTTACTATACAAATCGCGTAGGGTGGCAAAATTGACGTTGAGCTGGTGGTTGACGTTGAGCTGGGTAGGGCCTAGTTCGGAAGAACTAGGCACCGTGGGGCGAGTACTTCGTACTATTGTAAGCTATTCTTGCCCCACTTTCACCCGCTATTACAAGCACAACCAACCCTGAACTGAACCCTGAATATCAAACATCAATGGGCGCCAAGGTGCTCGTCAGAGGCTTTGTGCAGGCATCTTACAGAGAAGAGCCGGCATCTAGATTGCTTTCTTTTGGGGACGGCAAGGACGGCAGTGGGGTTGCGCTGTGTACCGGGTATTGTTTGGGGTTTGGCCCCGTCTAGATGGCGGTCTAGATGATTCGGATCGTGTGAAGCCCGTTCTCGTAGCGCAGGCACGGTAGGCGAGCTTTTGTTTCCTCGTCCAGCGCCTTCCATAGTCGTTTTCTTCCTTCTGCTTGATTTGACTAGGTCTCTATTATTCCGATCCGTTGGAATGACGGCGTTGCTACATCGACGAGCCTTAGCATCAGAGACAGAGAATGCTGCACAGCCCAGTCTTGCGGTTCGCTGATTGGCATGAAGAACAGACGTTCGCCTGCATTGTCCTCATCAAACTCCACTTCACTCGTCGGAGCAATGTCGAGCTGGACATAAACGGGTTTTGAGGCATCATCTTGTTCATAGTCCTCGTTACTATTGCCTTGTTTTCGACCGAACCCTGTGTTGATAGTCATGGACCATGGTGTACCGTGGTACTCGTGGTCGAATCGCTGCAGCTTCATGGGCTTTAGAGACCCGCGTATATCCAACCATCCGTCTGTTACCGCACCCGTTACGTCGTCTGTTGCGTAAGCCAGAACCACATCTTCGACATGGATGGCGTACTTTTCGGCACCGCGTAATGAAGCACGTACGCTTCCATCGACGGATGCCCAAGACCAAGACGGTGCAACGTACACCTTCGGACGTGACGCCGTAGTATCACATACACTCCACATTAGGGTTCTTTCCAGATGCTCACGCCACATGCCAGCAACATATGTACAATGCAACCGGGACACTACGAATTTTGCGATGCCAGAAAGTGCTACTAGTTTGTCGCTTGGGACTGTTATAGTTGTCTGGGAATATGCACGTACCACAACATCCTCCCATAAATTCAACCAGTAGTCGTCTTCGAATCTAAAAGGCGATATTGAATGGTGTCTTGCAAACCATAATTTGACAAAGTCATATATCGTGGTACTGTAGTATGCTGACGAGAGTCCATCAGGAAACAACTCGCTTGCAACAAGATTTCCACATTCCCAGAACAGCTGACGGCGACCGAAATGAAGGACTCGTGGTGCAAGCAGTCTCTCCTGAAAGACCCACCCACGGCTATTCAGAGGCGAATCCGATATGCTGCGCCTCCAGAGAAAGATGTCTGTCATGATGCAATCAACGAGACCTGTATTTCCCTGAATATCAGTCAGGTCAACTATAACGCTCACAGGGCTCTGCGTCCGAGGCCTCCGTGGACGGAATAATCCTCCACTACTATCATCAGTATCTGCTGCAGAGAGATTGCAGTATGAGTGTGAGTAAACTTTGCCCATCAAGCTTGCTTCGCGTTGCCAGTCCCTAAGATCGTGTTTGTCTTGAACGATACACAAGGAATCTATCCACAAATATCGGATGCCAAGGGTCTTGGATACCTGAATGGCCTCTTGGAATGTACTGGGCATATCCGCAACCTGGAACTTGATTTGGGGATTCTGCACCATCGAGCCCGTGAGCTGTAGGTGATTAGTGCCACCCCAACGATGGCTCAGGATGGCATAAGGACCGAGTGGCCGTTCCTCTGCCGTATGAATGAGCCGTACATATGTACTGTCGTGGGCAGAACCATCTAGGTCCAAGAGGCGCGTTGGATACCAAGAATCACTATCCCTGTCTATCCTGCATTCTCCATGGTGCGTAGCACAGTTTTGGAGCCACTTGGATGCTGTGCGCAAGGATATATCAGAGCATGTGTTGTCTGTGGTAATTGGGGGGTTCAATTGGCTTTCTGAAGCTGATGCATGGTCTATACTGCACTTAGTTTGTCTGCCTTCGCATCTTGTCAAGTGTCGTATCATACTGGCTTTTTGGTCCAACCAGAACGAGCTAAACCTTGTATTGAGCTCTGGTAGAAGTCCATGACTGAAGCAAATTCTGATCAAATATTTGTCATCAAAATCGGCTTTCCCAAGCTCTACATGCGTAATGAAAGCAGGCTGCAAATCTTCACTCGAATGGGCAAGGTGTTGAGAGGTATGATGATTCAACTCAGCAGCAAGTAAGGCCTCTTGTTCAGACCAAAGCAGTCGATCCCAGACTGGAAGACAGATGTAACAATCGTTGGCCGCAGATGCAGCAAGAGAGGCATACGTCGGATGGTGGCCAAACTTTTGGAGCACTGTCAGCGGTGCCTACTGTAGTGTTGGGTGGATCAGGCTCTTCACCTTCAGATGTGAACAGGGGATATTGTCTGTCCAAAGTGCAGCCTCGATGAAATTCTGACGATGCTGCAGAATGGCGATACATGTGTCGCAAATCATGTTGGACGGTGATATGTGTAGTCTTTTCTGTAGGCTGGCGTTCTTGGATGAAGGATGCGGCTGAAGGTACCGGTATTCCAGGTGGTCAGCCCGCAGTCTCTCCTGTCACCCTTGCCGCGGCCATTAGTCTCTCTTTCCTACCGTCTTTCCAGGCCTTATCAAGCGCCTCCAGCTTCCCACCCGCAACCTGGACATTACCAGGCTCGAGCATGACCACGCCTCTCCGGACGTCAACATTGCACAGGATGAGCTTGAGGCCCATGGCCATATTTGTATTGATTCCATCGATACCGCTCAAGTCCATGGCGTAAAGCTTGAGGCCTTTTGCATCCTGCAACAGTAACTTGAAAGGTCCTTTGCTCTGTACAGGCGCGGCAGCCTCGGTTGTGCCTTCGTTCTCTTGCTCTACAACGCGCACAATCTCCCGTCCCTTGGTCATCTCACCCCGCTCTCTGGCCTCGATAGATTCGACCTGTGACCAGCGCGAGTGGCCAATGTCTTCAATATCGAGCACTTGACACACAACTGGACCGGCGACAATGCGAGATTTAGTAGTGCCCTTGAGTATGTCGGAAGGGAACAGAGAAGTGGCTGGCTGGCTGAGCGAGTTGGTAATGTCAGTAGCCAGAAGGCGGAAGTGTGCCGTCTGCTTCATGGCGGGCAGCGGAGTATTCGGTCGGGTTGTGGAGAGAAAGGCGTGGAGCCATGCTGCAGTGGGATAGAGATGTCGGGCATTGAGGTGTTGGGTGAGCTCGGCTGCAACAGTAGCTGCCATGATTTACGACTTTTACGACTTGTCTAGTTATCTGGGTAGAAAATGGGTGTGAGACGCCAATAACGCGACGCGTAAAATGACGTCGGGATCTGGCAACATTGGCCTCGGCACCCCCCAACCCTCCAATCCACCACCACCACAAGTGACAATCACTATGTCAACAATAGCCTCTCCCCGCCCCAGCTCCTCGGTCCGAAGTCCCTCCTTGACCCGTACATCTATCGACAGCAGCTCCTCGCATCGCCCACCCCAAGCCGCACGTCGCAACCGCGCCGCCCTCCGCGAATTTTACGGCCTCAAAAATGGCCCCAAAGAGGGAACGGCAGATGCGAGAATATCCGAAGAGCCATCGAGATCACAAGTAGCACTCGACGACGAGGAGACGCTGACGGAGCTGGATACTGCCCATTTCAACGCCGAAGCATTCGTGGAAGCTCTACTTGCGAAAGAGGGGCTCAAGGGCGTGTTGAAGGTGGAAGCGGACTTGATATCACGTGTGCACATGTCTATACACTGTACATGAGCATATGGGGAGCTAAGCTATTGCGCAGAGATCAGAAATCTTGATAGCGACCGCAAATCCCTCGTCTATGACAACTACTCCAAACTTCTTGCTGCGACCAGCACAATCCGACGCATGCGTGGTAACATGGATCCCCTCGCACCTACCACCCACACGCTCGGTCCTGCAATCTCACACATTGCCGAAACAGCCGCTTCATTGTCCTCGTCATTGCATGAGAGCCATCAGTGCAAAGAGGAGGGCCTGGGAATCAGTATACACATCGAACAAGACCAGGGAGACAAGGCCGAAGCGGAAAAGAAGAAGAGGCAGAAGGAGACGGTCAAGTGGGTGCTAGACACGCCAAGGCGTCTACAAGAGCTGATTGATCAAGAGCAAGATGAGCAGGCAGAGAAGGACTGGCAGGAGATTAGTAGGATACTAGACAAGTGGAAAGACGTTGCAGGCGTGGAGGAGCTTAGGCAACGGTGCGAGGACATCATGGAAGAAGAAGAAGACGAGTCTGATTGAAGGCTACAAGGTCTGAGTTCTGCCGCGTTGACAAAACTGTTAATGTGAATATGTTAATGTAAAGACTAATATGTTACTACCGTCTATGCGGTCAACTCGTGGTATCAAATCCCCAAACGCCAGTCTATATGCCATGTGTCCGCTCTTGGATATCTACAATCAAACAAAGGAAAATGTCGGTGACCAAAGTCACGAAATGAATCTTGTTAGCTCGAGTCGGTCGATGAGATGAAACTTGTCCAACGAGTCCGAAACGCTGCTGATGTCGTCTCCCGGTAGCAGTGCATCACATGGCGCACTTTTGCTGACCATGCCCACGCTCCGCCCTTGGCTCGACAAGTCTTGTTTTTAGGGCTGGCACGTGTTCTGCTTCAGCTCCATTCTCTTCCTTGGCAGCTGCCCTTTGATTAAGCAGACTGAGATAGGTTTGCCACCCGATTGCGATAACGCCGCCAAATATGCTCCTATACTGTAGAGGTATGTATGTGAAGCTAAAGGCCGTGATGGCGGGCCAGACCTTGCAACTGTTGAGCCAACTTGTTGGCACAGTGTTCTTGATTCGTTGGACAATTTCGGCGCCGGATGCGCCCGAAAGGAGCGACTGCATGCCGAAGAAGTAGGAGTTGAACAATGGAGTGAAGAAGGCTTGGTTTATTGCAACCTGAGGATTGTTAGCATGCACTTGTAACCGTGGGAGCAAAGGTATCTATGTACCTTGGTTGTTATGGAGAGCAACTTGGAGCTGTAGTTGAAGTTGTTGGACAACCACAGGAACCACCTGTACGATGGGATAGAGCTCAAGCCCCCAATCACAAGTGCGCGACCTGTACGCGACCAGTCGCGATTGTTGCTCCATTCTTGGACCCATCCCTTTTCTTCTGCGTCCTCCGCAAGTCCCAGACTTTCGGCGGTGGTGGGAGTGGGAGAGATGCTCTGTGCAACCAAGTCTCCCACAAAGTATATGACCAGTGAAGAGACCAGCTGAGTCATGTATGGCTTCCTTTGTTGCACACGACCGTATGCGCGGAAGGGCTCGACGATGGGCTCGAGCCAAAGCCAGCTCGGCCCTGGAATCGTTTGCGCGTTCCCATTGATCTGGCCTGCGTTTGGCCGTGGAGCATTGTAGCGACGCCAGGTGTGTGGGTTGAAGCGGAAGCGTGTGTGTTCGAACGGTGAAGCTGTTCCGGTCTTGCCGTTCCGAGGACAAGGGGCGTTCGGAATGCGCCGCACGCTCACGCGCACCCAGGCCGAGGAAGGAGCAATCATGATGGTGGTTTATCGTCTCTCATAAGTTGTGTGGCTGGAGTGAGGGTAGGTGAAGGTGGGAGAGTGAAGGGGCGTGAGGCATGGCGTGTTGGGTTATGTGTTATGAGCTGTCATCTGCCGCAGATTTGGTGAGAAGGCTTCCCCGAGTGTCGGCGCACGTTGCCGCAGGAGACGATGGCGAGTCGGGATGCAATTGCGCAACTAACCGGCTTAGTCATGCAACCCTTTTGACGTGGTCATGTCGGATGTCCGCCCGAACCCGTCACCGGAACAGTCCCACTCAACAACACATGCTACCACGAGTCTCGATCCCGCCATTTAAGACGGATGTGGTACTCTTCTCCACCGTCTCCAGATGTGCGAAACTCGCGCGACACGTAGACTGTACAGTAGGGCCTCACGGACATGGACACGTCAGAGTACATCCAAAATCACGTAAAAGGGGCAGGCAGTATTCAAGCTAAAAGAGGTGCATATTACTTTTCATCACAGGCATCGTGTATTTACACTGCTGTCCATAGTACATGTAAACAAACGTCAACAAGACCCTTCTCACAACGTGCAATCATCCCAGCCCCTGCCTTTTCTGCCCACCAATAAGTCGTACCTTTATCGAAGCCATCCCCTACGCGCATTACATATGTATGCGTACCAGTCATTCTACTTTCGGCACTGGCAGCCTCCATCGCAAACAGTGGGGCCCATATGGCTCATGCCACCGCATTGACCCCAGGGGTGGGCGTTAGGGGTAGCAGCGCGCCCAGCAATTGTCATAAAAGTGCCCATGGCCGATTTGACCGCCAAGTTGAGGTTAGAAGCGGAAGAAGGCTTGGGGACAGCGCTGCTCTTGGCTTGCAGTAACGTGCTTAGATACAGAGGTGCCTTAGAGACACTCCCTAGGACTTGGACATGCCTGCCTTCGATATGCAGACAAATGATGGGTCCAGCGTGGCATGTAGCGATGATGTCGTCACGGGCGTCGGCGCTGTTGTGATGCCACTCAGCCTAGAAGAAACATGTCAGCGTATATGGAAGGGAAAGCGCTATATCAATACATACAGCAATCTCGCCGCCGTCATTGACAATGACAGTAGTAGTGGCTTTGATGTTAGCTACATTGCATTTCTATAGCCCAGGAGGCTACATTGACCACGGGCTGTTGTTAGGAAACCGAAAGGGACAAAAATTGGGAAAGATGATTATGGAGCGACTGTACAACGTCGAGCGTGCCTAACCAACCATAGAGGTTTTGCAAGTTTTGTAATGAACAAAAAAAGCACCTCCCAAGAGCCTATCACTGGTCCAGATAAGAATTGCCGATAGATCGAGTGCAAAAAAAGGCCAATAGGCAGAGACTAGAGTGGCATGGGCCCTAATTTCGTGATATCCTAGCCCGGGTTGAGCAGAAACAATATCTCATGGGGAGATGCAACAAAAATAAGGTGAGTGACGTTAGAATTTCAGGTAACAAATGACCACTTATGGGCTCTGATCGAAAACACAGCTGGTACATATACCATTGTGATTCGAATCTACGGGAGGACCCACGGATAGTTGTACGCGAAAAGGTTGCTAATGGCGAGATGGATTTCTTAGTCTTGGTTGTTGCATCACTGTAAATGTTCGAGTGGAGAGACTGATGTATGAAAAGGGCCGGCTAAGGATAAAGGCGGTGAATAAGATGCTAAACGCGAGCCAAGGTCCAAGGATATCCGGATGGAGTTGGTCAGCTGCCTATTCCACAGAAGGGATCTGCTCAGATACTAGTTGGCTGAAGGAAATTCGGGATAGCCAATCATCTAATACAAGTATAAAACACAGCTGTAGAGTTCAGCCATAGACGGAATCAGAGCCGCTCAGAAGGATTCAAAGTTGATGGCGAGTCATGACCCCGCAAACCCAGCCCGACGGATCGTCTGGAGGCGGGACAAAATCTGGAGCATGCAAGTCCCACCCCATCAACAAAAAAAACTGGACAGCTTCTAGCGAGCAGAATTGCACAACCTTACAACGCCACAACAACAACGTTATAGAGAACTTATACCTTACGGAGATAACTCTTCTCTACATAAAATATAAGGTAGGAGTATTAAAAAAAATTAAACCCTTCTTACTGTTGTGTGCAGCCTACGTAGAAGATCTCTTATCCCCGGACCTGTCACGTGCCTGTCCAGGTTTTTTTGTTGATGGGGTGGTCCGCTTGTACATAAAAGATGCCCATAAGGAGTGGCTTCGGTTGACACGTGGAGTACTTCAGCTGAAAATGTTCCGCCAGGCTCCCAGCATGTACCTAGGTGCGTACCTACCCAGTTCACCGGACTTCATTCAAGGTAGAACAATCTTTCAATATAGCATATCAGGAAGCTAGGAATAAGCTGCAGCACAGCAATTACGCCAATGTTGGTAGTACGAAGAAGGCCCCACGTTACATACCGTAAACAGAAGACACTGATAGTAGGGCGGGTAAAGTCGCGAGGAAACATGGGGTGTGGAGGTTCGGCGTGTGGTACTTAAGCGACTGCCTCTCCCGCGGCCGGAGCGCTTGGCGAACATGATCTCTACATAAGGTGAGCACCTGTATTTTTTGATTCGGATCTCGGGAGGCATATTAAGGCGAGCGGGGTTTTTTTGGGGTTAGTAACTTTTCTAGATATATGTAGTCGGGGCGTGCATCGCATCATATCATGCGTAATACTCGGGGTACTAGCTGCGACATGTCGGGGATTCCTTGCTTCTTACACCTCCCTTTCTGTTTATGTATAGAGATGCGAGATGATTGATCCCAAGTCCCTACAAAACAATAGGCAACGGTGCAAGCTTCTTTCACCGCAAGCACACGTCGTGTGCTACTGGGGTGCTTGTTGGGAACAGGAACATCGGCCACGAATTCCGTCTATCACACATTCATTGATGGAATCTCATGCTATGGGAAATCATCTCCACCAGTGGGATCGGGTCATACAAGCTTCTTCGAAGATGGATATTTCCCTTGCACGATAATACCTAGCAAGCCCGAAGTTACACATAAAGCAGGCTTACAAGGCGGAAGGACGCGCGTATCTGGCTACATTTCCGTCTCTAGGCACGTTTGCATTGCTATGACGAATCAGAGGGCAATCACGGCAGATTACCGATTAAAAGTTCCGCGGCAAAAGTACCGTGCGGAGACTACGCTTAGCTGCACGCAATCTAACATGTCCGGATCCAGCCCTACTCAGGCATCATGTGAGTTGATCGTCGCCCTGGTAATACTGGTACTGCCAGGTACCCGACTCACCGTTTGGACAAGTCCGTCGGGATCTAGGGACGCCTCGCGCGAACCAGTGCAGAATATTAGATGAAAGGCCCACTTTGGGAAACGTCCACCGCCTAATAAAGTATCCACTGTATGGAAAGTCAAGGACCAGGCAATGAATTCTAGAGAATACAAAAGGTGCTGCACACCTCACGAAAACATCATCAGCACGTCAGCAACAGACAATCCACGCCAGCTGCCATCCAAATACCGCACACCATGAAGGCCGTCACATTCATCATTGGCGCTCTCGCTTCCGTAGCCTCTGCTCAGCAAGCAACCCTCTGCAAGGCATACCAATACTACTCGAGCAACGGCTACGAGCTGAACAACAACCTCTGGGGCACAAGCGCCGCTACCGGAGGCTCCCAATGCACATACGTTGACAGTGTCAGCTCTACCGGCGCCAAATGGCATTCCAAGTGGAACTGGTCCGGTGGCCAGGATAATGTCAAGAGCTACGTCTACTCTGGACGTCAAATCACCAAGAAGCCAGTTAGCCAGATTAGCAACATGCAGACTGAGGCCTACTGGGTTTACGACACCAACAACATCCGTTGCAACGTTGCATACGATCTATTCACTGCCCAAGACATCAACCACTCAGCCAGCAGCGGAGACTACGAACTCATGGTCTGGTAAGCCTAGTCTGCCCGTTTACTAGTACGCCCTGTTGCACGTATATTGACCTCTACTACAGGCTTGCTAGGTACAACGTCTACCCCATTGGCTCCTCACAGGGTATGGTCACTGTTGCTGGCCGCACCTGGGAACTCTTTTACGGCTTGAACGGGTCTATGAAGGTGTACAGCTTTGTTGCCCCCAGCCCCGTCAACAACTTCAGCTCCAACCTCAAGGACTTTTACACCTGGCTTGCTAGCAACAAGGGCTTCCCCATCTCGAGCCAAAACCTCATCAGTAAGTTCTTTTTGCACGCCAACGCAGCGGGTACGTGTACTAACATTTTCTCTAGCTTACCAGTTCGGTACTGAGGCTTTCACTGGTGGACCTGCTACCTTCACCGTGAACCAGTGGTCTGCTAACGCTTACTAAGCTGGTGAAGGCGAAGGCTCTGGCTGATTCAAAGCACGTCGTTCTATTCTGCAGCCTGAGACCTTGAAAACCTGTTGTAACACTTGGAGGACACTCCAGTGCTGGTACTATTCTTGTTGATATTATTCACATGCATTTACATATATATATATGTCATCATCATCATCATCAACCATTCTCTGCATGTACCGTGGAGTTCTTTGTGGACCCCACACCAATTGAAAAAGATTTCACGAGAATAAGTCGTACGCATACAAACATCCTCTACGCACCTACAAAGCCAGCGTCAATCCTATGACGCTAGCCACGAACCCGAACCCCAAATTTGCCGTCACACCCCTAGTCGCACTTCCTTTGAAAATATCAGGCGATGTCACATTCTTGGGTTCGGTCACCGGTGCTTTCGCCGCCAAAGCTGCCACACTCGCACTCTTCATGAGCATTTTACCATCACCGCCCCTCAGCTGACCGCCCCCAGAAACACTACTCGGCGCGCCCGTGCTCCCCTCCACACACCCCATCATGGTCCCGTTACCCATGAACATGCGATCTGCCACTCCCTTCCATACCTCGGTGACATCGCTAACCATCTTACTTGTGAACCACATTCTGCAATCCGCAGCCTCATACATAAACTCGAGGGGCGTGCCACTCGTATCCGTCAGTCTCAAATTATCCTTAAGGTTGACGCCACCAGCGATCTGTCCCGCATTGTACGCACTGCGCTTGAAGAGCTGTTTTGCAAACGCTGTTTTACCCAGGTCCGTGTTATTCCATTCCTTCTGCTGCTCAGGGGAGCCGAGAAAGAAGACGGCCTGCATGCGGATTTGGATGTCGTCCCAGGCGAAGACTTGGGCGCCTTTTGTGCCGCCGACGCCTTGCATGGGACCGGGTTGTGGACGGCCGCCGATGACGATTGTGCGGATGGCGCCTTGGTTTTTGAGGAGCTCGGCGGCAAGGGCGCATGTCGAGGAGCACATGCCGTCTTGGAGCATGACCATGTCCTGCGGTTTGAACGGCAGCGGTGTCTTCGTTTCGTTCAAGTTTGCGCCGAAGCCAATGACAGAGAAGCCCGTGTAGGTCGTACTTAGGCTGTCGGTGAAGTTGTAGCGGAGCGTCGTGGTGAAGTTGTCGCCGTTAGCTTGTACGGGGCCAAAAATTTGAGACCAGTTAGATATGGCTTTGTTGTTGATATCGAGGGTGTGCTGGTAGTTAAATGGCTGAACGAGTGAAAAGACGTCTTGTTGTGTAGTGCCCCGGCCAAAATTTTGGGCGAACGCCGTCCTATTAGACTGCGCGTACGTCTTGTTGGCTAGAAAGTCCTGCGTGATCTTTCCGGCGCTGTTGAACCCGTCGTGCGCACGGAAGCGAGTTCCACCGTAAGGATCGGCGGATGCTTGGGGATAGACTTGCTTGAAGGTATCGTAACCAAGGATTGCATTACCTCCACCGTTACCGCGCATATCGAAGATCATCTTTGTTTTGCCAGCTTTCTGGCACATACGGATAAAGTCTCGCATAGTATTTTGGAAGGTTTGGACGTCTGGAGATTCGTAGGAGGGGATGCTAAGAACGGCGACATCCTTGTATGCCGCACCATCGAGGTAGTAACCTGCGACAGCAAGGTTGGGGTTAACAATCTGGGCTTTGGGGTACCCAATTTGCGAAGGTGCAGGTTTAGGCGTAGGGGTCGAAGGCTTCGTAGAGTTTGAGATTGGGGAAGGAGCCGGGGCTTTCGGGGCTTTCGGGGCAACAGGTGCAGGTCCATTGCAGAATCTCTTGAAGAACGCACTACCACTCTCCACGCCAGTGAAGTTACCAAAGGCGACGGCAATATTCATCTGGGACCAGGTAGTACCATTGGCGAACTGGAAAGTCGTATTGGGGCCTTGGTACTGGCCAGTTCGAAAAGAGCCAAGGTATGTTGTACCAGAGGCGAGGAGGGCTTGGGAGGGGAACAAGGCGTTCCACCGTGTGTCTGCGTCATGGAAGTCTGATGACATGGACTCATTTGCGAGAAATTTTTGGGCATCCATGCCGTTAATCATCTTGACAGGCGACGGTTTGAATGAGGTGTCGTTGTTTGCCCTCAAAACATCCCGATACACATATATCTCTGGCATTGCCTTGCCATCGGAGGACACTGACACCAACTCGGAGCCTGGAGGTCTCTGAAATTGCATAGCTGAAGCCAGTATATCGGGCTGGTAGGCAAAATGGTTGTCATATGCGCTTGTGAACAGGTTTAACATTTGCAGCTGGAACTCGTATTCAGACTTGAAGCCGCCAACTGCAACTTGTTTTTGCATGGTGTCCAATTCGCCCATGATATCGACGGCCTTTTCGGTGTACTCTTTTGGCGGGTTTCTCAGATATGCCACGTTGGACTGCCATTTTACAAAGACCTTGAGATCATCGATCAACTCGACGTTGCCTGCTTTGTCAAGGGGCACCGATTGCAGACACGATACTCCCAACTCGGCAGGAACAACTGGTCGGGCTCCAGACGGCATAGCCGCTAGGGTGCGGCTCAACACCGCACACGGTTCTGTTCCAGATGACGATGATGGGGTGGTTGTGTTGAGGGCTCCTACTGGGCTTGCAGCCTCGGTGATACTATCCGCGGCCGTCATGATAAGATCGACATCAGCCTGGGTCATGACTTCGTCCATGTCGAGATCAAAGGCGTAGTCGGGCACACCATAGATCCATGGATGCGGATTGGCAGCTGATAGCCCACAAAGGGCACCAACCAAAAGTGCAGAGGAAAGCATCCCTGATCCCGGAGAGTCGGCTTGTCAGCTGTAAGTCCGAGATTCCAACCTCACAACAAGTGAAGTATATATTAACGGCGAAAAGAATTAGGTACTAGAAGTGGCGATCCGGCGCCAATTGTAACTCAAGAAAACAACGTCACAAAGTGAGTGGTGTAGAGACAGTACATCCCCCAGAGGGAAAAAAGCGGAGGAGGGGGGAGAACTCAGAGGCTATCATGGTACACTTAAGTGCGATGCTGATCTTTGAAGCAAGTAGTAGATTCAGGACAGGGGTAATGCTAAGGAGATGATCTTATGCTGTAGCAGCAGTGCCGCAGTGTCGAAACATTGATAATCGGCCAAGGAAGATAGGCCGATGAGACGAAACAGCCTCCGCTTCTGTTGCCAACCGAGTTGGTAAGGGCCTGTAGCTGAGAAAGATATTATGCAGATGTATGCTCGAAGACTGCTCTGCTTCCTCAACGCTCCGGATTCTTATCTCTGGAAAGGCTAGGCCAGCACTGCATCAACCATGGAGAGGTATGTGGCGTAAATATTGAGATGCAAGCCTGTAATGTGCGGGTCGCGAAACTGACACGAAACATGCTACTCTGCTAAGTCTAAATAAGTTTAGTCGGGAGTGGGCATAACGTCTCGAACGTTATCAGGCGAACAGGCGAACACTAGGTGTATTGCTATGAAGTAGTTCCATATACAACCTGATCAGAGTTTATCTCATGCTAGTCGAGAAAGTAACAGAGATACGTGTGAGTAAGCTTGGCGTCCAACGGCGCGTATCATGCGTAGAAGTGATGTTGGGCTAAATGGCGCTACTGCCGGACCGATTGCTGGCATCCTACCGGTACTTCGTACTGGGTTTCCTGATCCCATTCTTCCTGTTTGGTGTATGGGCTCCTTAACCAGGCATTAAGCTCATGCAGGAAGAGTTTGCTGTTGTCTCTGCCTAGAAACTCGGTCAACAGATTTTCTGCATGTCCGTTGCTCGCCTTCAGGTCGACCATTTTCAGAATGGAAATGATATAGGATAGCAGAAACTCAGTATTGCTGCTTGTCGCCGCAGCAGCAGCAGGGTCATTGAGTAGAAAAGTGAAAACGCGCAGTTCCCGCCGAATCCATGTACGAGCCTTTGACTGCATGTCAGGAGATTCTGCGATCAATTGTGGAGAAATGTCACGATATCCAGAAAAGGGATTGCTGCCAACGTGCAGCGAGTACAGTCTCCTCTGGTACACGTCCCTGCGCCTGCGGAGCGCAACGTCCTCTAGCGGCGGTGAATACGGACGACGCGGACGTCGCGGTCTCCTCGGTAGCCCATAAGGGGCAAAGAACGAGGCGGGTCGATCAGTGCGGCTGCTGTGAGGCGCATTGCTAGACGTGTGGCTGCGGGAAATGGTATAATGTTTGTAGTCGGTCGGAGAGCGCCAGTCATACTGGACAGCAGTGACTTGTGCTTTGCCTGCATGGCGCATTAGATGAGAGGCCAGTCCTGTCGCTATGTACAGCCTACATAGTGGGCAAGTTGATTGTTCCTGCAGCCATGACACTAGACAGACAAAGTCAAATGTGTAGTGGTTGCACGGGACGGTGATGGCCCGCTCCGTAAGAGCAGAGAGGCATATGACGCAAGTGTCTTCGGACTCGTTTTGCGTCGAGCCGGCAGTGGTGGTGGTGGTGGTGGTGGGCATGCGCTCGTGGTGGCGGCCGAGTGTGGGTGAAGGTGAAGGAAGGGCGGGAAGGCATGGGCGCGGCATGGGTTCCGCTGATGAGCTCATCGCTCTGATCCAAGCTTGGACCAGCCAGCCAGCCCAGTCACCCCAGTCACCCCAGTCAGAGTCACCCATGCGCGCAAAAGTTCAACCCTTCACCATACTCGTGAGACGCGTTTTGAGGCGAAGACAACGGCGTGTGTTTTGTTGCGCTGCTCCAGCGACCAGTGCTGCTCCACCTGACCGAGGGCGCATTCCCCTTGGACGCTCGCTGCCGAACATGTTAGCAGCCTCGACACGGCCGGCTGTCGCAGGTCCAAACGGAAAGGCGATATACCACACGGTGACGGCGCTGAAGAGGTGGTCATGTGACGACAAGCACCTTCCTTCCGTGGCCAGTATCAAGGCCATCCACATCTACGACTTTGACAATACCCGTACGCATGTCACAGCTCCAGGTCGAAATGTACTTCTAACACCATGGCAGTATTCGCTAGTCCTCTCCCGAACAAACAGTTATGGAACAGCGCCACCATCGGCCAACTGGGCTCGCCCGACATGTTCCTCAACGGAGGCTGGTGGCACGACTCAAGCATTCTAGCCGCGACGGGCGAAGGCCTCGAAAAGGAACAAGCACGCGCTTGGCAAGGCTGGTGGAACGAACAAATCGTCGAGCTGGTTGAGTCATCCATGGCCCAGAAGGACGCACTCAGCGTGCTCCTGACCGGCCGGTCAGAGTCCAACTTCAGCGACCTCGTCAAGCGCATTGTGCAAAGCAAGCACTTGCACTTTGACATGGTCTGCCTCAAGCCTGCCACCGGGCCCGCAGGACAGAAGTTCCGGAGTACCATGGAATTCAAGCAAGAGCTGCTCAAGGACATTGTCTACACCTACAAGGATGCCGAGAAGCTGAACATATACGAAGACCGAGTGAAGCACACCAAGGCCTTCCGTGATTTCTTCTTCCAGTTCAACGAGGATTTGATGAGGGCACAAGCTCAAGCCTCTCGCCGACCCATCACCACCGAAGTCATCCAGGTCCCGGAGAATGCCACGCAGCTTGACCCGGTCGTTGAAATCGCTGCAATCCAGCGGATGATCAACGCGCACAACATACAGGTCAGGGCCGGTAGCGCTCCACCGGGTACACCGCCCTATCAAATCAAGAAGACGGTCTTCTACACTGGCTACATGATCCCTGCCGACGTGACGGAGAAGCTGACTTCTCTTGTCTCATTGCAACAGGGAGGTCAGAAAGACGATATCAGATATCTCGCTAACAGCATCCTGATCACACCAAAACCATGTCCAAGGAGTATTTTGGACAAGGTTGGTGGTATAGGCGCCAAAGTTCGATGGAAGGTGACGGCCATCTCTTGCTTTGAGAACAAACTCTGGGCCGCAAGAGTCGAGACTGTGCCCAAAGGAACAAAGTTCTACTCCGAAAACCCGGTACCGACAGTAGTTTTAGCCATTCGAAAGAACGGTCGTCCAGCAGATGCTGCACGCATCGTCAACTGGCACCCCGTGACTCAAGAACAGGCTTTTGAATTTGATAGTGTCGTGGGCGAGAAGCAGATGTTACGCATAGAGGAAGAGACTGCAAATGAGAGCGAGTATGAGAGCTATTTCCCCAACAGACCCCATCGCAAGGAAGATCAGAACGGTCGCAATGACAACTACCGACCCAACAACGGTCGAGGGGGAAGGGTCAGAGATGATCGACCAGGGGCCTATCGTGGTGGCAATCGAGATCGCGGACGTGGAAACAAAAACACATCCTATGGCTCAAGAGGAGGTGCTCGCGGTGGTCACCGTGGAGATCGTGGTGGTGGCGGTCGAGGACGCGGTCGTGGTGGAGGTGGACAGTCGCAGTACAGGAGCTTGGACGACATCGATAACGGCTATGGGAACCGAGGCCATGACAACAACCCGGATGCCTTTTACTGACATATCCGTGTCCCACATCTCGTCCTTTGACCCACTTCAGGCACTTGAGTCGAAAACGTCTCGTGCAGGACCGTGATCAGCATTAGTGACACCGCTTCTTCCAACTCGAGTTGTACCTTGATTCATGAACACGTCCGATGCCTCTTGTACACAACAACTATTACCTTTGTATTTATCGAATGAGATACCCAAATCTGCCTTTATACAACATGGAACTTTTCAATCATCAAAAATATTCTGTCCATCGGCATTTTGCAGCAGGCACCCCACCAAACGATTACTGCTTCCGCTCCAATCAGCCCACTCTAAGCCTTATCAAACCATTATAGTTACATTAAAGAACTCTAGTCTCGGAAATCAGCCGCGGACGAGGCGGTCAATCGGCGATGACTATTCTATCAACCAAACCTTGTGACAACCCAACATCAGCCCACCCACTCCCAACATGACAGGACCCTTAAATTTCTGGCCAATACATATGTGTACGACACCAGCCTTTCCGTATTCGACTCAAAACCAAGGCCAGAGGTGTCCTAGTGAGTCCAAGCTGGACACCAGGTAAGCAGTTGCAATCGGCGATCGCGAGCTCGAACCTGGTAGCAATCTTGATTTCGGGCACCGGACGCATACTCTCGCTACACATGAGCTTAGTCATGCGGGGGTGGATTGCGGAGCTTGACTTCGAGCTGGTGTATATGAAGATAGCTTCTAAGGGCTCCCTGGACCCTGACAGCCGTTGTTCGTCCCGCGTGGTTGACATCGTGAGTTACCGGATTGGGTAACTGACATAAGCGGACAAAAAAGTTCGCTATTGGGAGAGGTTGACAGACATGTGAGTGTCTTCATTGTTAATTATTTGTTTGCGTGACCCATTGCCGTCTGTGTATTATGGATCGATCACTTACAAGTCAATGTGCTGTAGACTGCCACGTCTCCACCACCACATACCTCGAGACACTCGCTCTATCATCACGAGAAGATCACCGAACTCTAAAGCAATCTTGAAATCGCCGTGGAAACTTCGGAAATTTCATACCCGATTCTCTTCCTTTGCAAACTACAAACGCTGCAAGATGCTAGTCTACACTCTTGAACAACACCACTACACATACCACACTGTGACCGAACAGGGTATCTGAAAAACCTTGCATCAATTCTTGAGTCCAAAAGTACGCAGACGGCTACTCAGCCTGCGTGAAGCAAATCTGGAAGACGGGCGTACCCGAACTCTTCGAAGTTACCGAAGCTCTACACCAAAGACCTCATACTTATCACATTCTACATAAAACTCACTGCGTATTACCACTTGTTCAGCACGAAATGTGCACGAAAGTTACCTTGAAGCACACTACATGCAAACACGCCTTCTGGGTCCGCCGCACCTGCACCCGCTACCCAGGATGCACGCTTCCCACCGAAGTGCACCGCGAACGTGGAGGCGAGTGTTGGGATTGTGATCCGGGACAGGGACCACCAGAGGCGCTATTTCCAAGGGAAGTAAACTGGAGGAGGATAAAGCTTGGGGGAAGTGGTGGGGGTGTTAAGAGTGTGTAGTATGTGAATAGACCGTGAGGGGAGTTGGCAGTTCAAAAAGGAAGAGAAGGAGAAAAGTGATGGAAATGCAGAGGAATGTGTATGTGCTCTAGGATAGTATACGTCGCTTAACGCTATGCTAGTATCTCTACCTTGTGTTCTAATTCCCTGTCATATGTTCTAGAACACAGCCAGCATCTTCCCAAGGATTCATATAGTTGGATATTACGCTGACCATACTTATATCGTGGCTATGAGACATGAGGTAAGGGGACTAGTGAGATATCTGGCAGTCTCAAAGCATAATAGACCGCTTAGAGAGGAGTAAAGGCGTGAAAGAACTTGTGGAGATGAGGTAATGGGAACACCGAAAACGTCATGGGTAGTTTGACCGCAGTGCACTGAAATGTCTCCTTCTTTGCAGCTAAAGAGTAGCGTCATATCTGGACAAACTTACACCAATGGAGTCACGCCTAGACTTGGTCACCCCGACGTCTTCACACCCTCTTCTTCTTCTTCTCAAAAAGGAACCAAGCAACCATAACAACAGAAAGGACTTGTTGATTTCACGTGGGAGAGATTGATCAAGTAAATACCGGCGTAATACATGATCATCCATCCCTATGAGCTTTGAATCTCTAACTATTGTTACGGAGAGGAACGACTGCATCATGTATATTCCCCAATATAACTTCATGTCATTTGCTGTTTCATTTCTGTCTAAACATAAGTCATCATAGAACGCCGATCCAATGCCGCGCCCCGCGAAATGCCAGCCAACTCGCTAAATCCGGAAGTGTAAAAAAAAAGGCAACCCTGACTAACAGCAACAACCACCACCCCAACCTACGCAGATGCTACAACACTCCAAGTCAAATAAGCAAAGTAGAGGTAAGAAAACAACAATGCACGCATCCATCCAACCACTCGTCTATACTTGCCCCAACCAAAGAAATCACAACTACCCGTGCATCTCCGGCACCACACCCTCATCAAGCCTCCCTCCCTTTCCCCAGAAACTCTAATCTCTCGCCAACCCCGCCTGACTCCCTTCAAAGTTCCTAACCTTCTGCGCATGGCTAAAGTTGATCATAGTGCGCATGGGGTTCTTGCGCGCCGCACTAGCCATGCTGGGCGTGACATGCCTGCTTGCATGCACACCACCCGTACCATACTGCACCTCATCGAAGAGGCCGTCGTACTGACCCTGAGTGAGGCTATCCTTGCGAGACGTCTTCTTTGCCGAAGGCCGGATAGTTGAAGCCTCGCTAGATTCAGAAACAAGACTAGGTTTGGACTTGGAAGAGCGCGATGAGCGGTGGGGACGCGACGAGTCTTCGTCATCGGCCGAGTCAGCTGGGTTGCGGTGCGAGCGGTGGGAACGATGCGAGCGCTCAGAACGGTGCGAGTGTTTTGAAGATTTGCTGACAGAGGACTCGTTGTCGTCGGTTGATTTTTCCTTTTTGCTGCGGTGACTCACACTCGATTCGGCGTCGTCGTGCTTCTTGCTCTTGTGGCGGTGCGAGCGGTGTCGACGGCGGGTGGACGGATCGCCAATCTGCGAGATGCTGTCGCTGGGGACGACAGTGTCGAGGTCGTCTTCAGTTAGCGAATCAAGGTCCAGATCGTCAATGAAGTCGTCATCTTCCTCATGGTCTTTGGACTTGTTGCGGCCTAGGATGCTGCTGACGATTGAAGCCGCCTTGGAAGCTGGTTTAGGGGGCTTAGGGGGGGCCTTGGATTCAGTGGGCGAAGAGCTGCGACCCTCTGTACGACTGCTGGAACTACTGCCTTCTCTGCCTTCCCGGCGTGAACTGTGTTTTGAAACAGAGGTGTGAGAAGACCTGGCCTTGGTGCGGGCAGAGTGATACGATTGAACGCTACTCTCATCCTCAGGGTCAGGGCGATCGGCCACAAACGACGAGATCAGGGTGCTAGGCACAGCACTAGGCGCCGTGCTGTGGGCCTTGGAGACCACACTCTGAGGTTTTGACGATGGCCGGGGTGGCTTTGCTGTGGATGCGATACTTTCAGCCGGCCTCGCTGTGGATACGCTACTCCTCGCCTTCTCGATGGTCATCAACTCAGGACTAGTGTGCGAGCGGTGAGCCGAAGACAGCCTCGAGGGTGCCGCCGATGGTGCACGAGAATACGCTGGAGCATATTCAATCGCACGAAGCTCGGACATGGGCGTAGGTGCGCCAAACTCAGACGGCGCGTAATAGCTGGCAGGGGCGGCTTCAATCTGTCTGGGCACAGAGGTCCTGGGTATCTGGGAAGCTCGGGAAGGCGCCGACGAATAGGCAGATCGCGCATCGTCGTTGTTGCGGTGTACTGACAGTGGAGGAGAAGGTAGTGCTGGCAGTGCTGGGGTCTCGACAGGCTGTGCCGGCACGGGTTGTGGGTCCGGGACCTGTTGGGGTGGTTGGGGTTGGGACGAGGCCTGAGCAAAAAAGCCAGCCGCTGTCTTGACCGCGTTTTTGGCGTCCATGAAGGCGCTGAAGTCGGCTTCTTTTCTCGCGCTATCCTGCTCGCTGCGAACAAATGCATAAGCGACGGCTGCACCTGCCGCAGCTCCGAGTAGTGTTCCGAGAAAGTGTTGGGTTCCACTGCTGTTATTCGAGCTTGACTGCGCTTCAGGAACGGGAACAATCGTAGGCGCAGAGACGCTTCTGGCCACACTGGGTGCTTTTGAAGCGACCGATTCGGTTTGTGGTGTCATTATCGGACTAGCGCTCGATGAAGAGCTGGCAGAGCTCCTACTTTCGTAATAGCTGGAGCTGTGCGTAACTGTCCTTGTCCACGTGATGACCCTGCTGTGCTCGATGATGGTCCCGTCGTGGCGCATATCGGGTCCGTTGCGGTATACGACCTCAATGCTGTTTCCGTCAAAGTCCAGTACGGCAGCGTTGAAATGGCCATCCTCGGAGCAACGAGAGCCTGGCGCTCCGTTGGGGCGGCCGCCCGCGGTCAATGCAGCGGCGTAAAAATTCCGCACCGCTGTCGTGCTTGGAGCGGTGAATGCGATGTGTGCGGCCCCGGCTTTCACGCTATACAGCTGTCAGTTGCGGTGTACCTGATGATCAATTGTGGTGCTTACCCAGGGGTCTCTTGGCAAAGGAAGAAGTCGGCATTGTTGATACCGAGACCGATCTGGTTACCGGTTTCTCCAATGTAGCGGTAGCCAAGTGGCTGGAGCGCAGAGAGGAAGAAGGACGTCGAAGTTGGCAGATGCGAAACAGTAAGGCCGATGTGGGAGACGGGCATTGCACAACGGCGGTGAGGGAAGGGGTGAGACGGGATGGGCAAGATACAAGGCGTAAGGAGGAAGGAGACGAGCCTTGTACAAGCACAAAATAATTGGGAGTGAGTGTGGAGGAGTGAGTGTGGAGGAGTGAGTAGGGAGTAGGCAGTCGAGTGTTGGTACAACCACGGGTTTATATCATAAGCCCCGTCCAGGTGCAGAGTCTCGATGCATCGTGAACCGAGTAGCAGGGCGTCCCATAGGGTTGCTGCAAAGCCCCTACTAGCACGCCCCACTGCTGCAGGCGGTATTCAAGGAGGTCGTTATTAAGAAGTTGTGACGCTGCCACATGTCCTGCATCTGCAGCTAACAAATTTGTTAATGTAAGCGAGATGTCGGTGAAGTGTATTGGTTCTGAGCGCCGGCCCGGAGCCGCGAGAGGTTTAAACCCTCGCACGCCTCACCTCACGCGCTCCGCTGCATTCCACACGGCTCTCAGGTCGTTCTGGTCGCTTCTCGCGTGCAGTCAAGTATTTGCGGTCTGGACGCGCCACTTGTCGCCGCAATGCGCGATTCTGAGATGGTGTGACGTCGATGACGAGGCGCACTCGGCACAAGAACCAAGATGACGGCGCAGTGAGGCTTCGATTGCAGGCATCGCAAAGACAAGTTGGTGTCGTGGCTGAATGCCGGCAAGACTTGCCATCGCAATGCTTTTTTTGCGGCTTTGAGGGAGATCGACGATGCGGCTCCGTGTAAACACACATCCCGTTACCCTCCCGCTGGACGCGCAACAAGGTGCGATGGCTCACAACCTAACCCCCTAGAGCCTAGTGATGAGCAAGAAAACGGGGGCTATGCTATAAGGAGGGGTTCAGGAATCGCATTGCGAAGATGACGTGAAGCATACGGAATACTTTTTCATTCGCCAGAAATCAGATTGCAGTAGCTGCTGATCCTGATGCTGAGGCCTCCTGAGTTGACGGAGAGCCGCGATTGCCTACCAAACTAGCTACCAACAGACAAAGCCTGAAAGGACCGAAACCAATGACAACTTGAGGTCAGGCCAGTGACATGACACCGTACACAGGCGCATACAGACGCATACAGACTAGTACACTGCGCCGCTTCGATACGGGAAAGAAAAACAGGAGGTGCGGGGCAGGTTGAGCTGCCCCGCCATCTTCATGAGAAGATTGATTGTTGTGCGTTGAGCCAGAGTAGTTGTTTTGTTGTAAAAAAACCTCAAGCAGACGCTCAAAATCAGAAATAGTAGCGCACATGGCTGTCGATGTTGCGATCTAAGCCATGAACGTGTCCCGCTGCCTATAAGTTCCCGTTATCTCTCGATTACTCCGGTTTCTCCGGCCTGTAATCCGACTCGTCCGCAGTAGGCCAGTTGTTGCTTGTGGGCTCGCTGGCGTGTTCAGCATGGATAGGCCCAACTCCCGATTATCCGTTGAACTAGAAAATATTCCATACGTCCTCGGCAGCGTGACAGAACTTGCTGCAGGTAACGCTGGCACTGAGGTTGAACTGACTAATGGCGATGCTGTCATCCTTGATGTGATCAGCGAAGTCGTCATTACCCTTGGCCATGGCTCCAACGAAAACTGCGATACTCTCGCCCTTTTTGAGACTGCAAATGTAGTCGCTGACACGAACAATCTCCGAATTGAAGCTAAGCGTGACCTTGCGGCAATTTGGCGGGAGGTGATCAGTAATGGGGTTCTTTATCACCTCGATGAGCTTTTCCTGGGATGACGTTGAGCGAATCTGGTGTCTGTGCAACAGCTGCACCATCAGACCAGCGAAACGCTTGAAAGTCCTCGGAATGCGCACTGTAGGGCTGACCCGGATAAGTACATTCTTGGAGGTCTGGATGTAGATCTGTAGCTTTCCCGCTTTGTTGATTGGCGAGTCGAGGAGTGTAAGTAGACACTGCGCCACTATGTTAGCTGGTAAGCACCATTAGCCTCCTCTTGTACGCACTTGGTGTGTGATGTCTGGCCTAGCTTCGCTGATGTCGCGCCCCATCTTGCGCATTACGCCAATGTGATCGTCGCTGTTGAGAAGATTGTACTTGTCTTCGCGCGCGCCAGGACCCCGGCCCGTGCCATGGGATGCCTTGTATGTCTCGAGAGTCGCATTGCAAAGGACGACGATCAGCCGTTGTGTGTCCTTGTCGTTAGTGGGAATTGGGACATGTTGCTCGGCGACCAGTTTTGGTAGTTCTGGTGGAGGCATCGATTGTGTTCCTAGCCGCCGTACCGGCAAGTCAGCTCTGAAGCTACGAGGGTGAGAAGAAATGGGGTGATGCTACTAAGCACCAAGCTGTCGACATACTTGCACGCTTCTTCCCACGTTCGGATGAGTCTCGATCCCGAGAAGAGGGTCTTTCTGACGACACACTAGAGTCTTCGGGCTTGAGGAGGGGAGCCATTTCGGATCGATCGCGAAGAGACGTGTTAAAGTAGGGTGTAGTCGAAATCCGCGTGACCTCTTGCGCAAACGTCGATACAAAGCGGGGAAAGCGGCACGTTGAGGAGTATTTGTTCGGTCGTCTAAGGGTCAGCAATTACAACTGTAGATACACACCGGACTATATCGGACTTGTCTAGATGACAAGTAAAGTAGCTACGGAGAGTTGATTGGAACTATGCGTCCTTGCTGTGCGAACAGTCGAGAGTAAATGTGGTACGCCGGGGAGAGGACACGGGACCGAGACGTCGGTGAAAAGATGGTTTTCCGTCTGACCCGATCGGATGCCTTGCCAAGTCCGCAGATGCGCTCACGTCGGACCGAGGAAAATACAAACTCCGAAGCAAGTAGGACACGTGAGTACATACTCACGTGATACGGTGCAGAGTAGTGCTGGCACCATCTCATGTCTGCAGCAAGAAACTACCATGTACAAGTATGCATGCACGAAGCAGTTCGTACATACTCCTAGTACCATGTACACAGTATATTTTGTTTTGCCAAAATTAGTACGGTGCCCAAATCCCTCGTGCATGCTGTCCTGGCTAGGTGTCGGCTACCGACACAGGTGCCTCGGACAAATGCCGGTGAAGCCTCTCCCTCAAGCTTTGCATGCACGATAGGAGGCGAGATGAGGGAGCGCAGGATTCGCGAGCAACTGCAGAATACTTCGGCTAGCCGTTGTCTTGGTGGGCTTTGTGCAGAGGGTCCCTAATCGGACGACGGGACGCTCTGCAACGAAAACGTCTCACCATGGTCTCTTGGCCCGCCTTGCATTCGCGCATTTGAAACAATCACCATATCAGACAAGTGCCCTGGCGTCGAACACGTCACTATACGCCGTCTGTATGGTCTTTTGTGTAAACATCATGCGATCCGCCGAGGATTCCAAGACTTCAGGTCATGCGCGAAACGAGCGTGGTCTGGCCAACGCGCCCTCGCCTTTGCTTTTCGCTAGGAATACATCAACGCTAGCCACGGCATTTTGGCGCGATTTCGCCCTCTCTGAACATCACGTTTCTTCACTCCCGTTCCCACATCTCACATTGCTGGCAATACCTTCATTTCTTTCTTTTAGTGACAGCCGGCTGTCTGCATCGTAATTGTCACCACAAATTCAAAATCGCTCCCTCACTTGCCCAGCACCACGACACAAACTACCAAGCCATTACACACGATGGGGTCTTCATTCGATTTTCTTGCGCCAATCCTCACACCGGCTGCCCTCCGTTCAGTACAAGCCGACGGCCGGCCGGTCATCACGCTATTTCTCGTCATCTTCGGCCTCTCCATATTCGGCACTCTGATATGGTACGTCCACTTCGTTACATCCAAGATGTATCCGAAGAAGAAGGACCCCAACGCGAAGCCAAAGATTCTTGGATTCATCTCGCGGTAAATGGGCGTAACATGAAGAGTTATGGAGCGCTAGGCAACACCTGACATGGGCCTGATTATGTCGATCTATCCCACTGGACTAGGACGGTTATCGCACGTTGGACTTGGAGACGCTACAAAGATCAA
Organism: Pyrenophora seminiperda CCB06; assembly: GCA_000465215.2. Classification (NCBI taxonomy): domain Eukaryota; kingdom Fungi; phylum Ascomycota; class Dothideomycetes; order Pleosporales; family Pleosporaceae; genus Pyrenophora; species Pyrenophora seminiperda. The sequence continues at coordinate 944,196 of KE747824.1, read as the reverse complement.
CACCACGCACATTTCCATTGAGTCTACGCACAAACACTTGCCCTACACCAACCTCTTGATACCCTCCGTTTAGAAGCAGGCCTTGTTTGACCCTCAGAGCATGGCCTGGGCTCGTTTCTCCACTTGCAGAAGGTGGTCGCACGCCGTCCTAGAAGCATCAGCCTTTTTTTGTTCACCAAGCGAGCGTCTTGTGGTACTTTGAAGCTTAATATACATACTTATTCCATATCACACAATTATCTCATCTGCAGAAATGCTGTTATCATGTCTACAATGTGGTGACCAACCGTTTCCCTACGTGCCTAATTACCAAGAATCTGATGGTTCTGTGGCGCAGACGCAAAGTGGGTTTCGGATCAAACCATTTCAGCCAGTGGTAGGTTTTCGATGCTGTGAAGCAATGGTACCAATCACCTGCCAACGTTTCGTCGAGTAATTACCTTCAGCGCGGCGCGACCGTGTCTGGCGTACTCCGTATAAGACCCTCAATGTTTGGACGGCTATAGTAGATCTGACATAGTCAGCATAGTCAGACATAGTCAGCGACTGTTGAAACATGCAGAACACAGGCTGGGCAGGTTCTCACGGTCATGTGAAGATTGGTTCGATTTGACTGCTGCTGATGAAGAGGTGATGTAGTGCAGGCAGCGCTAAGCTTCAGCCAAGATGTAAAAGAAGCAAGTGCATCCCCCCTCCGCTCCCCCTTAGGCGCTGTCACCTGCAGCCAAGCCGTACAATTATCGTGAACTATCAAAGCTTGAGTCCCGGCCCGCACAAGGGGATAGGCATGGATGAGGCGGTCGAAGGCGGTCGGAGCACGGCAGAAGAACACGAGCACGAGGAACTTGGAAGCTCAAAGGGGTCAGTATGTACAGGGTTGCGGGCCACTCTAACGCACTAGGTTTTAGCCGGCCCTCTCCCAAACACCCCTCAAACGCCAGCTTCTCTTATTTCTCATGGCGAAGACTGAAATGCATAGCCATTCACGTTTCAGCACGCCCGCTTGCCATGCCTCTAGGCCCAATCGGCACCCGTTCCATCTCCTATTGGCCTGCATGCCGCTGCGATACGCGCTGGTAAAGGACGGATCTCGCGCTGTCGCAGCCTCGCACCGCAAATGTCATCAAAGGTGGTCCGACTTCTGCTACCGTTTCGCTACTCGGCCTGGAGCCCTGCATCACCCGTTCTCTACGCCGCCTGACTAACGAATGCCCTTTACCCACTCTCCTTTGCTTGCAGACGTGCTTTGACTTGTGCCATCTCTCCCTGTTTGCCAGTGCGCAACGTTGGCTTATAGGCTTTTGTTTCCCCTACACACCCCAAGACTCGACCGATTTCATGCCGGTGCACTCTTTGCCGCGTGACTGAACGCCTCTCTCGTATTTTTTTCTCTTCTTTTGTGCGGGCACCCTTAGTAAGTCATCCCGCTGTGAATATCGCCGAGTGCACTGGGCGTTGCCGTTGCCGTTGCCGTTGCCGTTGCCGTTGCCATTGCCGTTGGTATTTGCTTTGGTCTAACCGTCCTACAGATTACTTTTGACCATCTTTAAATCTATTGTTATACTTCGGCCACATTCAGCAGGTCTGAAGATCACCGCCTTCCATACCAGGCCTCCATTCGCTCCATACAGAAGCCATGTCGTCCTTCACCAACAGTCTAACGGGCCGCGAGCGGTCACGATGGCCGCCTCTTACGCGAATGCTCATGTCCGGTGAGATGTCGGAAGAGAAGGGCAGGGAGCTTACCCGGAAAGAGAAGTTTGACGTGTGGATGGTCAACGAAGGTTACCGAAGATTGTAAGTCGCTTTCTCAGAACAGTGCGAGGATACAGCTAATACAGACAGCTTCGTCTTTACATTCGCTATATTACATGTCATGGTCTTCGTCTTTGGTATGATGAACTATGGACTAAAGGTACGCTTCCGTTGGTACAGCCTCGATTGACGTATACTGACACTTCCCAGGACAACTCCATCGGTACAAGAGCCAGATTTGGAATTACTTTTGCCATCGCTCGTTCAGCAGCGCTAGTGCTACACGTTGACGTAGCTTTCATCCTCTTCCCAGTATGCAGGAACTTAATTTCTATGGCTCGTCGTACGCCGTTGAACGACATCATTCCTTTCGACAAAAACATCACCTTCCACAAACTCGTCGCTTGGTCCATCGTATTCTTCTCCTGGGTGCACACGATTGCGCATTGGAACAATCTTGCTAGGTTCTCTGCAGGCAACCAACTTGGATTCATGGGCTTCATTCTAGCCAACCTTGCTACTGGACCCGGTTGGAGTGGCTATGTCATGTTGATTGCGCTCATGGCAATCGCATTGACCGCTGCAGAAAAGGCTCGTCGGGCAAACTTCGAACGTTTCTGGTACATGCACCATCTCTTCATTATCTTCTTTGTTTTCTGGTCAATTCACGGAGCTTTCTGTATGATTCAGCCCGATTTTGCGCCATTCTGCGATGGTATCGGTGTCTTCTGGGAGTACTGGATGTACGGTGGATTTGCGTACCTGGCTGAGCGTATCGCCCGTGAAGTCAGGGGAAAGCACAAGACGTACATCTCAAAGGTCATTCAGCACCCTAGCAACGTCTGCGAGGTTCAGATCAAGAAGGAGCACACCACAACCCGTGCTGGACAGGTATGTCAAACTTGAGTCCAATCATGAACTTATGCTAACAGAACTAGTACATTTTCCTGTGCTGCCCCGAAATCTCCATCTGGCAATACCATCCTTTCACCCTTACCAGTGCACCCGAGGAAGATTACATCTCTGTCCATATCCGTATGGTCGGTAACTTTACCAGAGCCTTTGGCAAAGCCCTCGGTTGCAGCACAGAGAAGAAGCCCGAAAAGAACGAAAAAGGCGAGTCAAGCGAGGAGATTGCCCTGCGCCAGATTCTTCCCCGAGTTTACATTGATGGTCCTTTCGGATCCGCTTCCGAGGATGTGTTCAAGTTTGAGGTTGCCGTACTCTGTGGTGCCGGTATCGGTGTCACTCCTTTTGCCTCCATTCTTAAGAGTATCTGGTACCGCATGAACTACCCTCAGGGACGCACGAGGTTGAGGAAGGTGTACTTCTTCTGGATTTGCAGAGATTTCGGTTCCTTCGAGTGGTTCAGATCGCTGCTTTTGGCTATCGAAGCGCAGGATGTTGACGACCACATCGAGATCCATACCGTAAGTCACGCTCAATCAACTAGACTGCAACGATTCCCTAACAGCTCCATAGTATCTTACAGCAAAGATCAAGGCCGACGATGCCACCAACATCATGATCAACGATGCAAACGCCGAACAAGACGCCATTACTGGTCTCCGTGCTCCCACAAACTTCGGTCGCCCCAACTGGGACATGATTTTCAAGTCGATTCGTAAGATTCACTCACCTGCCGAAGCTGGTGTCTTCTTCTGTGGTCCCAAGGGTCTCGGATCCGCACTCCACATCAAGTGCAACATGTACTCTGAGCCTGGCTTTAGTTTCGTATGGGGCAAAGAGAACTTCTAGTTGCCCATATCCGTGGCTTTCAAGAGAGGAGAGAAAGGAAGCGTTGGTTTGAAAGGTACGGAGTATGCTATACCATTTACGCACAAGGGGCGAATTTCACAACTTCTTACGGCAATTGTACATAATTCGCTCGTCTTCTTCATCAGTCTGTTTTACTGCTACTGCTGTTGTTATCGTTGTCTGTTGCATCAGCTGCAAGCGGCTCTGCGCAGTGACCATAACACAGCGTCTATGATACCAAACCATAGCAAGAAAAAAACCCAACCCTAATATGAACATTCTATGCAAGCCTTTTCCACCTCATGGTTTTATTGATGTTTGCAAATTACTACGTCCCGTATTCCGCACTCAAAAAACCCCACCAAAACTGCGAGATATAGCACATCCATTGCACTGATTTGTATTCACTCCCCTCGAAACGCAGCACCTAACGTCTGAGAAGTCTCATTTTCTTTCATAATAATTTTCTATGATCTTCTTTCACCCTTCTATCGGGACCCTTTTCCCCCCACTCAGGTTAAAATCATGCAAAACGTGGCGAAACCCTTTATGCCCCATCAGTGGCCACATTACCACCTTATCCGTTGTCTTCGGCCTATATAAATTTGCTTCCGGCATTCGGGCAAGTTACTGCTCAGTTTGATCCTTCCCACGGAGTCTGAGGAATGGCAAGGTTGCCAGGAGATAGAGAAGCGGAAGGTCAAGCTTTGGGTGTTTCAAGAGCCAAGGGCTTGGGTGGGGAATGGTGTGCATGTGTGAGTTTGAAATGGGATGGTACCAGGCTCACTGGGCCTTGTTTTCGAGTCATTTCGATGAGCTTGATCGGGGTGACGGGCTGTGGGTACCTGCATGACAGGTCGGAAGTTTTTGTCATTGTGTCAGTAAGGTGAAACGGCGTGCAGGCTAGGTTATCGTAAGAAGCAGGTGTCTTGTAGACATTTCTCGTTTGATCTACTGTATACGTCTACGCAGAGATACGATATTTCGCTAAAAGCTGCCCTGGAGAGTGTTTTTCCAGTTCTTCTTCTGCCATTCGTTGATAGGTATGAGACCCTCGAGCTCCCTGGTTGCCGGCTGGATGCCATCACCGATGCTCGTATCGTGAGCTCCAATCACCCATACGTTATCTCTTCGTGCAAACTCTCGCGTACGGTATATGGTATCGACGGCTTGTTCAGGTTCGACATGCATGCCAGCCTTTGCGTAGGGTGAACGGGCAGTGCGTCTAGGATCCTTGAGGAGAGCGGGATGGTGGTAGCAGTCGCCTGCCAGCAGCACAAAAGTATCATCGCTTCCAGCTGAGCCCAAAGTAGTCCGTAGCAACATCATTTGATGACCTGGCGAATGCCCAGGAGCATCGACAATATACGCTGATCCATCGCCAAATACATCGTACGCCCTGTCAAAGGCACCAACACCCATCCAATCTGGTTTCCTGAGATCAACGGCAGCATATTTTCCCTTTTTCATACCCTCCAAGACTTGTCCCGCTCTCTTGTCCCCTGCTTCTCTCAGTACATGGTCAGATATATAGCTCTCCACCACCTTCCTACTTCCATCAACCGGTAATGTGTCGCTCAACACTGGCGCATTCTCTTCTACTGGGTATCCAGGACGTGCATAAGTACAGGACGTAGGTCCAACCCATAACTCCACCTCCCCAAAGCCAGCCTTTGCGCCATCACCCAGATGATCAAAATGCATGTGCGAGAAAATAACAGCCTTGACATTTTCTGGCTGCTGATCCGAATTGCCGTGATCGCGCAGGATATCAGCTGGAGACTTTGGTTCGCATAGGAAGGTCGGTAAAGCGTTTTTGATAATGAAAGGGGGCAGGTTTTCAAGATCTTTTCGTATGCCTAGGTCATACATGTACTTGTTTCCGGATGGTGTGTGCTCGATCAGGAACACGTAATCTGGGGCGTAGAACCTTTTCCTGCTGCCATTTTCTTCATGGGAATCTTTGGGGTCTTGTGGCAAGTCTGGGCCAGGGAGGAGGACCAGGTCGATTGGGATGTGGATGCCGCCGGCTTGGATAAGGTGGACTTTGCAGGTTGCATCTGAGGCGGGTATGGCATGCCATGTTAGCTTGGGTGAAGTTTCTGTCATTGATTCTGGTGCTGCGGGCGCGTAATCAATTGCCAGATATCAGAGGTGCGTTTCTTGAGAATATGCGGATGTGTAGTATATTGTTCCGATGAATTGATGACGTCAGCTAGTAGCATCCAATATTGCCAATACATTCCCTGTTTCTGAATTAGGGTAATTACCATCTTTATGTTAGAGCTACTACACCTATGCTAACTGTCCCGATACAGAAAATTTCCTTAGCGAATCATATCGGCGTCTCCAAATGTGCATGTCCTGAAAACTGACCAATCAGCTACGAATATGCCATCCCTTTGAGACTGCCCTTCTTACTGCTCGCCGTTCATGCGATCATCACACCTCGCTTAGTATGACGTAGGACTCTTCTTACGCACGACTGCGACGTACTCAAACCTCTTCACTGCCCCAGCACATCATCACAGCCGAGAATGCAGTGAGAATCATTCTATATTGTGATAAAAAGTTCGATAATGCTAATAATATAGAGTAACATAGAGCACACATGATAACGCCAGTAAAGTCAAAACTACCCTCCCTCTCTCCTTGCAAGCAAGATAGTCCAAAGTCGGGGGTATTTACACTTGAGAGGAAGGAATAAATATGCCAACACGCAAAAGCCTACTTGATGAGCACCGGTGCCGCCTTGCCTGCCTTCTCTGCGGCAATGTTGGCGAGCTTTTGGAGCTTGTCGGCGCGAACCTGGCGGAAATAGCGGAAGAGGAGGATAAAGGATAGTTCAATGCGCTCCTTAGTCATCATGAGGAAACCCTGGACGAGCAGACCCTTGAGGATTTGGGGCCCGATGCCTTTGAACAGTGCCATGGCGCCTTCATGCTCAATAATGTATTTCATGACTTCGGTGAAGGATTTGAAGGGCTTGCCATTTCTGGATGGCGGAGGTTTTGATTGGAGGCCGACTTTGGCCACGATAAGTGGTTGGGTTGCGATTGTGGCGAGCGTCTTGGAGAGAGAACCCAGGACTGCGATGTGTTAGTACCTCTTATGTGAAGGCGATTGGCACGTGAACTTACGGAATGCCTCAAGGGGTTTTAGCGTCTTCTTGCCAGGATACAGGACCTCACGCAGCCTTTGATAAGCGCCGTATGTAATGGACGGGTTGACTACAAGCACCAAACTTGCCCTGAGTCCTCGCCAGAGACCCGTCCAGCCGTCGTCGCCATTGATAACATCCATAGCAGTCGCGACCATATCTTTTCGCTCCGCCTTGCTCATGGTCTGTTGCCTCGTCGTCACAACGGCGACAGGGATTGTGAACAATTGGGCCAGCGCGCCGGCTACAGCACCAAGGGAAAGCTCGACAGCAGTACCTGGCGAAGTTTGAAGATTCCTGTTTGCCATGTATAGACTCCGGACGACGGTATACCAGTAAAAGTAGGCAAAGTTGGTCGACGCTACACCGAGCAGAGCGCCTCCAATGCCAGCATAGAGTCCAGAGACTCCCTCCTGCGCAACCACCTTGCGTATCGCGTCCATGGCACCATCGTAGTGTTCGTCATCGGCGGCATTGGTAGCACTGGCGGTCGCGGAGCGCTTGACCTGCACCTGTAACCGCGTCTTAATCCTGGGATTTGGTCAACTTTTTCTTGTCTCCGGGCGTCGGGTAAACGGATATGGTATGTTGCGACTTACAAGTCCAGGGGATAGACGAGGGTGTTTGCGATGACGGCCCCAGCGGCGCCTGCAACGGCATTACCCCATGGCGGTAGAGTTTCTAGCTTGGACTGTCCAGCCATGATAGTGGTCAGAGAAAGTGTTGCTGTGCGTCGGGTCCAGGTGCTGCGAGCGCGAACGACGTAGGCGGCAGAGGGGTCGATGTGTACTAGAGGCTATAGTCCTACGCTATCTCATGGTAACCGGCGATATCTACAGAATAAAGATGTGGGTATCGGGAGTTGTTAAAAGCGGGTAGGGTGCATTATTCGCGGTGCTCCGCGATGCCATGGCGCAGTCGAATGCGTGCATGGCTGACCTCTCCCGAGGTTCCAGAGGCCGAGGTTCAAGCTCGGAGATGACGACACACAGCATGACCCAACGGCCTGCCTCCCTTCACCGTGACATGGCCCGGTCCATTCTCGACTGACATGATACAACTAAGAGCGTTTTATGCGCTATGGATAAAAAAGTGAAGTTTCCATCGACTGCCTTTCCGTCGCAACTCGACATTCTCTGGCAGTCGTGACGATAGCACAGGTAGAGACGACCGTGCGCCGCGCTAGTCCTCCCAGCTCCAAGCCACAACACCACGAGCACATGGTGCCATCTAACACATCGTCATGGTCCAGCACAAGTAATTTGGCTACTTTCACATCGCCTTCGTAGCATATCATCCGTGCCCTTCTGCCTCTTGCCACCAACTATGGCGGGCCGGGCCAGTGAGCTTGAGACTCACAAAGCCGCCGCAAGTGTATGTGGTACTTGTAGCTAACCTTGTTTATCGCAGTACCGAAAGTAGCATTGCAGCACGTACTAATTTGTGTTGTAGACATACCTCTCACAGCTAAAAACTGCTGGGACCAAGGATGAAGCGCTCAGCTCGGCTATTAGCGCAGCTGAAAGCCTCATGAAAGCGTTCAAGTTGTCATCCAATTCGGACGAGAGGAAGCAACTCAAGACAAAGTGTAGCGAGATTATGAGCGAAGCTGATCGTATCAAGAAGACTAAACAATGGACGCCTTTATTTGCGCTGCCACCTACACGTGTCAACAATGAGTGCATCGGTCACGGAGCTGCTGAAATCGCTACATCTTCAACATCTATTGCTGCCGTCGAAAGTGGCACAGCATTTGTTCAACCCACAGGGCCCTTTCATACCACGTCTTCCAGCACACCAGCTTTCGAGCAGCTTTCAACACTGCGCATCGATGATTCGGGCACTCCTCTTCCAGTCAGTGAGGCAAGGACATCAGCTGATATATTGCACCAAGGACGCACAAGTACCAGACCTGGCCGTAGTACTGAGTATGCCCTCAATAAGGAGATAGCACCATCTGTGCCGACTCATGCTCCCAGTCTACTATCTCAGCTCAACGATTTCACTGCAGGTACATCAGCTACAACTTCATCGACCGCACCACACTCCCAAATACACCGGTTACGGGAACCAATATCCAGCAGGACTCTCAAAGCGAAGGAACAGATCATCTTATTGAAGTCCTCGATGATCAACGGCTTCAAGTTTCCGCCTTGGGATGGCGTTCCATCTCCAGATGAGTTTCTATCCCAGGGAGGCGCAAATCCTTTCATGTAAATCTGCAGAGTCTCGTAAATAAGTTTCCAAGTATACTAACAGTAGCAGGGAAACATGCGATCTGAATCTATCGCCATACCAGCAGCAATTCTTCCAGGCTTGGCTGCCAGCCAAACAAGCTGTACCGCCGCCTTCTCTTATTCCCCACGGTAGTGCTGGTGTCGGGCCGGTAATGTCTAGCTCGAGAGCTCTTGATCTTGTACAAGATGCAGCATCAGATTGCTCAGTGGTAACTAGTTTATGTGCAGGCGCTGCTCGGGCAGAACGAGGCCATGATCAGGTATGACTCGCTGCATGACTCTGGGGTTCAATACTAACAGTGCCAGATCATTAGAGATAAGCTGTATCCGTATGACAAACAGCGAAAGACTCCCGTGCTTTCTTCAAACGGCAAGTACATCGCGCGATTCTATTTCAATGGCTGCTGGAGAAAAGTCGTTATCGATGACCGCCTACCCGTGTCAAACACATATCGGCTGCTTCACGTGCATGACCGTCGTAACCCAGCGCTACTATGGCCACCACTCCTTGAGAAAGCCTATCTCAAAGTTCGAGGTGGGTACGACTTTCCAGGCAGTAGTTCCTGTAGCGATCTGTTCACAATGACTGGCTGGATACCAGAGCAGGTTTTCTTGCAGGAGTAAGCGATCTCTTGTGGGTATATTCAAACGTACTAATGAATCTCAGAACCGACACAGTTCCTGATCACTTATGGAAACGCATCTACAACGCTTTCATGTATGGCGATGTCCTGGTTACTGCAGGTACAGGCAGGATGACAAGTAAGCAGGAGCGTGAAGTTGGCTTAGAAGCACAACACAGCTATGCCGTACTGGACATGAGAGAGATAGGTCCCGACCGGTTGTTGCTCGTCAAGAACCCATGGGTAGAAGGCAAGGGCTGGCGTGGACCTCGCCCGCTGGCTGTAGCAGCCATGGATGCTTCTATATCAGGCCGGGAGCCTAATAACAGTCTTGAGTGCTACCACAGGGACAGTATTCCGACTCAAGAGCGACCGCATCCAACGACATTCTGGATTGGACTGGAGCAGGTCATACAGCACTTTGAGGGTCTGTATCTGAACTGGAACCCGGGATTATTCCAGTATCGACAAGACGTCCACTTTCAATGGAATGTTAGTGCACCGGCACCAGGCGGATGCATTTTCGAGCATCCCCAGTTTGCCTTTGTGTCGAAAAATGGCGGGCCAGTATGGTTTCTTCTGAGTCGCCACTTCCGAGACACAACAACAGCTGTTAAGAAAGAGTCAGATGCAGTCAATGATGATGGTATCCTCCCTGAAGGTCAATTTCAGACGTACGAGGAGGTTCCACAGGGTTATATGAGCATATACATTTGCAACGGACGCGGAGAGCGACTCTACATCAAGGACACGTACCTGGAGTCCAGCGACTATGTTACGACCCCCCAGTGCCTCCTTCGTAACGAAGTAAAGGCCAACTCAGCCTACACTGTAGTGATTGATCAAGACGAGTTACCTTTATCACTATATTCATTTACCTTGTCTGCTTTCGCTAACGCGCCGATAACGTTAGAGCCGGCAAAGCTGCGGTTTCCCGTGCAAAAGCTGGAAGAGGGAGCATGGACTAGACAAACGGCTGGCGGTGGTACTGACTCTTCAAGGTACTTCGACAATCCCCAGTACTCACTTGTCATGCGTGAGCATGGCTCGCTAGCGATTCTATTGACGGGCACAGATCACGGACATCCCTTGCACGTGAAAGTTGCTGTTGGCCACGGAAAGAGACTGTATCGACTCCAGAGTCGCGATGTGCTGGGTGACTCGGGCAATCACCGCAGTGGATGTGTGTACGCGGAGATCAAGGACCTCCAGCCGGGCCCGTACACACTCATCTGCTCGCTATTCGAACCTGGTCTGACTGGCGGTTACACACTTCGAGTGGATAGCACCAGCAACATAGAAGTCAAGCAAGTTCCGCGTGAAGGGGCGGGATTGCTTTCGATGAAGCTTGCTCCAGCGTGCTTCAGTCCAAAGGTCGATAAAGTGGCAGCGCCGATGCGGCTCTTGCGCTTGGCTTCATACACGATCATTGCCAGGTTCATGAAGGCAACTAGCCCTCGCGTAATGGACACGGGCAAGCTAGCACGCAGTCCGCTGCGGCTCAGCGTTGAGATGGGTCGAGGCCCGGATCGCAAGTTCATTACCGCTAGCGAAGGCGGATCTTACGCGGATTCTGCCATGGTTCGGTCCGAGAGCGTCAACATGGATCCGAAGCTGGGCATGCAGGGTGATATCTGGCTTGTTCTGGACAGGCTGTCAAGTGCTGGGGGACCGTTGGAGGAGTGGTATGATGTGGAGATTTATGTCGACACGCCCAAGGCATGCGAGGTGGGTGTTTGGCGGGAATACGACTGATGGCTGGCGGGCTGGCAGCAGAGACGGCGGTGGTCGGCGGAGGCGGTGAGATGGTTGATTTGTTTCGTGTTGGCGATGACGGCGACTAGGTACTCGGTACTTGTAGGCACTGACTGAGTCTACTGTTTCGCACTTGATGGTTTGGTGGTGGGGTGGGACAGTGGGTCGAATGGTTGTCGACAGCAGATGGTTAAATCACGAGCTCTCTTACGCATGATGCGGCTTGAAGCATTGCGCATTGCTATGTAGCAGGCGGGTGGTAGGGGTTTGGGCGGGCGGCGAGACGGGGACCAATCAAGGGCTGCACGACCCGTCAATGCATGCTTCTATTGCGCGTTCGGGTCATGCAGCAGACGCGAGAGAAACATACGGATGCAGGTTCAACAGGACCGTATACTGTACATATAATAATAGTCAGCCGTTGTGGAGTCGCATGTGCACACTGCACACTGCACACTGCACGCCGCCCTTTGCTGTGGCCGTCTTCTCCTCTCTACTCTGTACCTTCAGAAGCAAGAAGCACTCGACTAACCTACCCCGCGGCAACAAGGACGGACGGCGCTGGAACGACCTGGTACCGACCGTGTTGCCGCCATCGACGGCGCTACGTCAGTGCAGCAGCGCATGCGCCAAGTGAGTCGAAAAACACACCGGCTTGACACTTGACGACACTAGGTGTATTCATCAGCCAGCGGATCCAGCTTCGTGCTCTCCCTTGTACTCTACATTGTATATCCTGCCTGCTGCCCTTACGCGGACAGCACCCGTTTGCTCGTTTGCCCGACATGGCAGACCCTGTGCCCGACAAGGCCTCCGCGCCTTCCTCGGCCCTCAACTCGCGGGACACTTCACGGGCGGCAACTCCCTCAAACGCCGCGGCGGAAAGGGCGCCCGACGACAGCTCCAAGTTCAAGACGTTCCTGGGCATATTGAGGAGGTAACGTAGCACCACCACCATGCTGTCACCATGCCGTCACCGCCCCCGAAACAGCCACCACCACCACCACCACCACGGTTGGCGAGAGTGAGGCGCAACGGCTGACGAGCCCGCTGTGCAGATTCATTGGCGTGTCCGACCTCGCTGCCGTTCGATTCTCCCTGCCCGCCCAACTCCTCGAGCCAAGACCGAATTTGGGTACGTTTGAATAGCCGTGGCTGCAGCATAGTGCTGACGGATAGCAGAGTACTGGCACTACCTGGACCGGCCAGACACATTCATCAGGTCAGGACAGACCCGCTCATGCACCCAGGACACGCGCTGACTTTGCACAGTATCGGAGACTCAGATGAGCATCTGGGGCGCATGCTGGGAACCCTGCGCTTCTGGTTTACCAAGGACCTGGTATGCGGCACCTACACCGACGCAAGTGGCATAGCTGACGCTGGTGCAGAAATACGTCAAGGGCAAGCCATGCAAGCCCTACAACTCCACACTGGGCGAGTTCTTCAGGGCATGTCATCTGCTATGCGTATGGGAGCTCATCTGCTGACCTACGCAGTGTAATTGGAAAATCGAAGATACCCACCCCACGCTCAAGACACCCAAGTCAGCACCCTCGAGCGCCGCCAACAGCGTCAAGGGCGACGGCAAGACTGTCACCGTCTCCTACCTCACCGAGCAGACATCCCACCACCCTCCCGTTTCCGCCTTCTACGTCGACTGTCCCGAGAAGGGCATCAGCGCACGAGGCTATGATCAGCTGAGTGCAAAGTTCACGGGCACGAGCGTGCGCGTAGTCGCTGGGGCGCATAACTTGGGCATCTTCATCAACCTGAAGAACCGGGATAACGAGGAGTACCAGCTTACACACCCAGCCGCCTACCTGGGCGGCATTCTACGAGGTATCTATCCACACCAAAGACAGCAGGCTCACCTTACTAACAAAACCTTCAGGCTCCCTCAATGTGTCTGTCGCCGATAGCTGCTTCATTACGTGCCCAAAGACTGGGCTGAAGACGATCCTAGAATACCAAGAGGAAGGCTGGCTCGGCCGATCGCAGAACAAGGTCATGGGAGCCATCTTCAAGTACGACCCCACCAAGGACACAGTAACGAAAATCAAGGATGTACCCGAGAAAGATGTCCTCGCCCGGATAGAAGGCAGCTGGCAAGACAAGGTCTACTACACCCTGGGCAGCAAGCCCTACGCCAAGATCCCTGTACGTATCTGAATGCTAGTCTCAAGTAGCAAACTAATGCCTCTGCAGGAGAAGAACCTCATCATTGACCTCAACCCGCTCGACCCTATCCCCAAGATCGTACCTCCACTCGAGGAGCAGCTTCCGAACGAATCACTCAAGTTCTGGGACGGCGTGACCAATGCCATAGTAAGCAAGCAATACGCGGTTGCTACTACGCTAAAGACCGAGATTGAGGAGAAGCAAAGGGCAAAGGCCGCGGAGCGCAAGGCAGCGGATAAGGAATGGAAGCCGCGATTCTTCACCGGTGCCGTTACCCCTGTGGGTAAACCAGACCTTACCAAGGACGGCGAGGAGGCGCTCAAGGGTCTCCACGCGGAGAACTACAGGCTTCCACCCAACGATGAATACGCTGCATTTTGATCGCGCCCGCATTTGAGTTTACTAGAAATTGCATGTCCAGGCGAACTGAGATCACGAGCGGGAACTGTCATTATGATATCCATTACATTACATTTTGAATAGCTGGCCAGCGAGTACAGGATACACGGTACACGGGCACCTTCATTTGGCATCATCATCTACATCTTGATCATCTGACATGTTGGGAACACGTTTTTGTTGGTTAACGAGGGGGTCTATTTGGGGGCTCGTTCGGCGTTGCGTACATGTACTGGCTTCTCATCAAGTTTTCTTTGAACATATCCTCAAGGCTTGCCCGCCTGCTTACACCTTGTAGAAATCGGTAGTCATGTGAAGCAGTGGATTATGAAATTAATGATTAGAAATGGACTATTCTCATCATATAGCCTTGCAAGACGAGGCCGTATCCTTTCAATACCATCCCAAGGCCCCTATAGGTAGCCGAAACAAGTCAATACATAGAACAGTCCGATAACTCCTGACCTGTCCCAGGATGCCCCAACAAACTCCACTCGCTGGTCAATTAGCCCACAAAAATACTTTTCTCTTCTCCCTCCTATCCATTAGCAGCCCTCGCCCACGCCCACCTCACCAACATCAACACTCCATCCACTGGCACCCATCACCCCGTCCCCCTGTACACTAACCGAAATCGTGTGCTGCACATGCAAGTCGCCCTCGCCCACAACCACGGTGCCCTCAACCTTTGTCCACCCACTTTCCGGCTCCAAAGCCACCAGCCTACCGCAAGGCATCGCATCCAGAAAAACCTCGACCCGCGTCTCGCCTGTCGCCCGCTCGGTGTGAACCCATGTGTAGCACTCTACCGTCGTACCAGCTACTAGCTTGACATTGGATTGCGAGAGGGAGAGTGTGGCCGTTACTACGCTGCTGTTTGAGCGGGCCGTGTAGACGTGGGAGCCTGAGGACGTAGTTGTGATGCCGCGGGCAGCCCAGGAGCCAGTTACGAAATCAAGCCAGGGGTCTAGCGAGCCGGTTGAAAAGGTTGGATTGAAGACGGCGTTGGTGCAGCCGGGCGAGACGGATGAGGTTGGGAGGGCGAGGATAGAGGCCGTGAGGGTGAAGAAGAGAATGGCCGTGAGGTCAGATAAGAAGATCATTTTGACGACTTGATTTGAATGTGAGTTGTCGTTTGGTTGGTCGTAAAGATGTAGGACAAGTTCTTATCGGCTGGGCTGTAACAGTCGGGTTGGTTATTGCAGGGATTAAAAAGTCGACAATAGTCGAGTCTGAGACAAGTGACGATGTCGGTCTTTCAAATCGAGAAGCAGGGATACCCTAAGTGGCAGGCAGGGTCTTGCCAAGTTATCGAGTGAGACTTGGGTCACTGGTGTAAGTAACGTGGTTATCGATTAGACGTATTAGTCGCTTTCACGTGCCCTGGGCTGACAAAAGCCGGGTTCTTGTAAAAGGAGTGCTTGCTAGTGAGCAAACCCCGTGGACGGGAAAAAAGGTCTGGGGGGTCAGGTGAGAGACAGGGTAGTGGGTCAAGATTAGGAAGCCCACGTGCCAGAAGGAAAGAAAATAAACTTGGACTCCAGAACGCCGGACAGAGGAGGGAGGGGGGGTAAGACAAGAGAAAATGGAAAGTGAGAATGGAAGCGAAGGTAGATGTGAAGGTAAGAGGGGAAGATGACTACGAACACTTATGTCCCTTGCACATGTGAAATTTAGCGACCATTCGCACACGAATACACATTGACAAAGGAAAGCACGCTCCAGTCCGTGACCATGTTGAACAGGCTCGAACTTACAGGGTCAAAAGCTGAACCAAAGCAGCTAAAGCACCGGGCCACTCCTTTATACACTGCTGGCTGTCAGACTCTACGTGGTCGTCGGATGGACGGTTGGTATGGTCTATGGTGGCGCAAGCGCAAGCGAGATTCACGGGGCCGCTGCCGATTCCTTGGCACCACTCACAGCAGTAAAACAGGTATGGTTGCAAAGCGCGCTATTTCATAACAAGCAGCCTGGGCGAGACGTCGATAAGGACGAGAGAGTAGGAAACGCTGTTAATTCGTGAATCCTGTGAGCCGCGATGAAATTTTCCTTGGCCAACTGGGAATGTTCCCTGGAAAGACAACAGAGTGTCAAGCAACGGTACATAGGAGATTGTTGTCAGATTGATGTGATTGGATGTTTTTTAAACCCAAGGAGCATATGTACTCCAGGGCCCTGCTCATAGCGGCGTACTTTTGGGGTATATAGTGAGCCGTCGAAAGCAACCTCGGTTGCTGTCTAAGGCCGCAATTGTAGTGTCCGCCTCAAACGCCATCCGTGCAAACCGTAGCCTCATGTCGTCGTACTGGGAATCATGCCGCTCATGCAGGCTGTTCGTAGGCCCTCTTGATAACCCTTGCAAATTCTGATATGATGGTCAGCAGTCGATAGGCATAAGCGGAATAAGGCAAACTTACGATCAAACTTGACGTTTTCTCGGACAACGGTGCCCTTAGCCTCGTTGTCCTTGTTGATGGGTACCTTGATCTTGGCACCATCGACGTCCCACCCGCACACGCTTCCAACAAAGTGGTCGAACTCGCTTCCCGAGAGGTTCAACCACGACTCAAGAATGGTTCGGTCGACCTCACGCACAGCCTGGCTGACAGTGGCAGCGATACGCACGCGCATCAGCTCCTCGAAGCCCGAGACGTCGGCAATCAAGTCGGCATACAGGTCGTCAGAGTCGAGCGTTGACCAGAAGGTGGCGTAGTCAGCGCCTTCGAGCAGATTTCTCAGTTCGTTAAGCTTCTGGACAGCTTCAGATAGTGGGGCATCACCAGCTGCGGGATTGTGTAGTGAAGATGACAAAGGAGCTAGGACGTGTGGGGGCAGGAGCGAGAGACCGAGAGAGAAGTCGGGGTTCGGGAAGACGGTGAGAGCCTTGACGAGGATATTGGTTATGGTCTCGTCACGGGCAAGGTGAGGGTTGAACTGGTAGCTACGTTCTCGCGGTCAGTGAGAGGTAGGGATGACAGTGGATACAGTAGCAGTGATGGAAGAAAGCTGTCAGATAGAGCTAATAATAAACTTCAGCGGGCGGAGTGATTCGTGCCCCATCCCTCGGGTAATAGGAAACGTTGTGGTTGTTTATTCATCTTGAAGCATAAGAAGGAAGAAATCGCGGTGGACGTACAGCTTCAGGAGGGCGAGGTTGGCGTAGCAGTCGTATGTCTGGCTCTCGCATTGCTGCATGACATAGTCCTGGAAGACGCCCGTCGTCTCCGGGTTGTAGCGATCCAGACCATCGAGGATCTGTTGCATATGATCGGGCCGCTCAGGCGCGAAGTCAAAAGGGACGCCCATGATGGTTGTGTGGATGAGCGACGCGGAGTTTGGTGTTGGGGGCTTGGGTCAAATTCGCACAGTGCGAGCCGGTGCACTGACCACCCACTACCGGTACGGTACCACGCACCACGGTACCATAGTGCCATGCCCCACGTCATGTTCAAATAAAAAAAAAAAGTCGGACCCCGCCAAAGACAAAGACACGAAGCATATAAGCCGGTAAGCCGAATAGCATTTGTACATTATATGGCGCCGTATGACAGTGATTCCTCGGATGGCGGGGATGACTACACCGAGACAAATGTGCTGCTAGGCTACGCGACCAAGGACGCTACAGGCGACGCAGTTTCCCATGTTGGAGGCGCTCCGGTGTGTATAGTGCGAGTGCGCATTGCAGCTAAAGGCCGTCACTAAGACGTGTAGAACTGGATAGACGACAAGACTGCCCCTTCTGGCACGCTGGCAAAATGCAGAGTCTGCAATGGCCTGCTGAGCCTGCTGCTCCAACTCAACGGCGACCTGCCAGACCACTTCCCCAGCCACGAGCGACGCCTGTACATCTGGACATGTCGGCGCAAGGCGTGCAGGCGCAACGAGGGCAGCGTCAGGGGTGTCCGCGGCGTGCGCATTGCAAAGGGCGCCGCCACGTCTGTCCCGGCAAAAGTTGAGAAGAAGGAAGTAACGCAGGATGAAAAGCCACAGCCCAAGATAGGCGAGTCGCTGTTTGGCGTGAAGAACGGAGGAGGAGCATCGGCACCCGCAAACCCCTTCTCGAACCCCTTCTCCGCCAAGCCAAGCGGTGCAAATCCCTTTTCCCAGTCGGCAAGCACAAACCCATTTGGACCTTCGACGCCCGCACCGTCCGTCCACGTCACACAGCCAGGAAAGACGGACGACGAAGCGTCAACAACGCTCCCAGAGACGTTTGCAGCCAAAGCCCGCATCTCAGCCCCGTCTCCCTCCGAACAACTACCACCGCGACCCCACGAGCCATGGCCAGCCGACTCAGCCTTCCCTACCCCATTTCCCCACTACCACCTCGATGCTGAATACGAGACACTGGACGCTCCGTCAACGCCATCCATACCAGTGAATGCGCGCATGGATATCGATACCGAGGGCAGCGGGGGCGGTGGAGGAAAGGAAGACAAGGATGTCTTTGAGTCATCCATGGACAGGACGTTCCAGAAATTTGCGGATCGCGTGGGCGAAAACGCTGAGCAGGTTCTACGTTACGAATTCAAGGGCAAGCCGCTGCTGTATAGCGATAAAGACGCTGTCGGCAAGCTTCTAGCTCCTCACTCAGAGAACGGCACCTCGTCGAATACAAAAATCACAACAGCAGGCTCCAAGAGTGCATCGGCCTATCCCCGTTGCCAAACTTGCGGCGCTGATAGAGTCTTCGAAGTCCAGCTGACACCACACGCCATTACCGAGTTGGAGGCTGAAGACATGAGTATCGATGGCATGGAGTGGGGAACCATCATCATGGCTGTATGCAGTAGAGACTGCAAGCCCAGCCATGTCGCAGAGGGTGAGGTAGGATACGTCGAAGAGTGGATTGGTGTACAATGGGAAGAAGTCCCATCGAAAAAGTAGCCTGCGGACTCCTGGTAGCACGCCGCAAAAACTGCGAGTACAACAAGCTTTTGCTGTCGGATACAATTTTCTAGACAAATGTCGCCTGAAATCTCAATCATCACCGTCTATCGTTGTTGAGAATTATAACCATCATGTCGGTACTCTGGTAGTACGGGATGAAGTAGTGTGCTTCCTCCGCCAAGGCGTCCTCCTCGCATGTTTGGCCCTGCATGCTCTTGACAATTCCCGGACCAAAATCCGGAAAGCCGATAAAACGCCATGTTCCTGCATGTCTACTAACTGCACCGGGCATTGCAAACTGCATGAATCCTGCCCTTGCCGCTCTCGACATCCAATCACAGCATATTCATGTAGTTTACACAAGTCCGTAGTATCCGACGCGGAGGGTTTAACGCACCTTTGTCCGACCGAGGGTCCATGGTGCATTCGGTA
This sequence comes from Pyrenophora seminiperda CCB06, assembly GCA_000465215.2. NCBI lineage: Eukaryota > Fungi > Ascomycota > Dothideomycetes > Pleosporales > Pleosporaceae > Pyrenophora > Pyrenophora seminiperda. The sequence goes on along the minus strand of KE747824.1, from coordinate 925,003 downwards.
TCTTCCGCATCAATGCCGTGTCGGTACATATACCATGTCAAAGTCATTGTCGAATGACTATAATTAGTTGCCTGTTTTCCGCCTACTTTCTACTTGCTTCGTTGCCTATCGGATTACCGGTAGCGGTCATTGCCCTATATGGTCGCTCCAAGTCGCTCAGATGCCGCCGTGCCGGTACCGGTGCAGCCGCCAAAGGAGCTGCACATCTCACAGCAACCCTTCACATGGAAAAATTGGTACAGGCACATAAATTGGCTTAACACTACCCTGGTGGTGTTGATACCATTGTATGGCCTTTACCTAACACGGTCTACACCTCTTACCCGGCCGACCCTCCTATGGTCCATTCTCTACTATGCCATGACCGCATTTGGTATCACAGGCGGATACCATAGATTATGGAGTCACCGGTGCTACTCTGCAACACTACCCCTTCGGTTGTTTCTTGCATTCGTGGGAGCAGGGGCCATCCAAGGTTCAATTCGATGGTGGGGTGCCAACCACCGCGCTCACCATAGATGGACAGATACGATGAAGGATCCGTACTCTGTAATGCGGGGTCTCTTGTTCTCGCACATCGGATGGATGGTCATGAACAACGATCCGAAGGTGAAGGGTCGAACAGATATCTCAGATCTCGATAGCGACCCCATTGTCGTATTCCAGCACCGTCACTACGGAAAGATCCTTCTCTTTACCGCCTGGGTATTTCCTGCACTGGTAGCCGGTCTGGGATGGGGCGACTGGTGGGGCGGACTGGTATATGCGGGCATCGTGAGGGCTTGTTTCGTGCAACAAGCTACCTTCTGCGTAAATAGTCTTGCACATTGGATTGGCGAGCAACCATTTGATGATCGGAGGAGCCCAAGGGATCATGTGTTGACTGCTTTGGTAACGATGGGAGAGGGGTACCACAACTTTCACCACGAGTTTCCTAGTGATTATCGTAAGCTTCCAAACAAGACGTTTTGTAGTCCCCTGACTAACAAAGACAGGCAACGCCATTATCTGGTACCAATATGATCCTACTAAATGGCTCATCTGGGGCATGTCAAAGATACCACTCTTCCCGCTAGCCTACGATCTGAAGACCTTCCGATCTAATGAAATCGAAAAAGGTCGTCTACAGCAGCAACAAAAGGCCCTCGACAAGAAGCGATCAGGTCTCGACTGGGGTGCCCCACTAGCCCAGCTTCCTGTAATGTCCTGGGACGACTTCCAAACCCAGGCTTCTGCCAATGGATCTGCTCTAATCGCCATTGCTGGAGTAATCCACGACGTTTCGCCTTTTGTGGCTGATCATCCCGGTGGCAAGGCACTTATCAAGTCTGCGATCGGAAAGGATGCAACGGCACTATTCAATGGTGGGGTGTATGAACATTCGAATGCGGCGCATAACTTGCTTTCGACAATGCGTGTAGGTATTCTCAGGGGCGGCCAAGAAGTCGAGGTTTGGAAAAGGGTGGCAGATAGAGCAGTAAAAGACCCTGAGGGATTTGGTGTACCCAGACCACCAAGTGATCAGATTACGAGAGTCGCAGCACCCGCTGTGGCTGCTGTTGCGGCGTAAGAGAGGCAAACATATTGATATTATAATCAATGAACCCGCATGAACTTTTCCCCGATTCACAATGATGAGATCCTCAGAAGAGATCTCTTGCACCTTACCATCCTTGAGGTAGTGCGCAGGGTTGCACTGCAAGAGAAGAGTGCCTCGTGGGGACCATGAGAACTTGAAGCCGAGAGGATTGTACCAATGCACAAGACTAACACATTACAAGAAGTACCAAAAGCTTTTCCACCTCACGCCACACCACACTGACATGAATCTCTTGGGAGATGCAAAGCTAATCAATCATGATCTGAATCACTGACAATTAGAAGCGTATTCTCTCGCCGCCAACGATCTGTCCGGTCCGAACATTTCTTCGCTTCCTACTTCTCACCTGAATGCTGCGGAGTCGCAAGTTGTCTCTCAACCCCTGAAATAGGGCGGTCAAGGCAAGTAGCTGCAGTATCAGCAGATGCCTGTCTCTTCTTTTTTGTAATCCAATCTTCTTCGTCTTCACTTACGCCCTCTTTCCCCAGCTTTTGCATCCATATTTCCTTCAGCTCAGCAAAGCTCTTCCTCTCCTGCCATCCGACCATGGCCGCATCTGCCAGAGCTCTGAGAAACTCATCTGGCCAGTCCTTCCCCTGTTTTGTAAACCACCCCGGTGTGATGTACACTAAGGAGACATCAAGGACAAACTCACGTATCTGTGCATCACTCTTTCTCTCGACAAACGCCCACTTGACACTCTCAGCCCCGAAACTTACTTTCGCGTCCTTGAAATAAGTAGTCATCACAATACTTTTGAACGTCTCATCTTCCACGGCGTTGGCAACAGCCCACAGCTTCAGCATGACCAGGTTAAACTCGTCAGTTTTGCGGGATAGACTCGGCGCAATCGGCAAACAGGAGGTGTACAACCAGTCTAGGTAGGCTTGTACAGCTTCGGCGTCGAGCTCCTTTTCCACAGTCATACGCTTGAGCAGTGGATCGTTCTTCCAGCTGGTGCGGCACAGTGGGCATGTACCTGGAATCTCCTTGTGTAGTGTATGACCACACGATCTCTTCCATGCTTCTATGCATGCTTCATGGATATTCTGTCCGCACTTGCTGCAGAAAGAAATGTCTTTCGTGGTAGGATCCATAACTTCGGCGCAGACGCAGCAGTTGTCGGTAGGGGATACAGGCTTTCGATGTTTCTGCAGGCGCGACTTGAAGAAGAGAGAAGTTTGACATATAAGATCTGAGAAATGGAGTTATGGTTAGAGAGCGAGGCTTTGAGATTGGGTGTTGGTTACCTTCGTGGACGGTGAAGCGCCGGTCTACATTATGGACTCTAAATCGGATGAACTTGCTGCCTGTGCTATTTAGTGTTAATATGCTGTAATTTTGGTGATTAGGGAAGATGCCACGTACCTTATTGGGCCCAGCTTCTTGGTCATACCTCGAGACTTGAAGATGGTCATCGTTGGGGGATGTGACAAAGTCGTCAAGGTTACCACGGTAGTGCTTGAGCTTGAAGCGCTCGTAGTTAATGACTTGCTGGATGACTTGCTGGATGACGTTGTTCAAGAAATATTGTGAAGCAATTTGTTAACTGGGGACACCAGATTATATAGTTCAGTGATCGAGTACAGCCAATTGAGCCAGGTGAGCGACGAACATGTTAGCCAGGTGAGCGATGTTAGCCAGGTGAGCGATGTTAGCCAGGTGAGCGACGAACATGTTAGCGCGTGTTCTAGATGGTCAAAGCGCGGTTCAAGGTGAGGGTGAGAAAAGATGTAGTATGATGTTCCTTCCTACTGGTTGTCGAGTAGTGGCAGAATGTGTCAACATCAGCTAGTATACTATATAGAGATTCCATAATGTCCCAGAGGGAATTAATGAGCCAGTGATTGACTGATGCCGATAGTACACGAGGCTAATGGTATTGCAATTGAGGAATATGGTGTATACTTGACTTCTTTTAGTATTTGATCTGTGGCTTAGTTATCTAGATAGATGACTGTATAATGATTATCAAGTGTTTGCAGTACCTGCTCCACTCAATAATTTTTAGTTCAGGGTCGTACCGAATATTGGCTGACCGTTGGTGCCCCTGCATTAAATCACCAACCGAGTTAACATCACAAAACAGCATTGCAAAAGCAAGAACACTCTCAAAATAATCTAGCCATTTTGAGCTCTATACATGTTATGTTGATGACGACGTTACGTTCACCATACGGGTCTATACTACAATCAGCGAGCGCCATGGATAGCCTTGGTAGCCTCCCTTTCAAATTTCACGCCCCTACGCCGAATTGTTTCCTCGGATAGTTCGCTTCCTCCGTAGCAGACGACGAACTGCCTAAGTAGTGGCTGGTGCAGGAGCGGGAGCGGCAGCAGGCTCAGTGCCAGCAGGCGCAGCGGGTACAGGAGCAGCACCATCGGTAGGTGCAGGAAGCGCAGTGTTGTCAATGGCATCGTCGCTCTTCTTGGCCCACTTGGGTTCCTTTGCCCACTGGGAATCCCACCAAGGGCCTGCATCGCTCAATTGGCAGCCCTTCTCGCACTCGCACGACCCACCAAACGCTTTGGGCAGATTCTCGGCTGGGACCTGGGCTAGCAACTCCTTTTGGTATCCGGAACCCAGAACGTGGATCTTGGCGCTTGTGACAGGGTCAAGGAACTTCTTGACGATGCTGAAGACACCAGAGAAGCCCCAGGGGGCATTGATGACGTACATCTTACCCAGACGCTCGGGGTAGTAGTTTTGACTGATGGTAGAAACAGCGCCCAGGTAGCCGTAGACAGAAGATGCCTTGGCAATACCGACGCCCTTCAAGTCCATGATTGTGCACGACGTCTCAAGAAGGTAGCCGGACTTACGCGAGCAGGCGGGGAGACGGGGATCGGCCATCTTTTCGTATTCGCAGACGAGGTTCTGGATCATGCGTTCTTCGGATGTAATCTTGTGGAGAGCGGTGAGATCGACGCTGCCGAGTTGCTCAATGTAGAGCGGGCGACCATCCTGGGCATTGTCAGATATCTTGCTAGATATGATTCGGGTAGCAGACGACGCACCTTGTCCGTCTTGTGGTAGTACTGGGGATAGTACTTGAACACCTCGGGCCGCTCCTTGTAGTCAAAAGTGCGAACAAGTTCCTCAACACCTACGCCAGCGTACTCAGCCCTCCACTTCTCGCAATCAATGAACCTAGAGCAGTCAGTCGCTTATCGCTAGTCATGCTTAAACACGGGCACATACATCTTCTCCGCCAGCTTGACATCGAACTTTCGTGCACGGAGAAAGCGCAGCTATAAATTATTTTAGCAAAAGAACACGTCGACGCTGAGAATAGCCGTACCAAAGTCAGAGTATCAAGGTTCTTGGTGTGGCCTGCCTGCTCCAGACTCATCCGCAGCTGGGCAACAGCGGCATCTTGCTCAGGTGTGGTATGGCCAGGATGTCCACTCTGAGGAGTGGGAGCAGTCGTGGGATAGTCGTAGTGGTCGTACTTGGGATCGAGCTTGAGCTCGTTGCTGGGTGCGGCAGCCATGATGTCTGATAATGTGAGGGTGAGGGGAAACGAGAAGGGTTTAGAGATGCTGCAGGGCAATGCGTGGTTGTGCAGCCTGGGGGAAGTGGTCAGTGGTGGAGGAGCTATGAAGGTCGGTGTCGACCTAAGTGGGTCCCGTCGCCGCGGCGGTCAGGGCCAGTCCGAGGACCCTCACCGTCTGGTCTGTAAACTGTTTCTCCACCGGCGAATCGTAGCTACTGGAACTGCTCCATGGCACCATCTTTGGCCATGGGCTCACTCACACACTCGTAGCTACAGAGTCACGGCAATTCTGCTCGGTCATCTTCTCCCATTACTCTCACCCTCACCCTCACATCACATCACATGCATGCAGTGCAATTGAATGCTCCAACAGTGAAACCATAGTCGGTCCTGCTACAGCAGGCGACGAAGTCGTTGTGAACGGCTACCTAGTTGATACATTGCAGAAAAGAAGAACGCGAAAGAACACCAGAAATAGATCAAGAGCCCATGCCGCAAAACACCTGCGACCCAACCAGCCAAACGCTTCGCACGTCGAGAAGAGAGTGGGCCTTTCATCGTCAGCATGCCCAAAAAGAAGGCATACTCCAAACACTGAACAACAAGCGTGCTGTGAGTTTCGTGTACTAACCGCCGGCACTGCTATGCCTCCCAAGATGATCAGACCGAGCACGTCTATCGAGCGATTCACCCCGCCATTGCCAAAACTGAACTTGCATCATAATCCCAGCAACCGAACACCGAGCAAATGACGCCTGAAAAACCATGGACAACGCGCACCACAAGCCTATTGACATGCCCGGAGGCGAACTATACCGTCCATCAGTTTCTTCGCTCTCGACTTGGCCCAAAGTCGACCTCCGAAACCTTCTTTGCCTCTTTTCGGTTCTTGACAATGTACTGCGCATACAGGGCAACGTGATCACTCGGGAAATGGTAGTTGGGAAACCCAGGCACCCGCTTGAGATAGCCCTTGTCAATGTCGCCAAGCAGACCGACCACTTGCAGTGTGTTTGTTGAGTACCAGATGTAATCGAGCACGCCCTGGAAGTGCGGGACGTAGTTTGTAAAGGCCAACTCTCCAATAGATGCGTAGCTGGACTTGAGGCTGAAGGGATGGGATATACCGTCTCGTGTGAAATTACCATACTTGCGTGTTCCCAGATCCGCGTGCACATTCGAGACATTGCCGTGTGTGATGAGATCGTACACACCAGACGTCGGTAACGAGTTAAAGTCACCACACAGTATGACTGGGAAGTCGGCAGGATCCGAGTACTGCTTGGACGGTCCTGGCTCCTGTGTTGGATCAAGTTCTGTTCCTTCTTCACTGTCGCCGTTTGTGAATTGATACACAACCTTGTTGGTGCAAGGAGCAGTCTTGGTCCACTGAGTCGCGAGCTTGGTGATTCCCTCCATCAATATAGCCACCTGCACAAGCTTCACGTCGGTGAAGGCGGGATTCCAGAAGACGTGCACGTTTCCGACAATGAACCTCGAACCTGTAGCACGGTTTTCAAGGAAGGCAACCACTCCGATATCGTCACGTGGCATGACACGATTAAAGATGTCGTGTTCACCCTTCATGTCGGGTCGGTTAATGGCAGTGTTTGCAAAGTCGATGAGTTGCTTGTCCAGTAATATGTACCTATATCAATTAGCACAGTTTTGCATCATACACCAGTATTACGACAACTTACTTGCTGTTCTTGTAGAAGATGGCACACCCATCGACTAACTTGGCTTCCCTCTCTGCCATGGTACGAGCCCTGGACTTGGGCCAAAAGACGCCCTTGTAGTCATTATGCGCCAACGCTGCTCGGAAGAACTCGTTGAAGCTATCCTGATCAATCTCCTGCAGACACACTATGTCTGCGTCGCGCTCCCGCAACTCGGCCAGAATGAGTTCCCTGCGGCTCTCCCAAGCAAGCGCGGAGCTCGGTGTGTAACCGTATTGTGACTGCGTGCAGTACTTGTCACATAGAATGTTGTAGCTGAGAGCGCTCACAGTCTCTTGTGCAGAATCCTGAATCTCATCGAGAACGATCCAGTCTCGCTCTCGCGGCGCCTCTGGACCTGGGGCATTCTCACGGAAATGCTTGATAAGTTCTTGTGTACCCTGCTCCATGATGATTTGCTTCAATTCGTCTGGAATAGGGTTGCCCTCAATGCCGAGCATCTCCAGCTGGTACAAGGACCCTAATTCATACGGAAGGTTCTCAATGTGATTGTCGAACAACAGCAACTGCTTCAGATTCACGAGCATGCCGATCTCCGGGGGAAGGTACTGTAGATTGTTTAGGGAGAGATCTAGATGTGTAAGATTCCGTAACTGGCCAATGTCCTGGTGCACATAGGTGAGTTTGTTTGAGTTGAGGTACAGCTTCGTCAGGAACGTGTAGGCGAACAGCGCAGGTGTGATTACCTTGAGGTTCTGGCCGCCAAAGTCGAGAATGGTCCATATGTGCTGGTCCTTGGCATCCTCTACACGCTGTGCAGCAGGTCTATTGCGCTCTTTCTCATCCGCCTCTTTCTGCATTCCGTTTGATGTTCCAGCTACAATGCTCTTGCTAACACTCGGGTGGATTCTGGCATGCGAGTGGGCCTGTGTCATCTCACGCGCATTATGGTGCGCTCGCAATTGCTCTTGCCAGTGTTCGGTTTGCGGCTTACTAAGCCCGCTGTGAGCGCTGTTTGGCGTACCATTTTGGAGATGGCTCGACGTAAAGTGGGGTTGGGCGTTGGACATGCCCCCGCTCGAGATGTTGTGCTGGTGGTTGTACTGCCCAACATGATTGTTGCCCGAGATGTCTTGGTGCTGCTGATGATGCTGGTTATGGTGTTGATGATGTTGGTTGTGCTGGAAAGGTTTGCCCAGGTTCATCATGCTGTAGTTTTGCCCACTCCGTCCATTCATCATGACGTTGTGGCCCTGATGCACATGACCCTGGTTGAACATGGCAAACTGCGACGGAGACGACTGGCGCCCGGGGGATCGTGCTGGCGAGGGTGTATCGGGGTTGTTGAAAGGTATGCGGGCGCTACTTGTGGGAGACCGGCGCCCGGGGAGGTTGCGTATATTCTGTGCGTGTTGCGGGTAGAAGGTTGAGCCGTTTCCCCTTGTGTAGACCGAGTAATCGGCCATCTAAGGGAATCGCAGCGGGTGATGGTATAGGTCCCGCAGGCGGGCGTGCGAATTGGTAGTGGAGTCGCCGGGTTGCTATGGCGAAGGAGGGCGTCAGGTGTGTGGTAGGGTTCGGGCACGCGATCTTCTTCGTTTTAACATGAGCACCCGAAAGCCTCTTCGACATGAGCACGCGCTAACAGACGCAGTAGCTGTATACCATGTATTGTGGAGCCGCGGGCGGTTCGCGAGTGAGGGTAATATTGAGCCGGGCCTCGATAGTGAGCGGTGGGGAAGGTGTGTTCGCAGTAAGAGGCTGGAGATTGGGTTGGTATTGATATCGTGGCCGTTTGTTGCACTATCCACCAGCGTGTTCGCTCTGTAGCGGGGAATCCAGGTCGCTGTTGTCGGAGCTGCAGAGGTCGACAAAGCGGGCGGAGGCGGCGCACGTGCGGCAGCGGAGGGTGCCAAAGAGCGCGCAGGAGGAGCAGTCGGTTTCAATTGCGCCAGACAGATGGGTGCGGGTCCAACTGCAGCGCTGTGAAGAATAGAGAGAGTAGTGAATGCGATACGTGAAGCCGAGTCGAGCCTTGCCCGATTGATGGGGGAGCGCCGCTAAACTGGCCACGTGACCTGGTGGAAGCGTCGATCCATGGCCCAGTCTGAAACTGAATACCTGGCCACTCGCGCGCATCTTGAGTCTTGGTATGAGCGCGTTGTGATGCGCTGCGCGACTCTGGCGCCGTAGCTAGGTTAGGCAGTGGGTGGTGCTGCTGTACTTTTGCCTGGGTAGGTCATGTGCTGTCTGTGTGTGTGTGTGTGTGTGTGTGTGTGTGTGTAGGTACCGAGACTCGACGCTCGCGCAGCAGTTGGCAACATTGACCCAGCAAACTGTCCATAAAAGGGCCTGGATAGCCATGCCTGCCTTTTCCCATGATGTGGCCGCTGCACCGTGGTACGTACTGTCTGGAACTGTTTCGCGTACGGAATACAGGTGTACCACTCAAGAGGTGCTCTGTACGTCAAACAGGGCATCACCTGCAGCGTCCTCGGCTCAAGCCGCGCACATGCATATGTAGACATGCTCACACGCGGCGCCCACATTGCCCAGCTTCTACTACACAAATGCTACAGAAAAGCTGGGGATTCGCACCACGGTATGACGTGATTGGATATATCCCCTCGGCTGGCCCTGAACCTCCTCACCTGAGCGGGCTTCGTACACCCGGCGCTGCACCGAACCCGATTTCACACCGCACGCTACTATGTTGAGAGGATGCTCTGCTCTGCTCAACTCTGCTCCGATCTTCCTTGGACTGGCTACTTCGTACTGATACCTGATACATAATTACTTCGTTCCCGCTCATTGATTGCTGACTCGCCCACACGTGCCTGTCATACCACTACCGGTAGAGACCGGCCCAATACCGCCCTCCCGCTAAAACAGTGGGGCAGGGGTCAAGGCAGCCTGGACATTCTCGAGCACGTTCCCACGCCGTTTCGATGGGAGATTGGCAACTGGCAAGAAGGCTGTTGACACTCTACATGCGACCCGCTGGCTAATAAGAGTCTCAGTATCGCTACTACGGCACAAACCCCACCGCCAGCCCTCCTGCCCGCCCCAAGACCGTCGAGGCAAAGCAATGGGATCTGACTACTACCGACGCTCTTGGTAGAACTTTATCCGCATCCTCAGCACCGGCGGCGTCAAGTTCGCGAGCCCACCAAACCCACACCATGGATGTCACGCGGGGCTCCATGTCAAGCAACTCCACCTTGAGTGCTAGGGACGACACCCCCGGCTCATCTGCCCAACCCTTCATCCTACGCCATGGCCGACGATATATCCGGAGTGCTCAAAGCTACCCCCTCCCGTGCGACCTGCCCGAACTCCACCGCCAGAACCTGCAGACACTGCTCGCCACCGCGGTTTTCGGGAGGGCCTTGGGCTCTACGCCCTCATATCCCCCAAAGAAGGTCTTGGACATTGGATGTGGTTCGGGGTACTGGTCGGCTGTGTGCCATGAATGGCTCAATGGTACGTGCAACCCGTGGTCATTTGCACCGGCAACCGCTCCGTGCTGACTGCATCCAGAACAGGGGTACAAGGACGTTGCCTTTACAGGCCTGGACATTGTCAATCTGTCTGGAGATTTACAGCGCCAGGGCGTAGACTGGAGGTTCGTACAACACGACTTACGCAAACTGCCCCTACCGTTCGACGATGAGGAGTTCGATATTGTAGTGATGAAGGATCTGAGCATGATCATGGCGCTAGGGCCGGCCTCTCAAAAGATATTGGACGAAGCCACGCGGATACTCAAGTCTGGCGGTACCTTGGAAATCTGGGAGACCGACCATATCATTCGATCCATCTTGCCGCATCCGCCGCCTCCACCGGGGAAGAATGCCCAGGAGTATGCCTGTGCCGTGTCGACCGGAACATTTCTGATTTCGCACATTACCCCATTCACCGACGTGCAGAATAAGTACCTTCAGGACTCGAACACATGGATCCAGGAAGCGTTGGACCAGCGTAAGCTCTCACCAACACCATGCTCCCGTATATCTCAACTACTGCTCCAGGAGACGGAAACGCTATGTGAGGTGGAAAACCGCAGAGTCGCCATTCCCCTGGGCGAGCCGCGATGGGAACGTGAAGCCGCCGGCGAAAAGATAAAACGCCGCGGGAGCGAGGCCGGGAATCTCATCAAGGGTGGCGCCATGTTCGACAGTTCAATCCTTACGAGAGAGCAAGCAGCTCTTCGACATACAGCGTTGCTTGTCGTTATCCAGCTGATTGAGAGTTTAGAGCCTCTACTCAAACAGGTTAGCGGAAAGAATCAAGAGGAATGGCAGCGCTATTGGAATTCAATGATCAACGATCTGCTGGAGCAGAAAGGGGCTTCCAGTGGTGAGTGTCTTGAGGTGGGAATATGGTGGTGCAAGAAGGTTTAACCAAGTAGCGTACCTTTTCTATTTTTAATATCCCGGTCTATAAATGGCCATAGGCGGTGAGGGACAGTTGACCTGCAGTAACCTAGGCAAGTTTATCATAGCGCTGGCGTAAAGTACGATAACGTTTCAGATAATAACTGGACGAGTTAAACGGCTTTCTTGTTGTAGTTTTTCAGGTTGAATTACAGTGCTTCAATTTCTGGCATTTCTGTTTAGTGTTGAGTATGCGACTATAAGTCATGCAGACTAACCTCGCTTGACATACTCTGCCCTCTCGATACCTTGCTTGATCTTCGCCTCGTCGGTCAAATGGCGTTGACTTGCAAAAGCCTTGTGCAAGCGCGTTCGGAAATAGTCGTATCCTTGAGGATACTCGCGGCCCATAAAGAGTAAATCTATAGTACAATGACTACATGCTCCGTGATGATTCGGGGGGTGGAGGGGTTAACGCACCCTTGTATATCCGAATGACCTGGTGGCGGAGAGCAGGGTTCGGAGAAGCCATTCTGAAGGTGGAAACGGAGAATGTTTGGCTCGTAAAATGGTGTTTGTGCAAACCGACACGACAATCAAACAGTGTGCAACGTTCCACGCGAACGTTGGGTGAGAAGTAATGGTGATGGAGGTACGGAGACTTGGCTTGCGTTCCTGACGTACCTAGGCCTGCTGTCGCCATCGGATGGTGGAGACGGTATCCTCGGCTCTTGTTTCCGCATCTCGGTAACGAAGGGCACTGGTACCGGTACGCTGTCACATATTGTACCCTGTGCAGCACTGTCCCACGCTTGGTCCTTGAGTTTCATAGATAACATGCGTTTACTGGCGCGCTCAGGAAATTTGTCGTTCAATCCGATATTGGTGCGTGCTGGAGTGCAGCGGGTACCTCTTGCACGACATCAGTCCACTGCAAGCGGTATGTGGTTGTAGAAAGTCGAACAGCGTGGTAGCTAATGTTTCTTTCAATATAGACAACGCACCGGCTACTGCTGCACTGAGTCCTCGCTGGCTCTCAGACGTCAGAGCGCGGATTGGAAAATGCATCAATTTCGGGATAACCCCTACGCAGATTGAGGAAGCTGGCTCGATACTGCAAGAGACGGCGAGAGACTGTGAGTATTATCGTCGGAAAGAATCCACAGACCAACATCAGCTTACATGTTCCTTCAAGGGAGAGAGCTCGTCGCCGGAAGCGAAGGGTTCCTCACAGGCAAGCAGTGGCGAGGTCTCTACCGGCAGGAGGTGGTTTGGGGAGAAATGGTGAGCCTTTCCAGCTCGCATTGCGTACAACGACTAATGTTGGCTGATTGCACAGGACAGCATGGTAGGACAGCCCACCAATCTGTGCATTGACCACTGCTGATAGACGCAAAGGGTACTCGTCTCATTCTCGTACGCGCATCCCGACGAGTTCTAATCATGTATAGGTCACGTCAACAACGTCATGTACAATCGATATGCCGAGTCTGCAAGACTCAACTGGATGCTTAATCTTGCGGCCAGCGACCCACAGCACAAGGCTGAGTGGATGGAGCTCATAAAAGCTAAGGGTGTGGGCTTGATTCTGAGGAGCATCAAAACTGATTACAAGTTTGTGAGTGTGCTATCCAAGTTTCCCCGCCGAGGCTGTTCTATGCAGCCGCGTGATTATCCATGACACGAATTCTTCCGCATACGGCAGGAGCGCCAGCATCAACGAGGCTGAAAGGGTTCGTGCCGATATTGACGTCAGTTCACTAACAATGAACAAACAGCCGATGAAATGGCCAGACAGGTATGTGTACCGAATTGGACAGTAGTTCACTACGGTTGCTAAATCCCGCCAACAGGATCACAGTACTCCACAAGCTTAGAGATGACCCCACAGAGAACACGGATCATTTCATTTTGGATGTCTTGATCCTTTCTGAAGCCCACCGTCGTCCGGCAGCACGCTGTATCGAGGACATTGTAGTGTATGACTACCAGACGGCGAAGAAGTCGGCACAGCCGCCGTTTATGATCAGCAAGTTCCAGGAGACGTTCAAGCTGCAGGAGCAGGCAAAACAGACGAACAGCAACAGGGTCGGGGTGCTTCTGGATCGAGTTAGAGAGCTAGAAAGAAGTAGCTGGGATAGAGCTGATGCCAAAGAGGATTTTGGTAGCGCGGTGGGTCAATAGATTGGCAGACAGGCGTTGGGTGCAAGACTTGCAAGGCTGAGATAAGGTCATGTAGTAGTAGCGAGCTAGAGGACAGGTAATAGGTGTACTGCTACCCTCATGATTAAGTACAGGAGTGGGAGGCTGTGACGACGATGCATTATGCAAGTAACATGCGGGGTTAGTTGCATGGTTCGGGTCATAGCGGACGTTGATGTCAGTGGACGACAAGGGGCATATTGGGGGACTGCAGACAAAACTCTATCAATGCACGATGCAACTTGGCTTGTCGCGAGTGAGATCAGCATGTGGTGTGGGTTCTGCTTGCCAGGTACTACTGCACAGTGCAGAGATGTACAAGGCGATTGAGCGCGTGATGGGCCGGCTTGCCTCATTTGCACGGCGGACACGGTGCGATTTGCGTAGTTGGGTTAAGCTTCGACGCGGCGGCACAGTGCAGACGGTGGAAAATTGCCATGGATTGCTGGGCGGAAGGCTTGCGCGCTATGCCCGCCTCGCAGGCTGACTGACGGGTGGAAGCGCATAGTGTGTGGATTGCGTGGGTGGTGAGCACGTGAGATGCATGTTTGATGCGCTTTGGAGCCAAGTGGGCACGGTGGAGAGTGGCAGAAATTGGGTAATAGCGCGCGGGCGGGGTTTTGAGCGCTGCAGAGACTTCAGGGTGAGGGCATGTGGTGACTAGACTCCGGGCGAATCAAAAATCAATTTGCGCTGCAGCTTGCTTGCTATGGCTCAAGGGGACATGGGGGGGGGTCCTACAATAGCCTACGCAAATGAACCAGAACATTCAACAGGTACATACATAGGCTATCGGGTCTAGCTAGCAGAGATGTGAAGAGACGAGGAGGTACGGTAGTGCCATGTACCGTGTACCGTGTACCGTGTACCGTATACTACTTGGTACTTCGTATAATTAGGTGTAATAGGAGATGCACACCAGCAAATGGCAGAGTGCCGTGCAGGATCGGCGACGACGTCGGACACAGTTCGGCTGATCTGCGTTGCCCCCAAACATCGACACGTCCGCCCGCGTGCTGGTGGCTACATACGCCTGATGCCATGACTGAGGCAGAGCGGTACAAGCCGGGGCACATGGCATTTGCTGCCTTTCATGGTGGCGTGCGGTGTCGTGTGTCCTCTCTCGTCCCTCGTATCTACAGTAGGACAGGCGCGACCCACTCGTAGCAAAAGGCTTGTCGCTGCTCGCTTGTCGCTTGTCGTCGACGGCTGACGTTTCTTGGTTCACGCTGCATTTGACGTTTAGCAGGTGCAAGTCTTGGCACCACCCTCGCTCGGCGGAAAGCACGACACAGCAAGCGCAGCGCTCCTTCCTCGCTCCTTATACTCGCCTACACCCCAAACACACGCCCCCAGCACCCCCACCGAGCAGCGGCTCTCTGTCTTCCAGTCTGGCTCGTCCTGTGCAGCAGTCGAGTCTCGCCGGGGAGAGGTTTGCCCGCTGTCACCCGCACCGCCGTCTATGGTAGCGAAGTCGAAGAGGAACGCGGCGCACGACAAGCGACACGAGAATGGCCTTGCGGCCCCCGGCAAACGCATCACCAAGCAGAAGAGCAACCCCTCACTCGCTGGCAACGCCAATGGGAAGCCTCGCCCGCAGACGCCGCCAGGCCCCAGCCATGTAGAGAGCGAGAGCACAAGCACGAGCACCAGCACCAGCACCAGCACTGGTACCGGCACAGGCACAGGCACCCACCAGCCCAGCGCGACCATCGACCGCCTGCCCAAGAGTCCGCTCCCGGATACCATGCAAGCCGCTGCCACGCCCGCTAGAGTCGACGAGCGCACGCGCGCTGCCTCGGACGCTTCGCTGGACAACGCGGCCGACGCATGCCGCCCGTACGACAATGGCGACAATGGGCCTTTTGACCCCATGCCCTCTGCTCCTCGCCGCGCCGACACGAATGCCTCCAAGCCCGCCTCCTCGCTCTCTGTGGCCAGCATGCTCGCTGTGCCCGCCACCATCCTCACCTCCTGTCCTTTGCGGGACGTCCTCGCCATTCTTATCATCCTCCTCCAACTCCCACCAACCGTCCTCACCGTCGTCCAGTTCCTGTTCGCAACCCTCACTTTTGTCCCCCCACAGGCCGGCACGCCCCTGTCTGCCCTCTCCGCCTTCCCTTCCTTCACCGACATCTTCCAGGGCTCTGGTGGAACGCCCTCGCTCTTCACTACAATCATCGCTGACACCGTCATATTGTTGATATGGCTGCTGCTCTGGGTGCCTGCCCAAAACTTTTTCCTGGATCTTGCCCAGGCAGTCATTGCCATTGCTCTCGGCGGCGCCGCAGCCGGCAAGAAGGGCACCACGAATAGCATCGTCGTATGCTTTGTCATCATTCTTTCAAGCCATCTTCTCAGATTCAGGCCTCTCCGGCAACACATTGTACAATTCCTCTGGACCGGGCTCGCCCGGGGAGGCCTGGAATTTCTGACGGGCCCACCGAGTTCGCCGACCTATTTGGAAAGCTTCTCAACCCCCCACGGATGGCCCCGCAGCCTCCTGGGTATACATATTCTAGCCCAAGGTGTCGTTCGCATCATCCGACGCTCTCTATCTCGACGAGACCACCCAACCCTACCTACTGGCAAGAAGACCGACCCCGAGTTTGGTGTTCTTCAACGCTCCAATTCCACCAACCTCGAACCCACGGCTGATGTGCCTAATTCCTCGAGCACCGATGGCCGCCCACCGGGCCCGTCGCCTGCAACACACACTCCGAAGGATAAAGGCAGTACTTCCAGAAGGAAGAGGAAGCAAGCTACGCATGTGCGTAGTCAGCAGCCATTTTGGGCTGCGCTTGCTAGTACAAAAGTTACAGTTTTAAAAGAGATGGAAAGTAGTCGGGCGGCAAACGACGCCGACGACGCTCATGCAAAAGACGCAAATCACATTGGAAATGCTGTTTATAGATTGGAGGATGATCGTGTTTGGATTTCAGAAGTCGGCTTTTCCGACATTTCGTTTCGTGTTAGTTTATCTGGTGCAGCTGAAGTGCAAGAGGAGGACGAGGATTTTCCCCACATCGGGTCCGGGATTGACAAGTCAAAACCATTCTTCATTCGTGTTAATGGCGCCGACTGGAGCTCCGCGCGGATTCGCCAAAGCGAGCCGCTTGGCTTTCAGGGCCAAGAGGGAACAGGTTACTGGGTGGGAGAGATCTTCGGTTTGACGGCTCTGTCCAACTACTATTGCGAGTTCGTTCGGACTGTCGACAACCAAGTCTTCTACTCGGCAAGCCTTATTACCTCGGCGAGCCCTGTAACCGAACTAGGTGAGCAGAGCAGCTTTACCAGCATTCTTTAAGCTAATATATTTAGCTACAGCTTCCATAGCTTCGCCACCGGCGCATCAAACTCTACGGCCTTCTTCACCTACGACAACCCTGAAGAATTCCATCGCCGCGGCTGACCAACAGCTACAGGAGCAACGGAATCGCCTGAAGCGGAACAAGAAGGACCACAAGACCGCCATTACCAATATCAAGAAAGAGGTGGACGCGCTTGGAAACCGCCTTGCCAACGCCGGAGGTAATGATGAACGTCAGCGCCAGCGCGTGCTTCAGTTCACGCAGAACATCCGTCAGGCTGACGATGCTGCTGCCGACTTTGCCGTTCAAGTAGAGAATCTGGGTAGCATTCCCGAAAAAGAAGCCAAGGAGGCTGAAGCTAGGAAAGCCGAGTGGAAGAAGGAACGTGACAATAAGAATGCCATCGCTAGCGACTTTGACAAGACCAAGGAGGAGATTCAGCGTCAGGTGCAGAGTGTAGAGTCGGATATCGCTAGTGCATTCCAGAAGAGGGAACGTCTTCAACAGCGTCAAACCAGGCTCAACGAGCAGCATGATCGACTCGTCACCGCCAACGCTGAGGGTTTCACCGCCAAGCAACGAAGGGAGCAGGAACGTGCAGCATTACGAGCACAGCGCGCGGGGATAGAACATCAGTACCGCAGCAACATCAACAGTCTTGAGAAGCGTACTGAAGAACAGAATGCTTCAACAGGCCAAATGTTGCAGGCTCTACAGCACTACGAGGACCTCTATCAACAGCAACCGCATCCGCACATGTCCGTTCCTACCACACCCGAGGGTAACCTTCCAGGGACCAACATGTCTCCCCATGGCAACGGCTTTTCCAGTTTCACGTTTCCTTCGTTCAATTCGCACGGCATCAACACTCCTGGCTCCATGCGTGGAGGTCGCGGTCGGTCGTCGTCGATGCTCTCCAATGTCTCCGGTTTCACCGATGCTTTCGACGAGCCCTCGTACTCCTCTACCTACGTCCTCGGTAACCCGTTTAGTACCCCTGGACCAGTCAACGGCCGCAATCATAGCCATGGCAGTGGCAGTTTGAGTTCGGGCACCTCGAGTCAAAGCTCGAGCCAGCGGGACCCTCTGAGTCCTGTGCAAAGCATCAAGCCGATGATGGTGAGAAGTTCGACGGGTGGTAGCAATGGGCTGATGAGTCCGATTGGCAGTGGCAGATAAAAAAAGCACACGATTTGTTGTTTGATCTTTAGGTAGCTCTCCAATGTGATTTTGCGTTCTTTTGGTTGTTTTATATTTGGTCTTGTGGAGGATATTGCAGTGATGTATTTGTTGTGTGATGATGATGACAGGCCCTTTAGCAGTGGATAGCCGACTTGTTTACCCTTTTCCTCCGCATGCTGTGGCAATCTTACACGTATCGTCCTTGGGGGTCTAGCTTATCCATAAAATCCATCGACTTCTCGTACATGGTGAAGACAATGCCACCACTGAGAATTAGGCGGCCTAGTCGGGGAAGAGCACCCGACCAAAAGGTGAAGAGCCCCTCATCCCTGAATATCTTGGCCACGCAGTCAAAGCTGTTCTTGTACTGGCTCCGTGCCTCTATCGATTGCATGCGTGTCTTGACAGTATCAATGGGCATGGTTGTGTAGACAGTGATTATGCCTGCCAAGCCTCCAAGTCCAAATGTACTGAAGGCGCCGAGCTTCTCGCCTGGCTTAACGTATGACTGCGCGAGTTGCTTGAGCGATGTGTAACTGGAGAAGCGGACGGCTGAGTTGGCGGCCTGTCGTGCTGTGGTGGGAAGGAAGCCCTGAAAGAAGCCCCGGATGCCCTTCTCCTGTGCGATTATCCTTGATCCGTGAAGGAAGCCGCGCATACGAGGGTTTGCAGACTTGCGGTCATCGATGCTACGAGAGTCAGGAAGGGGCATCGCAAGGGAGAAGATGCTTACAGTTGTGTCTTGATGCTCTCGAAAGGAGTCACAGCCAACAAAGACTCTGTCGCTCCTGCACCGAAACCTGCTATTACAGTGGCGGGGCCTGAGACCTTGCCTTCGGCATCTGCCAGCATATTCTTGTACATGTCGAATGCGACAAATCCTGGCTGCGTCAGACAGCAGTCTCTCCAACGCTTCTCTAGACCTACTGATTCCGGCCTTTAGGGAGTTGCCGATGATGAGTGTTGTGCACCCAGCATACCACTGCTTGCCGAATGGTGGCCATGGCAACTTCTTGCCGTCAGGTAATCTCCGGTTGAGTTGTGATCGTGTCTTCGCGACTATCTTGTATCAGGCTCAACATCTTCATGTAAGCAGCTCATTCGGTACCTACACTCGGCGGGATATGTGATGGCTTGTCCGGAGTTAGCAGTTGCTCTGGACGGTAGTGGTAGGGTATACGGTACATATTTCTACGGCACCAGCACTTGCACCTGCGAGGATGGAGCGCATCGCACTGGGCTTTTTTCTTTTCTTCTCCCCGACTGTAGTCGACATCATGTGCTGAGTTTGCTGTGCAAGGCGAAGTTTTTATTTGCCCAAGTCTCTGGCAGGTAGGTATAGTTGGTAAGTAGTGGTGCGGTGCCTGTGCGGTGCCTACGGGATGTTGGGAGCGACTCAATCGTGACATCGCACTGCAATCGAAATTGCACTGGACGCTGAAGGCCGGAGACTGGAAGCCGGCAGTGCGAGTTGATTGCCAATTGGTACCAAGGTATTGCTGCGCCTATTGTACTGGCACAATTGCTCTCTCTCTCTCACCTCACAGGGAGTCACAAGTCAGCGCGGAGGTGACAGTCGAGGCCGCAAATCGGCGCCAAGCATCCCGCCTGACATCAGCCCGCAAAGCTTGGACCGGGCGGAAAAGTCGCCCTCGCAGCACTGCAGCCATTGCACCCACTTTGTCGCATTGCCAATTTCTTGACGTCGTCACATCGTCCTGCTCACTTCCACACACTTGGACGCCACAATGCTCTCCCTACGAACTCTCGCTCGCAGCGCCCCGCGCTCTGCTGCCCGCCTCTCTACCAAAGCCATCCGCCCACAGTCGCTGCGGCCCGTGGCAGCGTTCCAGCCATGGGCTATTACCCCAACTCCCCGCCGAGCTGCCGCCTTCCACATGTCGGCGGTGAGGAGACGGGATGATGGAGCCAGCGAAGAGCTGGTCGCAAAGCTCCAGAGTGAAATCTCCATGGAGGAAGGCATGAAGGAGGACGAGGACCTCTCTGCCAACATCAAGGACTACCTCGAGAACAGCCCTTTTGAGGTATGCAAGCACCAGATAATCTATCAAGCACGTCATACTCACATTTTCGTAGATTGAAGACAAGCCCGGCAGCCAAGAAATCGTCCTTAGCCGCACTTACAATGATGAGGAGATTCGCATTACCTTTTCCACCTCCGACCTCAACAACAACCAGGCCGACGAGCTCGTTGAAGACAACGCCATCTACGACGATGCCGATATGGAGGTACAGTCTGGAGGCGCCAATACCAAGGGTGCCATCAACCAGGGCAGGACTCAGGATGGAAACGTCCGTGTAGCACCCGAGGATCGCATTGCGCCTGCCGACCGCGAGGAGCTTGAGGACGACTACGAGGATGACGGCCAACAGCAGGGCTTCCCCGCTCGTGCCAGCATCCGCATCCAGCGTCCTGGAAAGGGTGCTCTAGCCATCGAGGCTACCGCTCAGGACGGTGACTTCCTCATCGACGATCTCTATTACTTCCCCTCCGCTGAGCTTGCCGACCCCGCTACTGCCGAGCAGGAATGGTCAAGACGATCGCTCTACACTGTATGTTGCCTCTCCTTTGCTTGTTCTTGACATCTAACTCAAGCAGGGCCCTCCTTTCAACAACCTCGATGAGGACCTCCAGATTCTCCTGGAAAAGTACCTTGAAGAGCGTGCTATCAACACTCGCCTTGCACTCTTTATTCCTGACTACATAGACCACAAAGAGCAGAAAGAGTATCTCAGATGGCTCAACAGTGAGTTAATCAGTCCATGTAATATGACAAGTAAACGCTAACCCAACTATAGACGTCAAGAACTTTGTCGCCTAAGTTCAAACCACGCCGAGACAACCCTTAGAACCACGGAACCACGCTCAAAACTGGCATGATGACCATGGACACTCTATTGTATATTTCTGTAACACATCTCAATCTTCAGGCAAATATGGGGGGCGTTGGAGGCTGTGTAAAATAGTCAGTAACATCTCTTCTACCTTGCCCATTGTCTCACACAAGACATTTGGCGAGACGTGAAACGAACGAAAAAAGAGTGAATGAATCGTTTCCTAGGCCTTTTACCTTGAATCATGCTTTTGCTTCTTGTCGCTCCGTCGTGTGTTGTGCTGAGACAACAAAGAACCGCTTGCGGATGGTGCGTTTGCTACCCTAGCATTGGCCAGCATCCATCCGCTGCACGCATCCACTAGGCGATTGTCTTGCTCCATCAAGCCACATTTGTTTCCGCGGTAGATTATATAGTTAGGGCATGCATTCCAAAACCGCATTCCTTGACAATTTACAATGACGGCCCCGGATGCGGTCAAGTCACCAATATACACGCTCAAAGGTCGAGGTACCTGCTTGGATGGACGCTTTTCGCAACCTTTTCTTCGATCGTAGTTTCAAAAAGGGACAGGAGATAGAACGTAATAGTAGTTTGTTGTACAGCGCAAGAGTTGGGAGAAGAAGAGAGAAAGATATGCGGACCATCATACCACGCAGCAGCGTCGGAACCGACTCGTCGACTCGCATTCCAACGCCGAATCTCCCACCACCGTATACCTTCACGGGTGATCGGTCCGGGCAGTCAAGGTACGTACTACACGCAAGGGAGGAAGCGAGCCCCCTTTCTTCTCTCACTATCGCCAAATACGAGTGAGCCTAAACTCATATCTCAACAGATCGGCCAACATCTCGGACTTTACCAGTACAACCAAACTCGTCGTTGGTCCCAAAGCAACGCTCTTCCACATTCACACCAGCCTGTTGACAACGAAATCCTTGTATTTCCGCGCCGCACTTACAGGCCCATATACAGAGTCTACAGAGAACAGTGTAAAGCTTGACGATGTATGCGTCGAGCATTTCGAACTCTTGATATCATGGCTGTATAACGGCGTTTTGCCTGCGCCGTTCAAGGACAGAAAACCAGCATACTACACCCTCCTTCACGCGTACGTCCTTGCAGACCGGTTTGCGTTCGAGGGACTACGCAACGCCGTTGTAGATACCATGAGTGATTTAGCAGACCGCACCAACAGCGTCTTGACTCCATCCGACACACGCATCTTGTACGACGGCATTCGAGACTCTGCGCCACTGCGACGCCTTGTGTTGGACCTCTTTGCCTTTAAAAAGACGGATCGGCTGCTGGAGACGCACGGGGATTGGTGGCATGCCGGCTTTCTGCGCGACCTGGGTGTTTTGTTGAAGCGGCCGTGTGGGCAGGCGCTT
Organism: Pyrenophora seminiperda CCB06; assembly: GCA_000465215.2. Lineage (NCBI taxonomy): Eukaryota > Fungi > Ascomycota > Dothideomycetes > Pleosporales > Pleosporaceae > Pyrenophora > Pyrenophora seminiperda. The sequence goes on along the minus strand of KE747824.1, from coordinate 902,909 downwards.
GCGAGGCATAGGCTGAGGTTGTGGTGTCCAGAGACGTGGCTTGCGACGCGTGCTTGTGAGCATTGTCGGGCGGTACTGCCGCCGCGGGTTGGAGCCGTGGCATGTGAGGATTGCTGTGTGGCTTTTTGTACAAGGTGTATAGAAGGGGGTGTGGCCATGGCGGGCTGGGATGAGGCCAGAGCACGGGTCGAAGGGGAGGAAGAGGGAAAAAGAGATTATGATGGGGATACGGAGGGTGGGGCAGTTGGGGAGGGGAGGGGTAGAAGGGGTAGGAGGATGAGGAAGTGGGAGGCTTGCAAGCCGTGGAGGGGAGCGAGGTGCGCTCTTTATCACGAGCATGATGAGACAAAGGGGTGTGGAGATTTCTTTCTGGGGCGGTGATGGTGGGTGAGAAGTTACAGGACAGTGGACTGTTTCTCCTACTGATGGTTTAGGTTGATTAGTATAGTAACAGTCTGGACAAATACAATCTAATCGGTCTGGATTTGACCAAGTGTATTAGTGGACTGTTTCTCCTACTGATAGTTGCGGTTGATTAGTATAGTGACAGTCTGGACAAATACAATCTAATCGGTCTAGATTTGACCAAGTGTATTAGTGGACTGTTTCTCCTACTGATAGTTTAGGTTGATTAGTATAGTGACAGTCTGGACAAATACAATCTAATCGGTCTGGATTTGACCAAGTGTATTGGGGGAGGAGAGAGTACCATACCAACTTCTGTGACTTTCGGCTACTTGTATTCATTGCAGAAGCAGGAGAGCTGGTGCTCAGAGTTCCCAACCCCTTACCACTTATCAAACGCCCATATACTTATGCTGCAATATTCCAAAAAAAATAGTTCAATGTAGTCCTGATCGAGAAACCATCCCACTCATTTGCCGCCAGTTGGAAAAAAAAGAGTGTCATGTATGTATTGGACCTATAAAAGCCGCGTAGAAAATTGATGTGAACATCGACACGGCGTGCAAACTTACTCAGATGTTTGCCTGTCTCGCTGACCGCCGTCTCGATGAACTCCCCGAACCGAGAGTATAACTGCCTATTTGTGACGACATGTTCGCTTGAGTCACTTTTGCCGCTTGCGGTGCTTGGGTCACTGGCCTCTTATCACTTTTTTTGACTTTTTGTGCAACACCCCGAGTAGTAGGTTTGCGGGATGTCGTTACTTCTTCTTGCCGCAGTTTTTTAGGAACAGCTGACTCTACTATCGTTTTTTCACCAAGGAAGGCCTAGAACCGTCAGATATATTGGCTTGCTAGTAAAGCAATGCAGACAAAAAGTGGTTACCGGCCACTCTTTTTGAGTACTTACCGGGCCGTGTACGTTTGGATCTGAAAGATCAGAAGGGCAGTCTGAAAGCTCAGACTGCACCGGTGAGCTAGCTAGGTTAACCTGGTCTGCCTCAAAAGTGACCAAAGAGTCTTTTCTTTGACGCTGATCCGCAGAAGGAGCGCTGGCCTTGTCCAGCAGACTGGTAGATAGTGTGCTGTTGTCCCGCTTCTCCGCACTTTTCTCTTCTTCTCCATAGTCGCCCAAGCTCATCGGCGGCAAGGGCGTGGGAGCTCGGGCAGCAGGGTCATAACAGTCAAAGTCACGATATACTGCACATGTTAGTACGACAATCGTATGCTGACCATAGACCTCACCTGCCTCCATTCTCATCGGTAAAGCCTTCTGAGCTCCATTTGTACGTTCCATCGTAGAATTTGCGTGAGTAATCACTGATGGCTAAATCAACCAGCAATGTTGTAGCTTGTGTAACGAGACTGGCCATGATGTAGACTTGATAGAGATTGCAAGTACTGTTGATCAATGATAGGTAGAATATAACTAGGAAGCATACCGAGCGCAATACAAGCAAGCAATAGCCGATTGTTAAGCGAGTGAGAATAATTCCGGCTCCAGAAGGTAAGAGCGAGTGGGTGAGAGGCAAACCAGGCACCAGCCGTTTTGGGCAAGAGAAAACGGTGATAGCGGTGTAAGTCACTAACAACGCCGCAGATAACGCGGCACAGCTGACCGACCGATGTACTGCATGTCTGTATTGACCTTAGGATCACGAGAGATATGGGAAAGGTTGCAACGAGAAGAAAGCAACGAGAAAAAGCTCTACGGGTTGACGTATCTATGATCTTGAAGACGACTATGCATCGCTGAAGAATTACTCCTGTTAAAGACATGCACCTCCCAAACGCCTTGCGACCTTGTATCCTGCCAGTCAGGTGGCATTTTGCAGCGTCCCTAATGGGTATCGTACAAGCAACAAAACAGTTATACCAGAATTGAAAAATGAAACAATACACGTTATTCCACAAACACCGAAGAAACACTACTAGGAGAAAGATCCATTGATGTGCCGGAGGGCTGCCCTTCGTTATTCGCTTGAAAACCAATCAAGTGCTGTTGGCCTGGAAAAAATGAACCTGGTTTAAGACATTGTCTGGCCAGTAAGAGTTGGGGTAGCGAGGGGCTGCTTAGTTGCAATGGTTTGGGCAAGAGTCTCCCTAGCTGCTTTCTCTTGCTCCATCATCGCACGATCGGCCTTGGTCACGCGGGGTTTGCGTACAGTAGAGCCGCCGCGGGAGCCGGGACCTCCGCCGCGTCCTCGGCCCCGACCTGATGTTTCGCCACGTAGCGTACCACCACGTCCACGCCCTCGTCCACGCCTAATGGTACCATCAGCCCTGTTCAAAATTAGCTCAGCTCCATTGCCATGAGTAATGGTTGCGTACCTCTCAACAGCCTGCTTCTCCTCTGTGACAAGGGGACCACTGTAAACAAAGAAACCATCCTTGGCCATCAGTGCTTGCTGCTCCCAAGCCAATTCGGTATCGTCAATGAAGTCGTCCTCCTTGTCGTAGTCCTCCTGCTTGCGCTTGCGTCGCTTCTTGCCTCCATTCTCCTTTGCTGATGCATCGTCGTCCATGCCTCCCATTTCTACGTTACTCTCGTTCTCGGATAAATCAACTGATAGGTCATCATTTGAGACACCTCCTGCAGCACGCTCAAGTGCGGCGCCGGCAGCGTGGATCTGACGTTGACGTTCTTTACGGGCAGCGATGCGGGGATGTAGAGCAGCAAAACCATACTTCTTCTCGACCTCTTGGGCAACGTTGATGGTGACATTGTCGCGTCCCTTGAGGTCAAAAGTGAGGTAGATGTTGGTACCTTGTGTTTCGGATGCGCCATTAGCGTTCGCTGTAGGACCAAACGGCGTCCCCGACAACAGCCCACTACCGGTAGGAAGTGGCGGTGGGGCCTCTTTCTGGCGGATAGCCTTGGCGGGCGGAGTGGGAGCGTTGGACTGCGAGTGGGTAGCAGAGGTGGTGGAATTCGACTTGGTCATGGGAACAGACGCATGCTTGGTAGGTTCGCTGTCAATTTCCATGGGGGTCGGTTCTGGCGGGGCGGCGGCGGGATAGGACTGAAGCTGGTTTGGAAGAGGGGCTTGTAGTTGGTGTTGTTGGAGGTGGGGCGAATGGTAGTCTTGGGAAGGAACGACGGAGGCGGGTCGTGTGGAGAAAGCAGCAGGTGACACAGGCGCAGAAGTGACGGAGGCTTGCTGCTGGAGTTTGACAGGATGCGAATAGAAGGAATTGCTAGCAGACGGGGGGTCAATCAGACTGGTGATGGACGGCGAAGCGCTCGCGCGGTGGTTCATCTGCGGCGAGACAGGTGGAGGCGCGGTTGCTGGGGCTTGAGGCTTCGACTCGATAATGCCACCCCTGATAGGATCATATCGCTGGCCCGAGCTTGACGGTCGTGGTGTTGAGGGGGCAGCACTCATGTGGGACAGGTTTGGGTTACTGTGCAGCGTGGGCTCTGGGTTGCTTAAGACCCGAGGCAGCGAGACAGCGGGCGGCTGTTCTGCCTTCAAGACAGGAACCGGTTCACTGGGTGCGGGCTGTGGTGTAGGTGAATGCTGCACAGGCGGTGTTTCCTCGACGACCTGTGGTGCGGATTGTACCTGTGCTTGTGCTTCGAGTGAAGCCTTAGTCCTCCTCTTGCGTTGCACGGGTACGGCATTGGGATCCTTGGGCTCCGATCTACGGGGCTTTCGCGTTGTCGTCTTCTTCTCTGGCTCCGGCACAGCAGTGTCTTTGGACTTTGGCTTCGGGCCTGGCTTCTTACGAGGCTCGCCGCGCGCAGTTAGGCCGCGTGGCGCTGGTGATGCATTTGCAGGGGTTGGGGTGCTAGCCCCAACACCAACACCACCTGCAGATGCGCGTATGGTTGACGCTGGAGTGCCCTGTTCGGGAGAGTGCGGGGGCGAGCTTAGGCTGCCCGGCGAAGATGCATCGTCGTTCATAGCGCGGAACACGGCACGGCTGCAACGCCCAGAGGGATGTCGGAGCGCGTGCAAAAGCGTGTAGCTGGCAGCAAATGGACGACCAAATGGACGACCAAAAGGCCCTCGGAAGTGGTAGTGGTAGTGATGAGCGGCACAGGCACGGCGTGGACGTGGCGCGGGCTGTGTGAATTTGCAGGCTCAACACCAAAATTGGGTGGATAGCAAAGTATGCAATAGCTGGCGAGAACACCAAAGTCGATTTGCAGCCGAATGCCGGACCGGGGGAGAGGCTAGATATGGTAGATGCACGGAAAGGAACACCAAGTTTCGACCCCTAACAAGAGTTGGATGACTTGGGCCCCAACACGGGCGGTACCGATGAAAAGGGAATTGCAGTGGTGGAAATTGTACAGGAAAGAAGGAGAGAGGGAGAGCAAACGAGAGGGGAGGAAGTGCGAAAGAGCTTCTCAGTGTTTGACGGGGGGCTTCAGGGCTTCAAGTAGCCATTCGAGCCATTTGGGACAGCAGCGGGCCAAAGCTTGGGTTACGACGAGCCCTAGAAGAGAAAAACAGTTTACGCCAGAGCTGTCGACGAAAGCCGGGGCGCCTGTGAATGAACCCTGGTCTATGCCGGCTGCTGTGTTAGGTCTCAGGCCTCAGGCGTAGCCGTAGCCGTAGGTTAGGTGTAGGCATAAGGCGTGTCAAACATGGCATACCGGCATCGCCATCTCGCCATGTCCATTCCATCATGCCCGCCGCCCGCACCCTTGATGGTGCTGTTCGTGGGGGGGGGGGGAGGCATGATGAAGTCCATTAGCCAGTCCATAGCCAGTCCCATAGTCCATAAGTACCGCTTGTTGCGATACACACACAAACACATCGTGTGCATTGCAACATCATACCCCCACCCCACGTAGGTACCCCAAGTCGCATTAGCCGCCTGACGTTAATTGCTGGCTTGAATACACAGCGCCGTAGCCTGTATGAACTGCTGGGCTCTCCGATGCAGTGTGCTCGCTTCCATTGTATGGACATGTCGCAGCTACATGTGACCCACCCACTCTTGCATGACGACTTGTGACTTGTCTATGTACGGATAACCAGTCGTCCCACGGTTCCTGCGCTTCAACGTGAGCTGCATGTGGCTGATGACGTCTGTGCGCTCCGATCAACTACAGGGGTCCCTGATTCGTCGGAAACACCATGGCAGATGGCGCCAGATACAGATCCAGGAACGCTTGGACACGACTTTGGCCGCTTTTGTCCACCCTGCTCAATTTCACTTTGCTCGTCTGCAGTGAGAACAGAGGAAGCTCCTGCATCGCTTCGACGAGAAACTTCTTCCGCACTGCTTCACTCACACACACGTGTCAAAACCCCCACAACATGCAAAACATCATGCTTTTATAACTTAATCACGGCTCGAGGATATACGCAAGACCGTCTGCCAGGCGTGAATAGTGCGCGTTTCAAAGCCCACGTCCAGCCTGAATACCCGAACTCGCACAAACAACTCCGGAAACTCCAGCACATCAAGAACGCCGAAACCGCATGCCGATACATATACATGTTTTCATGGGTGCCATCACGCCTTGCTCTTCTTCTTCTTCTTGTCGCTGACCTCCTCGTCGGCATGTTTCCGCTTCTTGTCCTTCTTGGACTTCTTCTCGGAAACATCCTCCTCGGCGTCCTTGGACTTTTTAGACTTCTTGTCCTTCTTGTCCTTCTTGTCCTTCTTCTCCTTGCGCACAGCCTGCTCAGTAGCAGCCGCCGTTACTCCATCAGCCATCTCGACATCCTCACTAGCTCCTGCAGTAGGGTCCACGACACCGATGTCTGTCATGACCAAGTCCATTGCGGCTTTCATGACAGCTGCGTTCTTGGTAGGGGGAGCACCAGATGCATAGAATTCGATGCGCTCATCAACCTGGCGCTTGAGAGCCTCACCAAACTTAGAAGTGGGAGTTTCGGAGAAGTTGTCGATCCTGGAAGCAATGGAGCACTTGTTGGCAAGGAAACGCGAGATCCTTCCCTTTGACTTTTGACCTGTGCGACCGATGAATGAACTGTGGTAGATCAGACCGTATTTGGGAGTCTATACTTCAAGTTAGCGACGCTCCATACACAGACTGACGGCAACTTACGTTTCCTTTGGTCTTGAGGGCTCGGAAAAGGGCCTTCTCCGCACCAAGAATCTGGACAGTAGATCTGGAACAGTTAGTCTCTGTTTGAAGCATGTCGTGCATAGCGGTGAGTCTACATACGCAGGGTACTTTGAGAGATTGGTTAGAGAACCGGCCTTGGAGATCAACCTTGCGCCGACCATGTCGCCGATCAGGGCAGCCAGATTAGGAGCGACTTGGTTCATGCGGCTTGACAGATAGCTGCTAAGATGCTTACGATAGGCCGCCAAAGAGGCTGTCCTCGTAGCGAAGTTGATGACAATTTCCATGCTAGGATAGAGTTAGTCTAGTCATGCATCTACGAAGATTGTACGTACTCAGCCTCAGAAAGGTCACGTCCCATGGAAGTCCTGGCTGATCGCACAATGGCTTGAGCCACACTCTCGTCATCATCGACAACTGCCGCAAGGTCGTGCAAATCATCATCGCTCAGCTTCGACTTGTCGCCAATCTTCAGAACCACCTTGGCGTATTGTTCGTTGCTGTTCAAGATCTTGGCGAGTTCAGGGAAATGCCAGCCGTACAGCTCGCGAAGGCGCATGCAGAAGGTGTTGAGGTCCTTGTCGACCTGGTCGAGCGTTGCGATGGCCTGGATGATGTGGTTGTCCTGCTTCTGGACGCTGAACTTGACTTTTCCGCGAGAGTAGGCGTGTCCCAGACCGAGAATGGAGCGGTCAATGTCGCCAGGCTGCAACTGCTTGATCAGCTTGCCACTGTGCTGGCGCAGACCACGAAGCAGGTCAGACACAACCTCGGACGTGTCGCTGGTTTCGCAGGAAAGGTTGGGGAAAGCGGCCTTGATGCTACCCGCAAGGTTCTTCTCGCTCACACCGAGTGTAATCGTCTTCTTCTTTCCGGCCTTGGGGAGGTTCGTCTCGAGCGTGGCCTTGAGGAAATCGGACATGATACCCTCGGAGACGTCGTTGATTTCGGCGAGCGCATCTTGAGTGCCTTGGAATGGCGCGAGACCGACGAGTTCTACCGTCTTCCCGAACTTGTCAAGGTCTTGGGCGGCCTTTTGTACTTCTGCGAGGCGGCTGCCAATGGTGTCTGGCTGTACAGAAACCTTGAAGATAGCATAGCCGACAGGGCTCTCGTGCAGGAGATAGTCTACACTCATGATTGCGTTAGTTTAGTTTGGCGCAAAGCGAGCGCAACAAGCAGTATCGAGCTCAAGGTGCGCAGACGGCAATGCGGCAAGGCGGCTGTCGAGGTGATCGCGGTCTTGCAAAGTCCAAAGCTATGCGAAAAAGATTATTGCTCGGAGGCCCGAGCTCTCGCAATCTTGGCACCAGGGCCCGCTAAGAAATCTGAGGAGGGACGCGACAGGCAACGCGGAAACAGCAGCTTGCCCCGCCATACTGCAATTTGCTGATTGCTGCACCTTTTGATACCCTGAAATCGTCTGTTCATCATGTCGGCCGCACAACTTCTCAACCCCAAGGCCGAGTCAAGGGTACGTGGGTCTGCCGCCGCGCAGGAACACTGCTAACAAATGCACAGAGGCGCGGGGAAGCCCTCCGTGTGAACATCTCGGCCGGAGAGGGCCTGCAGCAGGTATGTAGTGATTACAATATGGAAAGGAGGTGTTCTAATATATGGAAAAGGTGCTTGCTTCAAATCTGGGACCCCGCGGTACACTCAAGATGTGAGCAACAACAACATCAAGAATTACAAATTTATGGAACCAGACACTGACATTGATCAGGCTCGTAGATGGTGCCGGAGGAGTATGTTTGTAAACCGAGCGAATACAATATGTGTTGACCACCGGTGCAGATCAAGCTCACCAAAGATGGAAGCGTTTTGCTCAAGGAGATGGTATGCAATTGATTATTCTAAAACGTACTTCACCGGCTGACAGTCAGACAGCAAATTCAAAACCCTACTGCCGTATGCTATGCCCCCTCCACTCCTGAATCGCGACTCAAACAAACCAGGTTATGATTGCGCGCGCAGCAACAGCACAAGACGAGATTACAGGCGATGGCACAACCTCTGTGGTACTATTGGTGGGTGAGCTCCTGAAGCAGGCTGATCGCTATATTGCTGAGGGTCTCCACCCTCGGGTTATCGCAGACGGTTATGATATCGCGAAGACCGAGTCACTAAAGGTGAAGTAATACGAGGCCATACGTAGTGAAGGTTGACTGACAATGCAAAGTTCCTCGACGAGTTTAAGCTCGCAAAGGAAGTCGACCGCGAACTCCTACTCTCAGTCGCCCGAACATCGTTGTCAACAAAGATCAACAGCTCGCTCGCTGAACAATTGACCCCCGATATCGTCGATGCCGTCCTTGCTATCTACCAGGCGCCCGCAAAGCCAGATCTACATATGGTGGAGATCATGACCATGCAACATCGCACCGCTGCAGACACACAGCTCATCCGTGGACTTGCTCTGGATCACGGCGCAAGGCATCCGGACATGGCCAAACGAGTCGAGAACGCATACATTCTGACGCTCAACGTCAGCTTAGAGTACGAAAAGTCCGAGATCAATTCTGGTTTCTACTATTCGAGCGCTGAGCAGCGAGAGAAGCTCGTCGAGAGTGAGCGCCGATTTGTTGACGAGAAGCTGAGGAAGATTGTTGAACTGAAGAAGGAAGTTTGCGGCGATGACCCCAAGAAGGGCTTCGTAATAATCAACCAGAAGGGCATTGATCCTCTCAGCTTGGACGTGCTTGTCAAGAACGGCATCTTTGCGCTAAGGAGGGCGAAAAGGAGGAACATGGAGCGTCTGCAGCTTGTATGTGGCGGCACATCGCAGAACAGCGTAGACGACATGACACCGGATGTCCTTGGCTGGGCAGGCCTTGTTTATGAGCACCAGCTGGGTGAGGAGAAGTACACGTTCATTGTAAGTCAGCACAACCAAGCTCACAAACATGTACTCACAAGAAACAGGAGGATGTAAAGGAGCCAAAGTCGGTCACATTACTCATCAAGGGGCCAAACTCGCACACTATTGCCCAGATCAAGGACGCTGTTCGCGATGGTTTGAGAAGTGTATACAACATGATTGTCGACGGAAGTGTTGTACCCGGAGGCGGTGCTTTCCAGGTTGCATGTGCAGCTCGTCTGAACAGCGAACAGTTCAAGAAGACGGTCAAGGGTAAAGCAAAGTGGGGTGTGTCAGCGTTTGCCGATGCATTGCTCGTTATTCCCAAGACGCTTGCCGCCAACTCAGGTCACGACATTCAAGATTCTTGTGAGTGCTTTGATGCTACTCCTCGCTGCTCCATAGTTAACAGATAATAGTGGCTGCGCTTCAGGACGAGCATGCTGAGGGCAATGTTGTGGGCCTGAACCTCTCGACCGGAGAAGCAATGGACCCCACTCAAGAAGGTGTATACGACTCATTCCGGGTTATTCGCAACAGCATTGCGTCTGCTACGGGTATTGCGTCTAACCTGCTGCTATGTGATGAGATGCTCAAGGCACGACAAATGGTAAGAATCAGAGCATTCCCCTCTGTTGTCATATGCTAACCGTTCGTTAGGGACGGGCGCCGGGACCTGGTGGTGACGATCAATAATAGCGTTGCGTCTAGTTCCACAAGACAGGCTATGGCAGCGACACTGCGTGAAACGTCATATTCCCCACATATGCAACGGCTCAATGTGTAGGATATGGTAACGCTGCTACAATGCTGCAGTGGACCTGTTCCACTCACAGTCGCTGAAGCTGGGGATGTTTTGTCTAAATAGATTATTATAGGCTAAAATGACGCATGTAGTCACTAGAACGAACCCCAATGTGACACATACGCTTCCACAGACGTTGCTGCCTCGCTGTTATCATGTCACAGCTTGTATAGACAGTCTATGTAATGCATGATGGACTGTCGAAACGCGTACATATGTACATACAACTGGTGCAGGGGCAGATGCGGGACCTATCCTTGTCAGGGCGGTTTAAGCTTCAAGTTAGCGTTCGGCTAACACGGAGGTAGTTGATGGTGCGGGGACATGCTTTCGAGAACATGACACGAGTTTACGCAGATGAATATTCGAATGGCTATTGATGGCGCCAGAATGATTACGTGTCTTGCAAGAGATGTCGGCAATATCATTCATTGTCCGTCTCTCCGACTTTGTTGTGGTGAGCAATCGCCGCGAAAATAACGCCTCCACCCCTTGTGAAAGATCACCAAGACATACGTGCGACTGGCTACCCTCTGTAGAGTGGAGAGCCAAGCCCGCTGGAAACGCGACGGCAACTCGATCCAGCCATCTTGTCTTCTTACTCTGAGACTCCAATCGCCCTTTCTTTTGCTCCCAATGGCAGTGACGACATAGCGACGCCGAGCATTCCTTACGCAACACCTTCACTTGATCACATGTAGCGCACGCGACTTTTGTTTTTCGATTCAACGACACATCGTCAGCCATGTTCCGCTATCGACGATACCGCGCATTTCTAGTCTTTGCTGTTATTGCAGTACTAGCCATATACAGATTTGGAGGTTCAGGCGCAGCATGGAGAGAGGCAGCATCGCATGCAGTGGGAGCGGCACACGGCCTGAAGGGCACTGTGGAGGAGGTGCTCCAGGACACCAAGCCACGGCCTGCCGTGGCTCATGAGACCAAGAGTTTGAAGCTGCATGTGCCCGCTGCTAGTACTTCGCGGTCGCTGCAGACGCCGCCTCCGGTCAAGAGTCTTGCTTCATCCACGCCCACTCCAGTTGTAACGAAACAGAAGCCTTCCATCCCCACCCCCATACGACCGAATCCGCACGGCAACCCCGCCGTCGCCGACGATACACTGGAATCGTCAGCCGAGATCGAAGTGGTCCACTGGACGAAGCTGCCCGAGAAGTTCCCTGTTCCCACCGAATCGCTCATCAGGTTGCCCTCAGGCAAGCCAAAAGCCATCCCAAAGATACAAGCCAAGTTCAAGAAGGAAGATGCTGCAGCCAAGTCTGACAGACTTGCAAAACTCGCCAGAATTCAGAGCGTAGCCAAGAAGTCATGGGACGGATACAAGGCCAAGGCATGGCTTCACGATGAACTGCGGCCAGAGTCTGGGACCTTTAGAGACCCTTTCGCAAACTGGGGCGCAACCTTAGTGGACTCTCTAGACACGCTGTGGATCATGGGACTGAAGGAAGATTTTGAAGAGGCTGCCAGAGCAGTGGACAAGATCGACTTTACAACTACCACACGCGCCGATGTGCCGTTGTTTGAAACTACAATCCGCTATCTCGGCGGATTGGTGGCTGCCTATGATTTGAGCGAGAAGAAGTACAAGAACTTGCTGGACAAGGCCGTCGAGCTTGCCGAGGTCCTCATCAGCGCTTTCGATACGCCAAACCGGATGCCGGAAACATACTATTACTGGAGGCCTGACTTTGCATCGCAGAAACATCGCGCTGGAACCAGAGTCGTTCTAGCGGAGATTGGATCGCTTTCTGTAGAGTTCACCCGGCTCGCACAGCTCACAGGAGAGCACAAGTACTACGACGCTATTGCGCGCATCACCGACAATCTCGAAGAGTTCCAGGGCAAGACTCAGCTCCCAGGAATGTGGCCCGTATATTTAGACGCCTCCGGGTGCGGCAGACGATACGCCGATGCGGGTGCGCAGGAACCCCTCACACCTCCAGATGGCTATCTCGATGACGCAGCGTCGACCGAATCTGAGGCAGCCAAACCCACTCCTACCGAGGAGCTGTCCCCAGATGGCAAGAAGTACGTCCCATTGGCCTTGCCAGATCCCGTTAGACTTTATCAAGAAAGTGATGCGGCCACAACTGGCAAGAAGTACGAGCCTTTGAACTTACCAGATCCCGTTAGACTTTATCAAGAAAGTGATGCGGCCACAACTGGCAAGAAGTACGAGCCTTTGAACTTACCAGACCCGGTGAGGCTCTACCAAGATGATGATATAGTCCGGCCAGGCGCAAAGGAAGAGTGGATAAAGCAAGGGACCGCCGGCAAGGCACAAATCAAGAACTGGAACAACAAGCCAGTGGAAAAGCGACAGCTTGATGTTGATATATCCGAACCACCTAAAGCAGGGTTGAACGCTGAAAGTGCTGCCCGTGATCCATCTTCGCCTACTATCAAGTCTGATACCCCGGAATGCATACCCCAGGGCTTTGTATCAAGTTCGAGCTACGGAAGTGACGAGTTTACGCTTGGTGGCATGTCGGACTCTACATATGAGTACCTTCCCAAGCAGTATCTGCTTCTCGGCGGTCAGGTTGAAAAATACCGGACCATGTACGAGCAGTCAATGGACGCAGTGAAAAAGCACTTGCTTTTCCGGCCAATGCTCCCCAAGGGAGAAGATGTGTTATTCTCTGGTAAACTCATAGCCCCCGCCAGTGCTGATACGAGTAAGGCTGGTGATCTGACCGCGGAGAATGCGCATCTTACCTGTTTTACTGGTGGCATGTTTGGCATGGGCGCAAAGATATTCAACCGCCCTGAGGACCTCGAGATAGCGAAGAAGCTAACAGAAGGCTGCGTCTGGGGCTACGACATGACGCAGACCGGTATCATGCCAGAGTCTTTCGAAGTCGCTCCCTGCGAAGACATGAAGGATTGCGCATGGAACGAAACCGCCTACTGGGATGCCATTGACCCGGGATGGGAGTCTCGATTGGAGCATTACGAGCAACAGCGGAAGATATACGGATCGCAAATCGCTTCTGCTTCGTCGTGGTACAATGCCCAGCTCGCTGCAATGACCCCAACGCCTACGCCTGTTGTAGGTGGTCCACGTGAAGCAAAATCTACATCAAGTCTGATCTATGCGGACACTCTCGAAAAACGCCAGCTTGCCGAGCTTGTTGATGATTCGGAGATTGCGCACATGTCTTCTGCTTCCGCAAAGCCGACGCAAAACCACGATTCAGTCATGGGCGGCGAATCTGAGGAAGGGGAAGGGCCACCTACCAAGGTCCAACCCACACTTGACATCCCGGAATTCGCGCCGCAGCCGAGTGGCACGCTGCCAGAGTTTCCTTATGTTTACTCGCCGGTTGCCGTCCTCAATCACAAGGACTATGTCAGGACTCGGATTGTAGAGGATCGACTGCCAAAGGGAGTGACAAGGATTGGGGCTAGGAACTATATCCTCCGGTAAGCCTACCACTCCATGTTGAGTATGTGCCTTAATGCTAACACTAGTATAGCCCTGAAGCCATAGAATCCGTGTGGTATATGTACCGCATCACTGGCGACAGCCATTGGCGTGATGCCGGCTGGCGCATGTTCCTCGTCATCGATCAACATACCTCTACCGTCTATGGCAACTCAGCCATCGACGACGTTACCAAGATGGCGCCCGAGCTCAATGACGAGATGGAGAGCTTCTGGTTGGCGGAGACTCTCAAGTATTTTTACTTGCTCTTTGCGGAAGAGAGCGTGATCAGCTTAGATGAGTGGGTACTGAATACCGAGGCGCATCCTTTCAGACGGCCGACTTGAAACAGTTCCCCACGCATGTGAGGTTGTCAGGTGTGGTAGGAATCGGAGTTTACGGCGTTTTGGTATGCGGATCCTATTACGTGAAGTTGGATATTTGATCCACGGTGGCGCGCGAGCATCCAATACAGTATCTATGAAGGAAGGTTTGGGACAGTAAGAACGATGCAGTTTATTAAGATTATGTTCATGGGATGAGTGTGTTCCTAGCGAGGACGGTGCCGTTGGTGGCTCGATACATGAAGCCGTGCATTGTTATGTCACACCGATGAGCGGCGTAACAGCTGGATACGGTGCAAAACAGCACACGCACCCCACTACGAAAATCACAATCACAATCACGATTTGCGTGTCAGCATAACAAATGCTCACCTTTGGTGGTTAGGCCAAGATGACATTTTGATGGAAGATGCACGGGGAGAAAGTGACCCGAGGCCAGCAGCAGTCCTAGCTCAGCCTCGTACCATGTACGCGGCCTTTGGGGCAAGTCTTCCCTTACACGGCTATTTTGTGAGTGGTCCGCGGAACTTGCCCCGGTACCTCCGGCCTATTCAGCGTAGGGTGAGGGTTTTTATATGCATGGGTTCACATTCGTATCGGTATCCAAGGGCAAGTATTACTTGTTTGGAACTCGTTATCATATTTTTGTCATTTGCGCCGGGACGTCTGTGTGCATGTGGGTATATATGTGTAGAAGTGGCGGTGGGGGGATATATAAAGGACAACCCTCGCCCTCCTGACGTCTTTTCACACACCCAGCATAATTTTTATTTAATCTTCACTGGAAAGGGGACTTGACTGCTTTTGAACTACCAGAGTTGCTGTGCGCGTCTTCTTCGAACATGGTCTCGATTTGCGTGTTTACGGTTATTTTGCCGGTTGTATCGGGCGTGTGCGCACCGCCGCCGGCAACGACGACACCAAGTCCCTCGAGACCGCGGTCAGAGAAGAGGGAGTCTTCGGAGCCGTTTGCGCGGTTGTGGGTGCCGCGCGTCGAGGTTATGTTTCCACTGCTCGCGTGTGTAGAGGTGTTGCGGTTCTCGTTGACCTTGCGGTGGGCAGACGAGAGCTCGTAGTGGCGACCGTAGCTGTTTGAGCTGGCTTTTGTAGTGTGTGTGCCGATAAACATGGAGCGAAGAGCAGGGAGACATGTCGCAATGATGGCGATGGCCGTCTCGATCATGGAGACGGTACAGGTTAGCATGGTTTCATTCTTCTTGGAGTAGTAGGCGCGGACGACTGGGTAGGCTGGTCAGCTTGTGGAAAGCCCATGTTGGAGATCAAACGGCAACGTACTGCTGGCAATGACGACGAAGAAGCCTAGCGCGAAGATGGCGCCCACGCCAATCTTTTGCTTCAGCTTCATCTGGAGTCGCGATACCATTGTGATGGGTAGGCAGATGATGATGACGTCGGTGAAGATGTTGACTGGTCCGATTAGCGCGTGCCACGTGGGAAATGCAGGTACGGGTCCAACGTACAGAAGATAGTGATCCAATAGTTGATGTCAGAAGCTTTTTGACTGCACTGATCTACACAAGGTTAGAATGCACATTTTCAACGTGCGACAAGGCAGGCTCACAGTGGGGATCATGGGACCATCGCTTGTTGTGCGGGAAACACTGAAACATGATATCGAAGAAGATGATGAGGTACGTGACGGCCAGGCCAGCCAGTGCGGCGTTGTAGACGACTACGAGTCGCGATCCCGGTGCTGCAAGACTTTTGTAGAAGAAAACCAGGGCAAACTTGATAGCCCATAGTGATGTGACGTAGAGGGTCGATCCGGGTATGATCATCTTCATTATGCCTTTGAAGTTTTCTGGAGTAACCTTGGACATGTCTCCCAGGCCAAGATTCCACATGTGCTGTTGGATGGCTAGATCGCCAATGAGGCATGAGACTGCGATGAGGACAAGGAAGTCGTCAACGCCCAGATTACCTATTCTCTTCCAGCGTGTGTACATGCGCAGGGCAACGAAGGGGACCGTGGCCACGGTACAGACATACCATGATACCTGTCGAACTGCATGAGCCTTGACTTGGTCATGGATGGGATGGATGGAAAAAGCAAACAAAGCGAACGTACCACTTGGCCAAGTTCCCTGTCGACCATGTTGCTGACTGCGTGTGCGTTTTGCGTGCCTCCTGGTAAGTGCCGAGCTAGGGCCGGAAGGTGTTCGATAAGGGTCCACAGAGTCCACTCTTACAGGTGAAAGAGTGCTTGGTGACTACTGGGAGTGCAAAGTGCACGAGAGCGAGGACTACAAGTGATAGACGGTGGGGTTTCCGCGACAAGCTTGAATCTTTATCCCATCTCCACAGACGGGCCCCCTGAAGTAGATGTCGAGACAGATATTCCATGGATAGGATGGACTAGGACCGATTGCCAGCAGGCTTCTAACGCGAAGTTTGCAAGCGTAGAGAATATGGCACTTATTTCTGCGGACGAAACTGATGGCGCAGCCACGTACCGGCCGCCTGTTGCTACAGGTTAGCACATGGGCGAAGCTAGGGCTGCATGGAACCCATGTGGAATCTACGTATAGGATCCGCGTAGAAGTGGCTGTGAGAGCATGGACAGTTTTGGGCCTTTCGGCATCGGCTCGTTGGTGCCGAGAAAGGTGGCGAGGGCCGGTCGTTCCTGCATGACATGTGGTCGATAGTGGTAGCGAGTGGTTGTAGCGAGTGGTTGTAGCGAGTGGTGTAGGCAGTTGCAGTTGGTAGTGAGTGGTAGTGGTGCAGTCAGTGTACACCTATGCTCGCCGCCGGCGTATGTACTGCCAACGTTTGTCAAGTTTGCTCCAGCTGGTGGTCAGACAGGGAAGAGAGACGGCCTCGGGCCGAAAGGCACATGCACCTGTGAGCCCACATGGCAATTCTATACGATATACGATACACGATACACGGCAGAGAAGCGAGATTCCTGCGAGGATGCTTGCGGACCCTGCGCATGGCGCGGATTGGGTTTTACAAGTGTTGCCAGAATTGCTGGGCTGCCCCAGTGCCGTGGTGCCCTGGCCGGCTGCCCAATGTTTTGGCTTCCTGCTTCTGCTTCCATCGGCCGAATGGCAACATGGCGACGGTGGTGGTGGTGGGGTCATGGTGGACCAACGGTGGACCGAGGGCGATTGGTAGGACCCGCTTCAATTGCCGGATCCGCGCCCTAACGATTCGATGCATCTAGTTGTAGGTTCATCTAGGTTCACCCCAGCACGGCATGACGCCTGCAGGCACGGAGATGAACAAGTCTCTGTCCAGCTCCTTCACACTATTGCCTGGCCAGTGGCATATCCTCGGCCCACGTCTGTTGTGAACACGTCCGAGCCAGTCCAGAGTCAGTCCAATTAGCGGTAAGAAAAAGACGGCCACCATGTGGATACGCCGCCCAAGCAGCTGCAGGGAGGCCGACATACATGGACATACATATAGCCGTCTAACAGCCCGCACATGATCTACAGCTTGCGGCCAAACTCTATCTTCATCTTCACCCCAACTCCCTGTCTTTGCATCATGAGGGTCCCGTCAGCTCTTACATGCGGCATGCATACACTTTCACTAGCAATCCTCTTCGGAGATGCGGCTGTCGTGGGCGGGACACCCCTGCCTCCGCCGCAACCTGCTAGGCGAATAGTCGATGCTACAGTAAATCTTCAAGGTGCCGCCGTCAATGGCTTTACCGACCCGCATGGGAATTCTGTCTTTCTCGGAATCCCATTCGCCGAGACTACTGGTGGTGCGAACAGGTGAGGGGCCCTGATTCTGCCACCTGTCTTGCACTAACAAACCCGTTTAGATGGAAACCGCCAGTAGCTAAAAAGTTCACAAAGGGCCAAAATGTCAACGCGACTAATTACGGCGCAACATGTCCACAGGCAATCTCGGGAACTACGTATTCTCAGCAGAATGAGGACTGCTTGAACCTCAATATTTGGGTCCCGTCTTCAAACAGCAACCATCCTAATCCTCCACGAGGCCCTCCTCCAGTGCCAGCAGGCCCCGGTGCACCCAAGGGTGCTGGTCTTCCAGTGTTCGTGTACATGTACGGCGGTGCCATGGTCACTGGCTCGAGCAGCAACCCCCAGTACGTAGGCACAAACTTTGCCAACAAGGGTGTCATCTTCGTCAGCTTCAACACACGCGAAAGCTTATGGGCCTACCCCAACTCAGCCGAGCTTGCTGGTGGGGCAGCATCGCAAAATTTTGGTATTCTCGATGTCGACATGGCTCTCCAGTGGGTCCGTGACAACATCGCCCAGTTCGGCGGTAACCCGAACCACGTCGTTTTTGGTGGCCACTCCTCCGGTTCCGTTCAGGTCGATCATTACCTGTGGAACCACCCCGACACATGGCTCGTCGGTGCTGTCGAGATGGCCGCCAACGCAAAGTCGGGTCCGGCTGTCGGTCCCGTCAACCAGGCGCTCGACCTTGTCGCCAAGGAAGTCGGCTGCCCAACTGGAAAAGGCCAATTGGATTGCATGCGCAAGGTTGACATTTATGCTTTCCAAACAACTGCGTTCAATGCCACTCTTAACACGTACTTCACACCTGTCATCGATGAGAAGACGCGTTACAGGGACTACGCCGCGCGCTTCAACGCCGGCAAGTACGCCTCACACGTTCCTCTCCTGACTGGTAACTCTGACAAAGAGGGTGCCGTCTTTGGCCTGGTATACGGTAGCGAGAATACTGACTTTGACACCTGGATCAACACCTTCGACGCCGACGTGGCCAATGTCCCCGACAATGTTCTAAAGGCCGCGTATAACATCTCCGACTACGCCAGTGTCTCTGCTATGAGCGGTGCCCAGTACGGTGATGCGCGCTTCTTCTGCCCCGTTGACTATCTCCTCAATATGCGCAGCACGAAGCAGAACACCTGGATCTACCGCTTCTTCGCCCCCTACGCTAACGTCTTGCCCCTTCCCGTGGATCACCCCACCCATGGCGCCGAGATCCCTTTCTTTTTCGGTGGAAATGAAGCCTTTGCAGGACTCTCCGACGTGACAGCGGATGAGCAGGCGCTGGCCGACTACCAGAACAACTGGTTCGTCTCATGGATCAAGAACCCAACTGCGGGTCCTGGGTGGAACAAGGCCACACCTAACAGCGGACCGATCGGTAAGCTGGGCGTTCCTGGCAACCAGCTCACCATTGAGGTTGCCAAAACTTCAGACTTTAACACCAAGTGCAAGAAGGTGTACGAGCCATACCTACCAGCGTACCCAGTCATTCAGAATGTACCCGGCGCTGTGAACGCTGACCAAGGCGTTATCGGCAATTAGCTATGAAAACCTCTATAGATTAACGAACATGTAAATATTCTCCCTATTTAAAATCTAATATACCATGCATATACAAGCAAAAAATGCCCGAGTGACTCGGAGGGTTCGAAATGAAGCTTGGGTGGCGTGGGGAATTGACGGCGCGCTAGGCGGCTACAGCTAACAGGATCCCAGTATAGAAAGGCAACTTACTTTGCGCCACCGACTGACACATGATTTGGAAACAGTACCGCAGTTTAGACTCCAATAATGGGGCGTGTTTTCATGTACTTGGCCTAGCAAAACGCATCTTCCAATGTGGCCTTGATAACCTCCTCAGAAGCGACAAATGATAATATCCAGCCAACACCACACACCTTCATAACAGCCTCCGACAGCTTGGTACACGAAGAGGCCTATCTACAAGGTCGGCAAGACTCGATGAGCCAGCCATTCTTTGGATAAAAGGATATGGAATGTGCTGTTTCAGTGCTCAGACATGGATGTCGCTTAGAGATGCCCGACCCTGCCGAGTGGACGGAGGCCTGGTGGTGGTATTGGCAACTGTCAGTGGTTTGATACCCGGTCGATGGACAATACCCGAGTCATGGCTCAGGAATTTGCTTATATTTTGTGGTACCCCTACCCTTCAAGGACCCAGACTATTTCTTGGTTTTGCGTTCACTTTTCTCTTTCTCACCTTTCTTCTTCTAAAAATATAGAAGCAACGTCGACACATAGAACCTAAGCTATGCCCAGCGTGCGGCTTGATGTGAGGCTGTGTCTCGGTACTGGCTAAATTTGAACGTACAACGTCAGCTCATCTCCTCGCACACACCAGGGGGGCTCTCTTCTACTGTCGTACCCTTAATTTATCCCCGCAAGAGATGTTTTGTCGAGGAAATAACGCGCTCAGCAGCACAGCACTCCTTACTGTAACTCGTAGTATCCACGAACGAGAAACATCATGCCCGTGTTCTGTCCCCCGCGTTTGAGATTCTGATGGTGCAAGACAGCCGAAGATGCAGGAGGTTTGAAGCGCCAAGCTGAAACATGTTACAACCGGACGTACCGGCTGACACGTGATACCGATCCCCTCTTTTCTAACGGCGCACGGGTGCGCCAGCCGACCCTTGCGGCGCAAAGCAGCCACGGAGCAACACTCAAACATGACTCGGCTGCATTCGCACAACAATGGCGTCGCAGAGTATCCCCTTTCTCTCAAAACGTCCTGCGGTACATGTGCGCTGAGCTAAGAAGGTAGTTTTCAGCGCCTATTTTCTCGTTCTAATGACCTGGCTTCTCCTGAAAAAGCTGCCTCAACATTCCACACTCGGAACCCTCTTTCCTTGAATATCAACCCTGCACACGACACATGGCGGCCGTTCAGCGATCGAGCAATACGCTCTCTGTATCTTCGAACCGGAGTTCCGATGGTCAATACAAGCATCGCCAGAGCATGCTATTTCGGGAACTAGAGATACTTCTCGAACTCACACCCAGCACCTTCAGCTCACCACTTCTGGCTCTTCCGAGGGAAATTCGGGATCAGATATTCAACTATATGTTACCAAACACCAAGGAAAACCGTCCGGAGCTTCACACATGCCTCTGGGGAGCGGAAATGTCCAATGGCGAGCCCTGGAGACACGATATCTTCGGCTATGGTCCCTCGGTAGCCAAGACATCGCGACTGCAACCACAACTCCTTCTTATCAACAAGCAAATACGAGCAGAACTGATGGAAAACTATTTCAGTCGCAGCAAGCTTAAACTGCATGCCGAACTCCGGAATACTCCAACGAACAACGATTATTTTGAATTCTCACAGCATATCCTGAAGTTGCCCATGTTGAAGCATGTAACGCATATACGCTTTTACGTGGAGTGGAACTATACGATACTCAAGAACGGAGGAAGAGATAGGATGCTCAATGATCAAGTTCGCATGACATCAAATCTTGTCCGTGCAATGGATGATATCGCTCTCTCACTTCAAAACATCGAAACCATTGAGCTTTCTGTGCTCTTCTTCTGGAAATTTCGATCTGGAAAGATGTATAGTCTTTCCATGCAAGACTTGTTTGACCTTGAAGGCGTTTCTAAACACTGTGCTGAGCTCCGGTGGCTTGGTTTACTTGGAGAGAACGAACTACCCGGGAAGAAAACAAAAACGACAAGCACATATCTCAGCCCTGGCTCGGCAGCGGCAGCTTCTTCGGCAGGTGTTGGCTACAAAATGTCCACTGAACGTAAGGGCACAGAGCAGAGTGGCGGAATGGAGATTTGTGTTAGTAGGGATCTAGAGGATGCGATGGAGGAGAGGAGGACGAGTAGCGTGGACTTTTTTGGCAATTATGAGATTGCAGAACCGTTACCACAGCCAAGTCATCGGCATGGCACCATGATTTAGGACGAGTGAACGTACTCTATATTGGTTAGCACCCGCGCCAATACGGAACAAAACAACAAAGAGAAGGGAATTGCGAGACTAAACAGCTGCAGGAGAGACCACGGTCCTGTCCCGTATACCGTGCTATAATGTGTAGTATATTTGTCATTATAGCGAAGGCGTTAAGATGGAGTTGGGAGGGAAAGGTCAGGTTCAACAAGTCAACTGTACATGCATTTGCAAACAACGATTTCATCAAGTTCATACTAAAATCAACAATAGTAGCTATAGTAAGGGGATTGCGAGAGACTTATGCACAATAACACACGAGTCGTGTTGATAGCCTCTGTCAGCAATACGTTCTCGGTCATGACGAACGCTTATAAACGGAATTCTGGTGATGGCGAGGTGGCGGTAACTAGAGTGGGGTATGTACGCGGTTTCCTGCATTCAAAGAGGTCCGCACAGTAAAAAGCTGCAGGTTTTTCGTTACTACGCCCCTAGCACAACAATTCCTAAACTGCCCCTGTTCTCTCCAAATTGCAACCGTGTTCAAATCGGTCTTGACCACCGATTTGGCACAAACTTCCCTTGTCATACCTGTCTCTCTTCATGAACCTTACCATTCGAATCCAAAGATCTGCCCATATTCAAAAA
This sequence comes from Pyrenophora seminiperda CCB06, assembly GCA_000465215.2. Classification (NCBI taxonomy): domain Eukaryota; kingdom Fungi; phylum Ascomycota; class Dothideomycetes; order Pleosporales; family Pleosporaceae; genus Pyrenophora; species Pyrenophora seminiperda. The sequence goes on along the minus strand of KE747824.1, from coordinate 880,683 downwards.
CTCGTTTAGGTTCAGAGTGCCAGCTCTTGACGTGGTACCATTTCCATTTAACAGCTAGTGTCCTAACGTTTATCTCAGGTTTGTAAAGTGTAGCTTTGACAGAATTAGGTGCTTCTCATAATTAGTATATATCGATCAATAGGTTGCCGTTCCTTATCGCCAGGAAATGCAGGCTCCAGCCTAAATAACGCCATTTCTTGCCCTACCATCCAGGCAGTCAGAAGAATATTGGCTCCATTAATCACCATTGCCTGGGCAAGTCTCTTATCCCACGACATGCTAGGCATAAAGTCGGTAGCTGACCCTAGTGACTTGTTAGTGCATAGATACATCTGTTGCTCTGCCAGGATATCGTACCAGGGCGTTCAAGAGACCGTTCGTCAACCGAAGACTCATCAACAACAGAATCTTCATCTTTGTATTAGTTATGTAAGAGATTTCTCCTAGGAAAACCACCATGGTGGATCTTCAATGGAGAAGATGCAGTTTCGAGAACATCAAGCTTAAGGTGTTTGGCGTTAATATACGCTAGAAGATTATTAGCTAGTGCGTCGATTCGGTTGAGACGATAGCCTTGCCTTGGGTCTCAGAGTCTAGTCCGCTGGAAACGGAATTATCAGGGTTTCTTCCATTTAGAGGGGAGCTTGCGAAAATCCCTAGAAGGTACAGGGGAAAAGGAGAGTTGAGAAGTGCATGTTAGCTTCCCTAAGGGATTGAACAGTGACTACTGTATCTAATTGAAGCGTTGATGGTGTTTGATGTCAACAAAACCCGGTTTTAATGAGACACTGTACACTTGTTCGACAGATGTTAGGCATAATGTAATAACTTTTCAAAACATTAATCCTCAAGACATAACGCCATACCAGCGCCATTTCTCTGTAATCCCAGGTAGTGAGATTCAAAGCTCGTGTTGGCTGTATTACAGCCAAGAATCCCTATTCTAACTGGTACTTGGATTCAAACCTTATATTAACCGCATTACTGTACAGTCAAGAATCTCTGTTCCAACTAGTACTTAGATTCAAAGCTCGTGTTGGTTGTATTACAGCCGAGAATCTCCTATGAACATATAGTAGTCGGCATTTCCTCGGTGAAAATCCTGCTCTTCTAATCGCCAGGTTGATAACATAGTACTACTCTATATATAGCCTTCTCCTGTATTTAGAGTCAACGGATGGCTCTCTTTTTTGATAACAAATCACCAGTATCATCAGATTTTACCCGTAGATATTATCTCTTCTGAATATTTCAAACTCTCGTCTCCATCATGAAAGTTGTTCAAGCCCTCGCCATTGCTTTCCTGTGAGTAGCCTGTTTTTGTAGCTGCTATTCAATTTTTTTCTAATCTCATTCTATAACATAGTGGCCCTACTGTTGTCAGCGCGTGGCTATGCAGCTGCACAAATATTAAAAGGCCTGATATCAAAGCTGCGGGCCACTTTTGCTACCCAGAAGGCCCATATTTTTGCTATGATAAAAAACGTGAAGCTGCTGCAGTAAGAATTAAACAGAAACCTATGAAAATTACATACTAATTGTTGTCAGTGCATCATTTCCAACAAGATTAGTGATAAAGACTGTGCCAAGTCGTACGGTTCTGATTATAAGGCTGAATGCAAACCTTGGACTGGCCCATGCCCAACGTAGGGTAAGTTGAGGTTAGGGTTAGGATTGGTTTGGTGGAGAAGAGTAGATTCCTCTAGTTGTGTCCAAGGCTATTGTGGTATGATATGTCATCGAGCTCAAAAAATCAAGGGGCGACCCGCAATCAGTAGGCAAAGATGGCTGAAATCTAATCGATGGTGTTGAATGGAGTAAAGAAAGAGCCCCATCAACTAACTACATGGCCTGAGAATGAAAATCTCATCTCACAATAACCTCTCACCGTGCGGATGAAACCAAGGCGACCGACGAGCGCATACAACAGCAGTGGACTGCTCCAGGTCTCCAAGCACTGCCAGGCAGCACTGACTTTTAAGCACCAACAGTAGGTCCTTCCCGCACACTTCGCGCACAGATAGTACTGTACAACGGCACCGGCTAGTTACCACACTTCAAGCCAACCCAAAGTGCTTATGCAGCTAACGGTTCTTTATAATCGTGAGCAAGAAAAGAGACACTGGATAGTTGATAGATGCTTATAGCGCATTGCAAGTTATTGAGTATGTTGTTACGTAAAAATGAGTACCATGCTCGAAATGAGCTTTCCGTGCTAACTACATTAAGAGCAATCTCTCATTGCTCAGTCTACCTTCTTCTAGCTCATCATCTAGCATTGCAGCTTCGCGGGTCCGGGGATCTGGTACGGCGTGCCGTTACCCTTAGGCTGACCCTGCGCGTTGTAGATACTAAGCTTGATACCAGGATCATTTGCACTGTAAGCACCCGGGAATCCCACGGTGTTTCCTGTCCTCGAACCAGAGCCAGAAACATTGATTTGGGCGCATCCCTAAAAGAAGCTATGAGCATACACTCTCTCTGTCGCATGACAACACAGAAACTTACCACATAGAACTGCGCACCACCGGTGGTACTAGCACTGTGCAGAGCAATCATCTCAGCGCGAAGGAGGTACTGGCCAGGGGCAACGCAAGAAGGCATGGTCATCTCAGTCCATCCGCCATTGTTAAGCATGCGATCAACGCCCCAGTTACCAGAGCCATCAAGGCCGTCTTCAGAGACCTTGAACCATGCTAGGCCGGAGGGGGAGGCAGTGGCTGCGTTGGAAACTTTTGCCATGTAAAAGATGGCTGGGCCCTTGTGGGACTTGGCGATAGAATTATCTGGATCGTTTGCGAATCTATTCTGAGTTGGTGGATTGGGCATGAGCAATAGACTCGACTGGAACGTACTGTGCTCCGCCAACGACATGACCCCACATGACACCGACATTGTCTCCCGGCTTTACGTCAATGACCTTGCTAGAGGAGGAAGGGTTTGCGTTGCAAGCAAGGCTACCATCATTCACGTTCGTGATGGGGTTATTAGATGGAGCGACGCGAATACCGTTGCCTTGCCCAAAGTCCTGGCCGTTGACTCGAACGCGCTGGGCAATGGTGTGAGCTGAGCCCAGAGCGGGCAGCAAAGCTATAGCGATAGAGAGAAACCTCATCTTGAGCGGATGGAGGCTTGGGGAGGTTGGTGGAGCGTTTGTTGTCCTGTCAGGGCGGATGAGGTCCTCATACATGGTGTCCTCCCTCCTTTAAATGCATCATCTTTCTTTGTAGGTACAAGTTACCTGACGCACCTGGCGCTCATGCACAGACCTGACTCTCCATCACTCTCCATCATCTACGCCCTCCGGTGGGCTGCAATTTATCGAACCCATATGAAGCCAGTACGAATTACTCGCCCAAGCATCGGTATGCATCTTAAACTTGTTTCGCATCACTGTCGGTATCGCTGTTGTCGGTAATTGATCCAATGCATAGGGGAGCGCCCAATCACTGCCGAGCTCCAGAGTGGTATCAGCTCGGCATGGGCGTCGATTTATATTGTTTCGAAATGATAGCCTTGTGTAAGAAAGTGGCACATGATTGACGCTTGGCTATGATTTTGTGTGCTGTCGCTTAATATATTCCCGCGATAGAGGGCCGTGGACATGGATCTCGTGACGGGTTATAGGAAGTGACTATTACCGATAAATACACCAGTGTATCGAGCTGTACTTTGTAATGTATCGCCTGTGAATGACCAATGGAATATGCGTAATGTACAGCGGTTATATGCAGTATAATCCTAGGCGTGTAAGGATGTGATGACCTCGTGGCTAGGACTTCGCATACTGAAGTTTCGGTGGGTGAAGGTCCGTATGCTATATGGAGACCTCTAGGCTGTATTACCCAAGATGTGTTAGTGTTGGGTAGTCTGGGAAGCAGGGGGGTTTCAGGGTGCAAGTCGGCTATATCCGAAGCGTCAGATAGGCCACAAAGGAAAGCTTGCAATAGACTCAGGAGAAGGACGTCGGCATTCCCCTTGATGCGCTGATCTGCAGAGATGTCGAATGAATGCAAATCAAATTCTTGGGTCGGCACGTTCGGCCCAGTTTCTCCACATGTACGGAATAGTCTCCACGTGTTGGCGGACAAGATGCATGCAGCGACTTAGACTGCACAACTAGTATAATCAATGGTGTATCATTGGTGCTTGAGGTGAAGAAACATAGGCAGATTGTATCTCCGCGCTGTTCCGCAAGCCTCCATGTAACTTGCCACGACAGCAAATGCAACGGCAGCCCCAACGGCGCGATAGGAGAAAATAGAGGATAAATAGTGATAGGTTGAATGTGGCAAGCAGTGCCACAGGCTAGAGCGTGGAAAGCGACGTGGGCTGCACGATGACGAGGAAGTTCGGGTAGCGATGACATCATCTATACATGTACTCTGGTGCTCTTGGTGCTCTCAACCTCTTCACTTGGGCGCCGCCGGCGTCAAGGCGGGCCATGCAACTGTACAGTAGCACGTGAGTAGTACTGTAGGTGTACCAGCTTAGGTGTACCAGCTAGAGGTCAAATCATTTCCCGCGCACTGACCGAGGAATTCGAGGGAGACTTTCAGGAGGCAGATGGTGATGTACATACATGGTGTACACATACAGCACAGGGTAGTACGGCACCATCTCCATCCGGCGTTACTCAGCTGCGCCGTAACCCCACCGAGCTTCTCCACACGTCATCGCAGGCCACAGTCACAGCCACACTTCAGGCTCAGGGCTCCAAGGATTGTTTGGCGTAAGGAGAGAAGCTTCTGCGCTGTTGCTTGCTGCGAACGTCCGACCACGCCCGCTGTCGCAATCAAAAGCAACGAACCGGCAGCCAAGGATATCAACTGCTCGACCATGGCGACGCAGCGCCCAATGTCGCCTTCAGCCTACGCTCCCGTGCCCCAAGTAGACGACCCTGCTCACCTCAGTCGCGGATATGGCACTTCTGCGCCTACTGGCCATGGCGTGCTCGACTTTGCAGATGGTCCAGCAAGCGCACCACAGGAACGCTCGCGCCTGGGCAGGTTCGAAGAGGATTTCGATGCGCGCACACGGGGCTCATCCATCATCGACGGCGACATGCCCCAGCGCTCCTCTTCGCGCTCCTCTACTCTCAATCAAGGCATCGCGCCTTCGCGCAGCGGTACACTTAAGAAGAAGAATTCTGTCAAGAGGAGTGCCAGCCTGAAGCGCAGTGGGAGTAGGAAGTCCATTCACGCTGGTAGCATCCGCGGCGTGGCTGTCCAAGACCAAGAGCTCGGCTATGATCGCGAAGACAGTGTCTTTTACACGCCTGTGCCGACCAAGGGCACGCCGACTGAACTACTAGCAGACCGTTTCCAGAGTAGGTGAATGCCTGTGGTAGCCAAAGCAGAGCCCCTTTTAGCTAACGCCCTCCAGCCTGGCGAAAGTTCCTCAAAGACCTCATCACCTACTTCCGAGAGGTGGCTTCTTCCTACGAGCACCGCGCCAAATCTCTCCTCAAGGTGTCCAACGTCATCAACAATACCAATGCGCCCGCAGCACTTCTGCTCGAGGGCGGCTTGAACGACGCCAATCGCATCCTCCGTGACTTTCACAAGCAGGCCATTCTCGAGGCCAACAAGGCTCGGGACGTAGAGGCAGATGTAATTAGCCAGCTTAGCGGACTCCGAGCCGATCTTGCACAGAAGATCAAGGAAATCAAGTCACTCTCTGGCGACTTTAAGAACAACGTAGAGAAGGAAAAGGAGACGACGAGAAAGTGTGTGACGGCACTCGAGGAAGCCCTGGCCCTTGTCGATTCGGACCCGGCTGCCATTGCTGGCAAGGGAGACCCTTACGTCGTTCGTCTGGGCGTGGAGCGACAGGTGGAGAGGCAGATCGATGAGGAAAACTACCTGCACAGAGTCAGTCAATACGCATGCATATGTTGACTACAGCTGACATGCATAGGCATATCTCAACCTGGAGAACTCCGGCCGCGAACTCGAGTCGATTGTCGTTGGTGAAATCCAGAAAGCCTACAACGCTTTGGCCAGCATTCTGAAGCGCGATGCCGATGAGCAGTACAACACGGTCGAGAGACTCCGCAATGGCCCCATTTCTATGCCGCGCGACCTTGAGTGGAGCAAGTTCGTGAGAAGCGACCCTCACTTTGTCAATCCGGACATGCCACTTCGCAGGCTGGAGAACATTCAGTATCCCGGCAAATACCACCCCGCTACCACCGAGGTCAGGGCGGGCATGCTTGAGAGGAAGAGCAAGTACCTCAAGTCGTACACACCAGGCTGGTAAGTCTTCTATTCCAATTTTTTGTCGCTGATCTAACAGCGCAGGTATGTTCTGTCGCCCACGCATCTACATGAGTTCAAGTCGGCCGATCGCATCTACACCCAGCCTCCTGTCATGTCTTTGTATCTGCCAGACCAGAAGCTTGGCTCTCGTTCTCAGCCCGGAAGTTCCTCCCACAAGTTTGTCATCAAGGGCCGTCAGGCTGGATCCATGCACCGTGGCCACACTTGGGTATTCCGGGCAGAGACTTACGAGACCATGGCGGCTTGGTTCGAGGACATCAAGGCATTGACTGAGAAGAGCGGAGAGGAACGCAATGCCTTTGTACGCCGCCACGCCAGTGTCAGGAGTACCAGTGTCGGCAGCCACCACTCAGCCAGTTCTGATGGCGGACTAGAGGAAGACGAGGCAGACGCCATTCCCTTCTCAGCCAACCAGTCGATGAATGACCAGACCGTGCACGACCAGTCCCCGGTACGACCTTCACGACCTTCTCCAGGTGGGCGATTCCCATCCGATTTGATGGTCAACCGTAACTTACAAGCGCCTCTTTCGCCTTCTAGTGGAAGTTCGGAGGTCGGTCATGATCTAAACACCATGGCTGGAGGTCTGCCGCAGGAAGCCTATCCCGTGTACCCCACCCAGACCCCAGCTTATCAGCATATTGAACCTGTCCAGCCAGTTCAGTATGCTCAGCCTATCCCGCAACAGCCTCAACCCATCTTCATGAACACATACCCACACACCCAACAGTCATACGATCCCATGACTGCCAATGGTCCACCGTACGTACCCGAATCCCAGCCCTACCCCACGCAGCAGAGTCACGTAGACAACTTTGACCAGCCGGTTGGCAATGGTCACCCCATCCAACGCCACGACAGTAACAACTACGGCGACTGGATGGCGCCTGCTGCAGGGGGTGCCGCAACTGGGGCTCTGGCAGCCGAAGCATACCGGAGGAAGCAGCTGGCGCAGCAGCACATGCAAGCACAGCAACAAAGTCTGAATGAAGATCCACAGCAATATCCTGGCGAACAATCCAGGGCGATGAAGTTCACAGGCACTACTCCTGTACAAGAGCTCCCTGAGCGACACCCCGACCACATTCGCCCTGATCAGATTGACGACACAGGCTACGTAGCTCAGCTTTCTGCGCCCGCCGTGCAACCAAAATCTGCTCCAATCGTTGACAGCCAGACCCAGCCCCAGAGCAACGGTCAAGAAACACCTGCAACCACATCGTCTTTTTTTAGGAGAGTCTGAGGTAGGCGCCGCCCCTGCCTTCGGCCAGACTGTCAATGGCGGCGCTGCTTCTGTGGATTTAGTAGACGCTGCAGACTCTATGGTACATCCAGGTATGCCTAAGAGAATAGACACCGACATCAGCGTCAGTGACTTACACGTCCCGGGGGAATATCCACGATCGAGTTTCAGCGATGCCACAACCACTGGAAGGGTGCCTACAGAGAAGACGACGTTTTTGAAGTACAACTGATTACATTATGGGTGCTATGGATGACGATTGATACGGGTATACGAAATGGCTGGTGTGGGTTTGGGGTTTGTGGGGATATGTAAGGGATGACATTCTGTTAGGATCTCCTCTAGGTGGATTGTTACATTGGTTATTGTTTTTTGTTGCGCTTCTTTCCTTCGTTCAGAGCTAGCTTTCACGCTCTTTACAAGTTTTCATATCCCCCTTTGATACCCAGCGCCGCATCTCACTCGAAAAGGAGTACACATGTAGTCTGTTTTAATTCACCTCTGCTATTCACTTTACTCATGTCGTTCAGCGCTTACTTTGTGCTTTATGTGGGAAAGGGAATCTTTGCACTGAAGATGCTCACTTCAGACACAATTAACCCCCAACCCTGGTGTTAATCTTGTCTAGCTTAGATGGGATCATCAGCCAGTCGGCCAATTAGTCGCATTGTAACAAGATAGGAAATCTCACGATCTATGAATCTTGGCACAGAGCAAGGGAAAAGGAGATCTGGATGATGGTCGGTAGCTTAACGGACGCACTTTCTTCCCAACATACACCACATACATCCACCCACTAATCGCCAAAGCAGATAGCTTCATTGCTGCACATGACTTTATCTGCAACACCGGCAATCCACCTTGGACCAACATGGTACAGGTATTTTCCACACTATCGTATTCGCTTCCGGCCATCTTGCTTGCCTGCGAGTCCATTTCCTGGCACCATGACTCTCACCCCCCGCATACCGTGCCAGCTGCCCAAGATGCTCCCCCTCCCTGCCCATCCTCTCTTCAAACGATGCGAAACAGAAAAAACAAAACATGGTCTTTTTTCGCGCATCGATTCTTGTAGCCACGGCTCCCCTTTGACCAATAATGCGCATATTTGGGCTTGTAGCAGCATGCGCTGGGGATACCGAGGTAATGCAGAGACGAACAAAGTCTTCTTTTCTTCTTCTAGAAAATTTATCGGAGAATATTTTTTGAATTATGCATCGATTACTAAGAATTGACAAAAAAAAACGAAAATAAAAAAAACTTGTACCTGCGACCGGGTACGTGGGAATCCAAGTAGAGTCTAGATGGCCGGTGAGGACGGGTTAGTTTGATCTGCGGGTAGTGAAGCCAGATGGGGAAATTGGATTTGTTTGGAGTGGACCAAAGTGGGAAGATTGATATCTTTTTTTTGAGGGGAAGACATGGCGTGTTCTGTTAGCGATTGTTCCAAAGGATTGAAGAGGCCGTTCCAGATGGTGGTGGATAAATACGATGGATGGGTGGGTCACGGGATTGGGAGTACATAGGAATCGGAGATATCTACGTTAGGCAAAGGCGATGCGATGGATACTGTACAGGTGGAATGAATGATCAACAGAAAAGGCCAAGATGGGTATCGGAGTATTATACGAAGTAAATGAGCACAATAATGCATACCAAGACGTACTTTCACAAGTATGCATATCCCAGTTTGGCAGCCAAGTGTGTATTGTTCACTCTTCGGCTGTTTTCGGCAAATCTCTCGGAAGAAAGTAGGCAGGCAGGCGGGGGGCTGATTGGCACGCTGGATTCTTGTTCCGGTCTACTACATGTACAAGTTGCTTAGGAAGTTTGAGTTATCAGAACAACCGCATTGTGATCATGATGAGAAGAATAGAAATTAGAGAACTATTCGCACGTCCCCCTTCTTATTTAACAACCATGTTAATAATTCTCTACTCTTTTTTTCTTTCTATCCGCTCCAATACATGCCATCCATGTCCTCCCCAATTCGTAGTCTATGTTTACGACATTGTCACATACATTCATAACATTCATATTCGCCAATGAACCTATAACACACACACACACACACACACACACACACACACACACACACAACACAC
>KE747824.1:787177-870811 GCA_000465215.2 Pyrenophora seminiperda CCB06 | reverse complement strand
ACTAACACACACACACACACACACACACACACACACACACACACACACAACACGCTATGCCACCGCTCATGCAACGATCCCCCATGTTTCATGCAAAACCGGGGTGCACTCATGTGCCAAGCCTTCAAGACAAAGAGCCCATGTACCTATTACGTAGCACCATGTACTGTGCTTGGTACCAGCCTTGTTTTATTTATATTTATTCCTTTCCCGATGGCTACAAGGGTGAACGCAAGTGGAGTGGGTTCGGTCCATCGCATTGTTTTTTCTAATCTATCAGTAAGACACAAGTTTCGCCGAATAGGCATAGGGAGAATAAATGGAGAAATGCTAGAGTGGTATGCTCCTGTGTTTTTGTGTTTGATTGGTTGGGAGACGAAGGCATCGTTTGGTGGTTACAAACACAAGACTAAGCGCGGGTTCCAGTTGTGGTCGTGTGACATGGACATGTCATGCTCCATTGGCGCTTGTACTCTGTTTGTGACGTTTTACATGGGCATTTAGTATAGGGAATCCATGTCGACGTGACGATGATCTGGTAAACGATTCCATTAGCAAGGCCTAAGACTACAAGATGATATATTTTGATTGGCGGAGGTGGTAGATAAGGTAGCTAGAGAACGGGGCCGGGTGGTGGCTACAACAGCGACAGAGAGGGCGCACACAATGGTGGATAGAGAGCGGCAGGGCAGAAACTAATGCCCTCGGGGTTAATGAATGGCATGGACGAAATTACCGTCCGTAAAAACAATGAACAAGAAAGGAGCGACCGTGGTGCCCGTAGTGCGCCGGATGTAGTTGTAAAGTTTGGCCATTCAATTGCCGGTATCTAACACCCCACAAACGCCTAAGTGATAAAAGGGAATAAAGAAGATTGGGATATAACACAGGAGAGGAAAAGATTTCTTTGCCGACAGAGATGTTTCTTATCCCCGTCCAATGCTAGTTCAAGGGTTGGATAGTTCCGTCATGTGCTGAATAGTAACGGGCTAAATCGCAAGATGATTCTTACTCTCGTCGTCAATGCGTGATCGCGCACACAGCAGTAGTGCGAGACATGAGATGAAGGAGATGAAGGAGATGAAGGAGATTAGGTGTGTGCAGTATCGGGGTATTGATACGTTCGTGAGCAACTCCAGCCGTCCAGAACGAGGCGACATGAATAGGGCAGAGATGCGCAGATTGCCTTGGTCATGGCACTCATACATTGGTGACCTAGCAATGTTAGATGGACTCTCTCTCCTAGTCGCATCTATTAGTTGCATACCTTCAATATCCGCCTCGAGTAGTCCTCGTTGTCTGCAATGCTGCCGTTGCTCTGCCTCCGGTCGACGAAGCTCGGGTCCAGACGCGAGTCGTTCATAGACGAGTTGCTGGTGTGCAGTTTGCCTCCGTTGACAAAGTTGTTAACATTGGCGGCATTTCGGCGATAGTCCTCTTCGGCCTGGTGTTGACGTTTTCTGCGGAGGAAGAACCATACGCCGAACACGATGGCTGCGAGAGCCAATATACCGACCACCACACCCACTGCGATGGCGACTGTGTTTGGTGGATCACTCTTTGGGGCGGGTGATGGAGTTGCGGAAGGGGTGGCAGAGGCAACAGCTGTTGACGATGCCACGGTAGTTGATGAGGGTGCGGCGGTTGAGCTGCTGCTCGATACTGGGATGCTGAAATAGTCGACTGGGTTTCGCGTTTTGCCAGTGAGTACAACCCACAGGGCTCCCTTTCCACCGCCTGAGAAGATTAGTATAGTCCATAGTACTATTGCTTGGTTGACTTACAGCCAGAAGTATCGTCTCCAGCACATGTAGTACCGCATGTCTCGTTCTTGGTTTGCCATTGGCTGGCAGGAATCTCGTCTCCACACCAGCAGTCGACACCGTCCGACAGGCCCATGACGTCCTTGCCGAGTTGGAGACATACCAGTTGGCAGTTACCAGGCGACTGGAAGTTGTATGGTCCGTGGTTCTCCAGTGGCGTCCCTGTTGCAAAGCATCCGATGCTCGTCATGGCATTGGCGGGCACCGTGACTGTGGGTGTGGTGATGGGGTTCTTGATCTTGGTGGGCGAGTCGCTGTTGTCGGCAACAGCGACCATGGCCATCGAGGCCACGGCGAGAGCGGTGGCCAGTCTCATGTAGACCATGATGTGATGTGGTGTGTTTGTGGGTTAGTGAGTTTGTTTTCTGGCTCCTGTGCCAGCTGCTGTGGACTGTGGTGGGTCGCGTCAGCGTGGTGTCGGTGACGTTGACAAGGAGAGTGGCACCTTGGGGCTATAGACTGGGGCGTGTGTACATGCAAGGCCGCGATGGGCGTCTGCTGCTGGGTCGTGTCCGATGAAGTGGCGATGGACGTCTGTCGACGAGGATGGTAAATGAAAGTGCGGATGGCCGTTGTCGTCGGGCTGGAGTGGGCTACGGGGGCTGCTGAGGCGGGTGGACAAGGCGGTGTCGATGTCGATGGCGTTTGTGTGTGGTGTGTGGTGTGTGGTGTGCGTATTCTTGATGCTAGTGCCTCGAAGCCGGATGCAGTTCAGCTAAGGCTCGCTCAACGATGCCCGATGCCCTTGGTGAAGACTGTTGGTGTTGAAACGGAGCGCGTAGGGACAGGACAGCTGGCGATGAAACAGCTCGGTGCGGCCGTGGAATGCGCGCCTTGAAGTTGCCAAAAGGAATGAATCGGCGAATATGGAAGAGGATAAGGACTGTGCAGTAAAACGATTGTGGGTGTCGATTGATGGACAGACGTGAAGCAGACAAACGAGAGGAGGCTCGGGCCCTGAGTGGATCGCAGTGAAGAGAGCAAAGGAGAAGCGGCCCAGTTAGGATAGGCAGGCACGCAACACAAGGCAACAGGGAGCAGGAGCCAAAGCAGGGCCTTGGCAGCTAGCGTGCAGTCTGACTGACTGACTGACTGACTGACTGATTGACTGCTGCCGCCGTCGCTGCTCGTAGTCGCGTCCTGCACAGCGCCGCCACACTTGTAGCCAGGTGCCAGCGTTACTCCTACTTGTGTGTGCTGCAGTGTGCACGCTGCCAAATGCCTCTCACCCTCTGTCGCTCACCACGCACCCAACGTCTGCTCGCGCCGCTGCAACGAGCAACAGGGCGCTGTCACGATGCCGCCCAACAAGGCCTAGCGCTGACCCACGGCATGCAGGTACGGGCGCGTCATTGGCCAGTCCAGGCCTGGTGGCGTTTCATCCAAGCCACATGCATGATGCATGTCGGGGGAGGCAGGGGGCGCGTCCCAGGACCGCGCGGTCTCCGGTCTCGCGCCCCCCAGCCCTCGGCCAGACGGTCGCTGACGTTGCGAGCTGCTAATACTCCATGGTGCACAATGCTATTCGCAGTGTACGGTAATCCGTACTTTTGTGTGTCTGTGTGTCTGTCTGTGTTTGTGTCTTGGCTGTGCTGTGTGCCGTGTGCCGTGTGCTGTGTGCCGTGTGCTGTGTGCCGTGTGCTGTGTGCTGTGTGCACCATGCTTTTCGCCCTGCCAGCCCGGTCGAGAGCCTTTTTTTGCTCTTCACTTGCATCTGTTGGGACTGCCCCAGGCCGACGCGCGACTTGGTGGTGTGGGCTGTGGGCTGTGGGCACAGGGCACGCCGCCGCATTCTGCCTACGGAATACATTCAAACCGTGGCCGCTCATTTAACTGCGCATGCCGCCCTCGCCCGCCGGCACCCGCATGTCAGCACAGCCATGCGCCGCCTGTCGTCGTCGGCTGGTCGTCCACTGTCAGCGGTACCAAGATGCCATTGCCGAAGCAGGCACATGTCAGAATGCCCGGGGAACCTGAGACAGCTGTGGACGCACAACCGTGACGTGCAAGCATCGCCCCGAGATTCATGTCCGTGTCAAAATTCCCCAGCTTTGTCGCATCCTTTGCCGTCTCCCGAGACCGCGGCTTGCTGCTGCGTTAGTCATGTATCGCATTACTCATCATAGTCACGTGCATCACACACTTCCCCATGCCGACGTAGCCTCAATTCCAGTCCACGCCGGCCTAGTCAAGCTTCACCGTCACCTCAATGCCCCACGCTACGCGTGATGCGCCGTCCGCCCATTGCCTGCCGTAGAGTAGTGCATTCCCTTCAGAATCCCTCTGTACAGCATGTATGGGTCTCCGACCAAGTGCTCGCCCGCGCATTCAATACCTTCTTCGCCAGTTCATGCCCGCACCAGAAGCGCCATGGCAGCCACATCCCGGGGCCATTGGAGGCCAGGAAGAGGGCAGCGAAGCGTCGAATGACTGTCTCAGCCGGCTTTTGTCCGATATACCCTTTCCCCTCAACCTTCAACTGGCGAGCCTGGTTTGGCCTGCGCAAAAAATCACAGCCCACCTGGACATACGAAGCTCCATCCTCGCAATCCAACGCTACTGAGCCATTGGACCCAAGTATGTTTGCGCAATAGCCCAGGCAACCATCGTGGCCTTGGCTGATAACAATAGCGTTTCAACATGTTCCAAGCTTGCCGGAACCGCCCTTCGATAGTACAACACCCGCCGAACACACAGCTTCTTCCACTGCCCCTTGTCAATCCCATACCCCGTACTCGTTCACCCAAAATCTCCCGCAAATCACACCGCATGAACCCGGAAGCTCGGCACAGGGGCATGGCATAAGAAACGGGTCCCAACCTGTATGTGATGCTGTTACCGCAAAAGAAAGCACTCTTGCGGGTGGAGATGCGAAGGCACACTTTCAGGACTTCAAGTCCAAAACCGCACATGCAGGGAACTGGTGCAATGCTGAAAGGGGTCGGCTTCTGACCATGACATGGCAATCATGTCGCCCAAACAATACTGACGATGGTGTCTACAATCTCATGGTGCTGAAGCACTTGACCGAACAAGGCTGGGAGCCCACGCGCATCCTCTCCAAGCTCAAATACTTTGCCGTCCCTCCTACCTACACTGTTGAGGGGCTGGCATTGTTGGACTGTTTGGAAAAATTATCCGCGCGGTACCCTCACGCTCTCAATGTTCACCGTCGCGTGTACCTGAAGGTAGCAGAGGCAGCCGCATCTGCGGAAGCCTCAACAAGCTTATCGCAAGACATACAACTGCTCATGACTATTCGGACGACACTACAGGCTATTCATGCGGCAGATCCCAAAGTCACATCCAGGGCCATAACTGTGGCTGGAGAAGTCACGAACAAGATTCAAGACCACAATATTAGGAAATCACTACGTTCTATCCAGTCCGATATCCATCATGATAAGCAGGCTTTAATGAGCTTGATTGCACGTGCTGCTGCGGATTCCAATTTCTGCCCCGCGGTCGAACAAGTTCTGTTGTGTCTGCCACGGAATCGCCTAGATTTACTTGTCACGTTGCTCACCCGTTCCCTTGCCGAGACCATCGAGAAGGACCAGGTCATGTCACACGCTAGCCATAGAGCCCATTTGAGCGCCTGGTTGACAATCCTTGGCACTCTTGACGCGCGAGTGGACATGCGTAATGCAACCTATTTGAACTCTGCCATTAAACTGCTAGCAAACTATGTTTTTCCGAGCAGAATTTCGGGTGACATGCGTGCGCGTGTGCTGCTCATTGTCTCTGTGTTCCAATTGACACACAACACACCGTCCTTCTCCGATTCCCGGGAAAGAATATTACATCTTGTTTATTCCTCCACAAGCCCTGTGCCTGGACAGAAAAAGCAGCTGGTTTTGGAATTTGAGGAGACCCTGGCACTCATCTTGGCCCACATGAGCAGGACAACTCGTTTTTATACACCAATGATCAACGTGGTCATTGGTCTCTTTACCCATCATGCGCAACTGCACCGTCTATACCGCTTTCTGTGGGCAATGGATAAGCAAGGACTTACTTTGGACGATGCTTCAAGCATCCAGGCACTTGTCAAAAAGCAAGTAGCTTCTCTCCCAGAAGATACCGCATCTCTGACCGAACGACAGCGCCAACACTATGCTTTCGCGCTCCGTACTTGTCAAAACACGATCAAGCTTCTCCGTAAGGTTGCTGCCAAAGACACAACAGCTGCTCTCCAAGCTACAGAAGAAAAGACCCTAGCTTTGCAAGCCCACCGCGAATTCACTGCTGTTCTCGATCGTGCTGCTGAAAATAATGCGCTGCCACAAGTCTACACTACTCTCACCGCTGATGTTCCGTCGAGTCAACGCACGGCCCTCATTCACCAACTCGCACACCACTACTCCCTTATGACGACACGCTCCCACCGTGAAACCTGGCGCTCTATATACTATCTTTACGTCTTTCTGGAGACGCAGTCCCTGCCCATCGGCCCTTTGTTCACCAAGGCTGTTGTGCGCTCCTCAATTATCCGCCCGCTGATTGAGCATCGCTTTGTCAGCGCGAGAAGGCTAATCTGGGTCTGTAATCTTGTTGCCAGAGTTGAAAGCGAGCGTGTGGCCAAGCAGGTGGAAAATAACTTTTGGCTATGGAGGGGAAATTTGATTACTCATGCAAAGGATGTGCATAACGAAGCTGGAGGAGATCGGAAGGCAAAGGCGTCGATCAGCAGGTTGAAGGGCATAGGATTACTTTAGCTGCTGGAGTTGATACCCCCCCAAAAAGAAACATGTAGAGATTCAAACATGAAAAAACCGTGAACAATTCAATCATCATGTCGTGTTGAGTCATGCCCATCTAATACCTCTCAATCAAAAACACTCTCCGCTCCGCCTCCGGCATTGCCCCCAGCATCCTCAACTCCTCTCTCTTCATCATGAGATAGCTCTCTACCAATGCCCCAGGCAGCGCCTCCCTAAACTCGGCATCCTTCTCCAGCGCGACCAGCGCCTCGAAAACCTCCCTCGGCATCTTCCTCGTCACCCCGTACTCTGCCAGCTCGTGCTCATTCAGGGATGCTGGATTAACAGGGAGATCGCGCGGCAAGTCTGCGGCCACTGTCGGGGCGGAGGCGAGACCGAGAAGGCCCGCGCCAAGGATGGCAGAGAGAGCAAAGTAGATGTTTGCCAGGCCGTCTATAGAGCGGAGTTCCCAGTGACCCGGATTGATGCGACGGAGTGGTGTTTCGCGGTTTTGAGTACCCCATGCCACCTATTGACGTGTCAATTACGTTTGTCACAAGAATGCAAAGTTGAGTGTACCTACCCAAGTCCCGCCCATCCAAGAATCATCCACAACCCTCGCATAACTCACCTCCTCGGGCATACTAAACGCACAAAGAGCAGGCAAATGCTTCAACACACCGCCCACAAAGAACTCCACATCCCGATCCGGAGGATGCAAACTAACATGCACATGCGCAGCCGTCCCAATACCCTCAAAAGGCTTAGGATGCAGTGTCGCCCTCAAGCCATGCAGACTCGCCATCTGCGCAATCACCTGACGGGCCTGGATCAGTGTGTCGACGGCGAGGAGAGGCGGCTGAGGCGGAAGCACGAATTCGTATTGGCCTTTTCCGGACTCGGCATGGAATTGCTGCACGTCGATTTCCATTTCCTCAAGCGCGAGTACGATTTCACTCAAAAAGGGGAGCTGGAGCCATTGTGAAGGGGTAAGGGTACCCCAGGCATGTTCTTTGGTAAGGGGCGAGTAAGGGTCCGCTTGGCTGGACTTGGTGGATGTTGAGGGTGGATTGCGGGATAGGAAGGTGACTTCGATTTCAAACCCGATGAGGAGGGTGGTGGCATGATTGTATTGAAGTTCATTGATGAGTATTTCCAGGTTGTTGCGAGGGTCGGACGGGAGGGGGGCTCCGGCTTCAGAGCGCCAGTAGCTAAGTACTGTTGCTGCTGGGAGAGGGTCCTTGTTGTGTGTTCGTCGGAGAGAGCGCAAGTCTGGCTCTACGTAGATCTGACCGGTTGAGTTTACCACCGGTGTTGTGTGGTCGTTTTGGAGAGTGCCAGTGTTACCTTGAGCTATACTGATGCGTTCACCCTCGCTAATCATACGCGTAAACTCCTTGATGGGCACAATGCGGGTGCGCATAGTGGCCATGTAGTCGAGCCATTGCACATAGACGAATTTGACATTTGGATTCTGCTCCATGAAATAGTCGAGCTTTTCGACATCGTAAACTTGCGGCACCTTTGGTGGAGGGGGAAAGGCTGGCTGTGCGTATGGGGAAACAGGTGGGCTGAGGGTTTGCCTATCGGAAGCCGGGGGTTGACTGTACAAACCTCTGCTTGGCCCTGGCGTGACTGCTGGGGATCGAAATGGCGAGGCTACATTGGGTTTTGTGTTGTATGTCAATTGCTTCGGGGGGACTTGGATAGTCTCATCGAACGTAGCCTCGTAGCGCAGGTCGTACAGTGCATTCGCGTTGTTGAACATGATATCTTTCGTCATGCCAATGGCCTGTTGTGGAGTGAGGTCACCCTTTTTTATGTACTCAATAAGTATCTGACAGGATCAGTACACTTCAAAGTCAAGAAACTAGCAACTGATTTGGATACTCACATCAAGCCATACTTCACGAAACTGTGCATTGGCCAGCCAGAACGTTTCCGGAAACCAATGTCCATCAGAAGAATACAAGAGCTTGCTTCCAGGTACAAGCTCCATGGCTTGACGTAGTACTGCTGTTTGGCCATCTCTACTGATCATTGGGAACACCTCACCAATGTCGAGATACACATGTCTGTATACCGTTGCAAGGTAGCCTGCTTCGCGCGTATACGGATAAGCCGAGTGGAGCAGCACAAAAGGCACTTGCGGGTAGTTTTCAATCAACGGTTGAAGGAACGATGGGTTTGCTTCCAAAAGACTAATATCATTGTCTCCCAACCCAGTATGCAGCTGGAACGGCTTTGCGAGTGAGTCCGAATGAGGTAGTCGCTCGGAAAGTATCTCCAATGTTCGCAACACCAGATAGTCATTCAGAGGCTTTTTCTCGATTCGATAAATTCGCTTGCGAACACAGCTTTTGACGTAGCGTTCGAACGGATGCCCAACCATTTTTGCAGCTTGCTCATAGTCGGGCTCAACATCGAGACCGGTACGATAACAGACGACCGACTTGAAGCCGGCAACGTTTTCGTCTTCAATGGCGTCCTGGATCTCACGCTCGAAGTCATCTGTGAAGTTAGTCCAGGTCTTGGGGAGAAACTTCGTCTTTGCCAAATCATCTTCTGATGCATCCCGAACAAGGTTTTCCATCAAGCGCTCAGCAACAGCCTCGATCCGCACGATGCGTCTAGTTGGAGCCCTTGTATAACGGTCATGATACTCGTAGGGAAAGACCTGATCAGGCGCAGCGAGTCCATCGTCGATGAGCAGAGCGTGTACATTTTCGAAACATCGCTCGTGCAAGCGTTCAGAGTTGCTCCGTAACCACTCAATCCTCTGCTCCAAGATGTCCTCCCAGTCTGCATCTTCAGCGCATTCATAAAGTTGTCGTAGTTGTCCAGCTGCTCGCAGGTGCGAAAGTGATTTGAATGTGTCCCGCAAAGCTCGTCCCTGGGCCTCTGTAGTTATGGTCTCGAACGGTATCGTATTAATGTGTGACGGCAAGATGAGGTTGTGCGCATGGTTATCGATGATGGGGTAATTGTTGACTACATGCCGTAGTTGGTCGATAGTAAGCCTAGTGGAGGCTGCAGCTGGGTCCATGGTGGTTTTTTGACGTTAGGCGTCACGCAAAATTCTGACCCGCTGAAGCGTTTCCCGAGCCTTGTGCCTCAACCAGAAAAGCACGAAGATAATTGAAGATGAAATTCTCCAGTCGGCACTGGCCTATTAAGGCCAGAAAGAGAGAAGAACTGGTACGGAATACTACACCTAAGATTTGCACGATACAAGCATGATCCAAGTGGGTGGGTTATCCACGGTGTTGGTTTCCAAGGTCAGAGGATGACGTCAGTGCTAGCGAAAATCCCGTGATTTTAGACAACAGTCCTGAGAAAACACTTAAATCAAGAGAGGTTGAGTCTTGTTAATGCATGGCGAAATAAGCTTCGGTGTAAAAGTGTGTTAGCCCATCGAGTGTTATGACTAAGTGGGGTAGAGAACTTCTGACTGATCTTATGAATGTCAGCCGACCCTGTAGGTAAACATGCTGCTCTCAACGTATGCCATTCTGCACTCCAACACCAATGGATTATCTATGCATCACCAAAACTTAGCCAGGATATTGGCAGTGAATTTTCACCCGGCGATCTCATTGCAAGTGATGAATATATATAGCAAAGAGGATTAAATTGTCACCTGATCGAAGACACTATTGTGGTCTTCGCGACAAAGGCCTTTCTGTAGCCAAACAACAAATGGGAATAAGCGCAACCCACGCAAACTATGCAGCATATAAATGTCAAGCTCGACAACCACACCCACATCTATCTCGTATTGACGTCTACAAGAAAATCATAGCCATACCCGAAGCAACTGCACCAACAATGTACATACCGAGGCCGAAACCACCGGCAGTGAAGTGGGGAGCAGAGAGGCCAGCAGCAGCGCCAGCGGAACCAGACGCAGATCCGTTGCGACCACCGGCGCCAGTAGGGCCGGCAGCGGCAACAGCGACGGTACCAGTGCCATCAACACCGGCATCCTTGAGCAGCGCAGCACAGCCCGAACCAGTAGGAGTAGCAACAGCTGCTTTTGTAGTAGCCTTGCCCTTGAAGCCGCAGCCACCAGGGACGGCCTTAGCATAAGCGTTGGCGGCGAATGAGAGCTGGTCCCTGCTGGGGCACATGCCGTAGACACCGTATGGGCCAGTAGTGGCGTTCTTGTTGATACCTGCGCAGTACTTGCCGTCCTTGAGGCCGCAAATGAATCCGAAGATGGCACCATAGTCAGACTCCTTGGTGCTGTTGGTAACCTCGCAGCTAAGAGTTTCCATCATGCACGAGCAAAGATTGGCATTTGCGACAGGCGGCAGAGGATCAGAAACAGCCTCCCACTTTCCAGGGGTTGGCGAGGGGCAGCTGGCAGCTGCGGTGTTGGTGGGGTTGTAGTTGGCCATCTTGACACCAACGGGGGTGGCTTTGGCAATTTGCTTTGACAAATTGTCAAAGTCCTCGTTGGTTTGGACTTTGCCGTTGGAAATGGAGGCGAGACCTGGGAATCGTTAGCAAGACAAGTTGTGAATATAAAAGGTACGAAACTTACCGAACTGGTTCTCCTCCTCAAAGTACATGTAGACGATAGCGCCAGACCAGACGCCGGTCATCTGACTACCGTAGATTGCGCCAACCTCTGTGAACTTACGAGGGCGGGGAGTGTTGCAACCATATTCGGCGAAGAAGACAGGGACATTGTACTTCTCAAAGTTCTTGGTCTGAACATCGTAACCAGACTTGGTGAAGGACGAGTCGCCACACCACGAGTAGATGTTGTAGCCCCAGAAGTCGATGGAGCTAGAGGAGTCGCCACAGTCGAAGTAGTTGGCCATGTTCTCGCGAATTGCAGCATCATCGTTGGTGGCATACCCGACACCGATCTCACGGTAGTTCTTGCTCTTGATGTAGGCCTTGGTGTCACGGACAGCCGCCTTGACAAAGGCACTGGCAATGGTGTTGTTGGGCTGGTTACTAACTTCGTTACCAGCGAAGAAGCCGAGCGTGTTGTCGTACTTCATCATCTCATCAACAACGCTAGTGTAGCGGTTGTAGAGCTCGACAGTCCAGCCAGGATCATCACGGTTGATGGATAATCCAGGCTCGGACAAGTCGGATACGACGTAGATTCCGGCGGCTGCCAGTTGCGACATGCAGTCACTGTGATCCTTGGTCGGGTCGATGGCGTACACACGGATCGTGTTGGTTTGGAGCTTCGTGAGCTGAGCAATATCACGCTTACACGCTGCACCATCGGCAAGGGGATCGGTAATGTCGATGCCATCTGTGGATGATGCTGTTGAGTTGGAGTTGACTTGTTGTTGGTATGCAACACCCTTCATGAAACTGGGAATATGTCAGCTTGGCCAAGATCATGGACACGTGGACTACTTACAATTGTTCACCACTGGTCTTGTGGAAGAATTTGGAGCCCTAGGCATTGTTAAACATGAAGAATGCACTTGTCACGCGTCGTCATACCTTGATGACGATAGGGTCAATCGCGGCTTGCACGCCCGCAAGCAGGGCGGCTGTAGCAATAATTCCGCGCATAGTGATATCTTGTTTTTTTGTACAAGGCTTGTTCCAAGACGCGCGAGTTGTGTTGGCGAGAGCTTGTGTTAAACCGCCGAGAGTTGTTGTTGTTGTTTAAGGGATTTGGGGATTTGTTAAGAAGGCACGAGGCGGATGTTCAGGTTGAAGGAGTGTGGTGCCACAGCGAAAGATGCTGCAAGCAATAAAGAAATAACTCAAGGAGGTAAGGAAGGACTGGTAAAACAGAAAAGTGAGTGTAGAAACGACTCTGAGGCACAGTGAGTGAAGAAAGGCAACGCGGAACAAGCATCTCAAGAGAGATCGACGAGGGTTCGCCTGCGCCCCTGACACTAGCCCCGTTTCGAGTTCTTAGCGCGGCTTGGAGACTTGGAGGCCTTCACGTATGCCCCCATGATCCTCAGGCTGGTCAATTGTCATAAGGAAACGCTGCACTTCACAATAGACAGCGAACGCCATAGTCATATTTTCTTCTGCAGATGGCTAGTCGGGCTACACAAGGCCGTTGCACTGTTGCGGTACCTGATGGTGAAGTACATACTGTACGTTAGCATGTCTTGTGACGCGTATACGCAATCTCGCTCCACCCCACCGCCAACCGGTGCTAATTTGGGTCGTGTCTGCACATATTGCGTGCGCCGTGCAATTGCACGTGGGGTCGGTTGCCAGAAAAGACGTCAGTGAGAGATACGAGCAACCCACGCGGTGGATGTCATGTTTTGAAGGTGGGGTAAGTGAATGCGCTATTCCCATGTCATCACCTGTAGCACCGCCTCGTCGAGTTTCGCGGAGAGACCGGTAGGAGTAACTGGACTCAGACAACGCACTCTCGACGGATGAAACACGGCTCTTCCAGTGGCGCAGCCGGCCAAAGCGGCCAATCGAACATGTTGCGCTGGAGATGCAGTTTCCGAGTCAGGGCAGGCGGAAAAGGGCTTGCACAGGCTCTTCCAGGCGTGTGTA
The DNA here is from genome assembly GCA_000465215.2 of Pyrenophora seminiperda CCB06. Classification (NCBI taxonomy): domain Eukaryota; kingdom Fungi; phylum Ascomycota; class Dothideomycetes; order Pleosporales; family Pleosporaceae; genus Pyrenophora; species Pyrenophora seminiperda. The sequence goes on along the minus strand of KE747824.1, from coordinate 857,775 downwards.
TGAGCAATGCTAACAGAGGGCGGTGCAAGCTTGATGAAACCTTATGCACTTTTGGCACCTGTCAGGCACATTGTGCAATGCTTACTTGTATGGACGCAAGCGAAGCTGCTTCTCGATGGGTTGTCAGGCATAGTGCCGAGGGGAGGGGGAGGGGGAGGGAGGGGAGTGGGAAAATAACATGTACAAAGGTGATGGAAACACTACGTATAGCGGCTTCCAAGTTTGAACGCAACCGATGCACTCACCGTGTAGGGCTCAACTGCAATTGGTTGATGGGCATGCAGTTTCGTCCGGTTTTTTGTTGCAGGAAGGGAAACTGGGTTCTAATATTATAGCTCACCGGTGCCGGGGCCCATGTTGCTCATATCCTGCTCTGCTCTGTGTTCAGCAGGACATGGCAAAGCGATCATGGCACATTGTTTTTTGAGCATCAATGTATCGAAGATACGGGTGTCGGGAGCTCAACACACTGCAACCTGATAGCCTGTTCCACGCTTTGGAACACGAGAGGCAGTTGCCGCAGGGGGGGGACGGAGCGGGCGTTGAGCGTGCGGCATGCTCGGGTGGCCGTCTCAACAGTACATGTTAGCGGCCGTCAGCCCCCTTAGGTTGCGACACCAAGCAAACCGTTGACGTGGGCTAGCGCCACGTCGGACCGGGGGGGTGAAGAACGGAAGCGCGCCACATGGCGATTGGCCGTCTGATAAGGAGGAAAAGGCCCTATCGTTGATATCGCGCCGGGCGAGCGACCGGGCGAAGAGAGATGGCGGCATCAGGTTGGTGTCCCGGCTAGCCGTGGCCCGATCAGCGCGGGCCTGCACCACCGTGCGCGTCCTGCGGTTTTGTTGGGTCGTGAGTCGCGGAGTCGCGGTGTCGTGTGCCGGGCTACGGCTGCAAATGAAAGCAACAAGTGCACTAATCACTACTGGGCAAGGCTGTGGCGTATGGTGGTGAGCAGGAAGAGGCAATGTGAAGAAGGCGACATGCAGCAGCAGACGATAGCGGTGGCTGCCCTCGAGCCAGCTGTTAGACCAGAGATGGTCGCAGGGTCGCGCACATTTAGCAGACGCAGCCGCTATAGCGCTGAGTCGAGTGCATGGCGGGAGCGAGTTTTATCGATATGCGTGCAGATCGAGATGCCGCGGTCATGGTGGCACCTGGGTGATGGTGATGGTTTCCCACTGCCAAGTTCCCAAAGTTTCTACGCCACCGCTCGCCATGCAGCCGAGCTCCCAGCCTGCAGCACATACGGTAGATGTACACCTACTCCTACACCTACTGTGTTGCCAGCGTCCAGCGTCCAGCGTCGGTGCTAGAGCGAGGGCGCGCGAGGGCGGCCGCCTGGTGCATTTTTGTAGTGTCCACTTGCGCGCTGAGCGCTGAGGTACCATGCTGTTTTTAGAGGGGCGACGACACCAATATCGGGACGTGAATGCAAGCGAAGGGGACCCATGTCCATTGCCAGTGACGGCGTTAGGCCAGCTTGGCATTCGTGCCTTTCATTTTCAGGGGAAGCTGCTAAAAAGCTCTTTGCCTGCCTCCCATCCGCATTCCACACTGTCGCTCCCTCCCCAGCCCCTTCTCCCGTGTCCGTTTTCTTCTACATTGCCTCTCGTTTTCCTGCGTTGAGGTCGTGTAGTGCTCTAAATCATCCCCCCCCCCCGAAGAGCGCCACGCACCACGACTTGTAGAGAGCTCGCCCCGACACGCAAGCGCCGATTCGCCGCGCGTCTCTCCTGGCAACCACCACGCAGCTGCATATCCAGCTATCCATTCGCTAGCCACAATCACAACACCAGCTTGTCTCGTCCAGCAGCCGCTACGAGCAGCCCGCCGTGCTACCGACCTGTTTCCCCGTTCTTGCCGTAAATAGCGAGCGACTGCCTGTTTGACCACATTTACTCGCCAATTGCCTGTTCGTTCTCGCAACAACACCACACTCATTCAACCACCTTCCGCACCCGAGTGCACCAGCACAAATCCGCACTTTCACGCGGCAGCCATATTACGAATAATCCGATTTCTGTCGCTCCTAATGCCCATTGCTTGAGGTACGCACGTCCTCCCTTCCGACACCTACTGTTTCAGCTTGCACTCCACTTCCTGGCTTAACAGACACTGACCGCTGCTTTTCAGATCACACATCTCCACTCTAATTGCTTCCCAAGATGTCCGGACATCCACAGGGAGGCCAGTACGACGACGGCTACGGCCAGACTCAAGGCCACCCCCAAGGCCAACAGGGCCAAGACGCTTATTATCACGATGACTACCAGGGTCAGTACCACGATGACGCCCATGGTGCCCAGTACCAGCAACAGGGCCAGCATGGCGATGCTTATTATGATGAATCGTGAGTTCTTTCCGTCTCAACTCTTCCAACTTCTATTTGCTAACATAGCCACAGAGCCTACTATGATGGCCAGCAGGGCGGCCACTACCAACAAAACGGCTATTATGACGAGCGAGGTCAGCAGGGATACCAGGACGAGTATTACGACAACCAGTACTACGACCAAGGCGGTGCGCAAGACGGCCAACAGCCGCGCCGCCGTCAACACGACTCTGAGGAAGACTCCGAGACCTTCAGCGACTTCACTATGCGATCTGACATGGCTCGCGCTACCGACATGGATTACTATGGTCGTGGCGATGAGCGCTACAACAGCTACGCTGAAGGCAACCGCGGATACCGGCCCCCTTCGTCCCAGGTCTCGTACGGTGGCAACCGATCGTCTGGCGCCTCAACACCCATCTATGGCATGGACTACTCCAACGCTCTGCCCGCTGGACAGCGGTCTCGCGAGCCATACCCTGCCTGGACCGCTGAGGCTCAGATTCCCTGCACCAAGGAAGAGATCGAGGATATTTTCCTCGATCTGACTGCCAAGTTCGGTTTCCAGCGCGACAGCATGCGTAACATGTACGATCATTTCATGACCCTGCTCGACTCACGTGCGTCGCGCATGTCGCCGAACCAAGCTCTGTTGTCTCTGCACGCTGATTACATCGGTGGTGAGAATGCCAACTACAGACGCTGGTACTTTGCCGCTCACCTCGACTTGGACGATGCCGTTGGCTTTGCCAACATGAACCTCGGAAAAGCCAACCGCAGGACTCGCAAGGCCCGCAAAGCTGCCAAGAAGAAGGCCAGCGAGAATCCAGGAAACGAGCAGGAAGTTCTCGACGCGTATGAGGGTGACAACAGTCTCGAGGCGGCTGAATACCGCTGGAAGACTCGTATGAACCGCATGTCGCAGCAAGATCGTGTCCGCCAGGTTGCCCTCTACCTTCTTTGCTGGGGTGAAGCCAACCAGGTCCGCTTCATGCCCGAGCTCATGTGCTTCATTTTCAAATGTGCGGATGACTGGCTCAACTCTCCGGCTGGCCAGGCTCAGACTGAGCCCATCGAGGAGTTCACGTACCTTAACCAGGTCATTACGCCTCTCTACCAGTACTGCCGTGACCAGGGTTATGAGATTCAAGACGGTAAATACGTACGCCGTGAGCGCGACCACTCGGCCATCATTGGGTACGACGACATGAACCAGCTTTTCTGGTACCCCGAAGGTCTCGAGCGAATTGTTTTCGAAGACAAATCGCGTCTCGTTGACATTCCGCCTGCGGAGCGTTACCTCAAGTTGAAGGATGTTCTTTGGAAAAAGGTCTTCTTCAAGACGTACTACGAGCGCCGATCCTGGTTCCACATGGTCATCAACTTCAACCGTATTTGGGTTATCCATCTGACATCTTTCTGGTTCTACACAGCTTTCAACTCGCAACCTCTTTACACCAGGAACTACCAGCAACAATTAGACCAGAAGCCAGAGAAGGCCGCCACTCTGTCCGCTGTCGCCCTTGGAGGTACCATTGCTTCATTCATTCAGATCTTCGCTACCATTTGCGAGTGGTGTTACGTTCCCCGACGATGGGCTGGTGCTCAACATTTGACCAAGCGTCTCTTGTTCCTCATTCTTGTCTTCGTGGTCAATGTCGCTCCTAGCGTTTACATCTTCGGTATGGATAAGCGTGTCGGTACTATCCCCAACATTCTGGGCGGTGTGCAATTTGCTATCGCTCTGCTCACCTTCGTCTTCTTCTCGGTCATGCCAATCGGTGGTCTCTTTGGTAGCTACCTGACACGCAACTCTCGCAAGTATGTTGCTAGTCAGACTTTTACCGCAAGCTACCCACGCCTTGCTGGTAACGACATGTGGATGTCCTACGGTCTATGGGTTCTGGTATTTGCTGCCAAGCTTGCCGAGTCGTACTTCTTCTTGACTCTGTCCATCAAGGATCCCATCCGTATCCTGTCTCACATGAAGAAGCCCGACTGTCTGGGAGATGCTATTATCGGCAACATGCTCTGCCAGTACCAGCCAAGAATTCTTCTCGGTCTCATGTACTTCATGGACTTGATCCTCTTCTTCTTGGACTCATACCTGTGGTACATCATCGCCAATATGTTGTTCTCAGTTTCCAGGTCTTTCTACCTCGGTGTTTCCATCTGGACACCCTGGAGGAACATCTTCTCGCGCCTACCAAAACGTATCTACTCAAAGGTCCTCGCGACAACCGATATGGAGATTAAGTACAAGCCAAAGGTCCTCATCTCCCAGATTTGGAACGCTGTCGTCATCTCGATGTACCGTGAACATCTGCTCGCCATCGACCATGTGCAGAAGCTCCTTTACCATCAGGTTCCTTCAGAGCAGGAGGGCAAGCGTACACTACGTGCTCCTACCTTCTTCGTCTCGCAGGAAGATCACTCCTTCAAGACTGAGTTCTTCCCTGCGCAGAGCGAAGCTGAGCGTCGTATCTCCTTCTTCGCACAGTCTCTGTCCACTCCTATCCCCGAGCCTCTTCCGGTTGACAACATGCCTACTTTCACTGTCCTGATTCCTCACTACGGTGAGAAGATCCTGTTGTCTCTTCGTGAGATTATTCGTGAGGATGAGCCTTACTCCCGTGTCACTCTCCTTGAGTACCTCAAGCAGCTTCACCCTCACGAGTGGGATTGCTTTGTCAAGGACACTAAGATTCTTGCAGATGAGACTTCTCAGTTCAACGGTGACGACGAGAAGAACGAAAAGGATACCGCTAAGAGCAAGATCGACGATCTTCCCTTCTACTGCATTGGTTTCAAGTCGGCTGCTCCCGAGTACACTCTGCGAACTCGTATCTGGGCTTCTCTCCGTTCCCAGACTCTGTACCGTACTATCTCTGGTTTCATGAACTACAGCCGTGCGATTAAGCTTCTTTACCGTGTTGAGAACCCCGAAGTCGTCCAGATGTTCGGTGGTAACTCTGACAAGCTGGAGCGCGAATTGGAGCGTATGGCGCGCCGCAAGTACAAGATTTGCGTATCTATGCAACGTTATGCCAAGTTCAGCAAGGAAGAGCGTGAGAACACTGAGTTCTTGCTCCGTGCCTACCCCGACCTGCAGATTGCCTACCTTGATGAGGAACCTCCTGTCAACGAGGGTGACGAGCCACGTATCTACTCTGCCCTCATCGATGGCCACTCGGAGATCATGGATAACGGTATGCGCCGACCCAAGTTCCGCATTCAACTGTCTGGCAACCCTATTCTTGGTGACGGCAAATCCGACAACCAGAACCACTCCATCATCTTCTACCGTGGAGAGTACATCCAGCTTATCGACGCCAACCAAGACAATTACCTTGAGGAGTGCCTGAAGATCCGTTCCGTGCTGGCTGAGTTTGAGGAGATGACTACCGATAACGTTTCTCCGTACACTCCCGGTCTTCCTAACGCCAACTTCAACCCGGTTGCCATTCTCGGAGCTCGTGAATACATTTTCTCTGAGAACATTGGTATTCTCGGTGATATCGCTGCCGGAAAGGAACAGACATTCGGTACTATGTTTGCTCGTACATTGGCTCAGATTGGTGGCAAGCTTCATTACGGCCATCCTGATTTCCTCAATGGTATCTTCATGACTACTCGCGGTGGTGTCTCCAAGGCTCAGAAGGGTCTCCATCTCAACGAGGACATTTACGCTGGTATGAACGCTCTTCTCCGTGGTGGACGTATAAAGCATTGCGAGTACTACCAGTGTGGTAAGGGTCGTGATTTGGGCTTCGGTTCCGTGCTTAACTTCACAACCAAGATTGGTACTGGTATGGGAGAACAGATGTTGTCTCGCGAGTACTACTACATGGGTACTCAGCTTCCTCTCGACCGCTTCCTGTCCTTTTACTATGCCCATCCAGGTTTCCACATCAACAACATGTTCATTATGTTGTCGGTCCAGTGCTTCATGTTCGTCCTCATCAACCTTGGCGCCCTCAACCACGAGACCATTCTCTGTTCGTTCAACAAGGACCTCCCCATCACCGATCCTCAGTGGCCCAACGGTTGTGCCAACTTGGTCCCTGTCTTCGACTGGGTCGCGCGTTGTATCGTCTCTATCTTTATCGTTTTCTTCATCTCTTTCGTCCCCCTTGTGGTTCAAGAGTTGACTGAACGCGGATTCTGGCGTGCTGCAACCCGTCTGGCCAAGCACTTCTCGTCTGGATCACCTTTCTTCGAGGTGTTCGTTACCCAAATCTACGCCAATGCTCTACACACCAATTTGTCCTACGGTGGTGCTCGCTACATTGGTACTGGACGTGGTTTCGCCACTGCGCGTATTCCGTTTGGTATCCTGTTTTCGCGTTTCGCCGGTCCTTCCATCTACATTGGTGCCCGTTCCCTCATGATGTTGCTCTTTGCCACCATCACTGTATGGGGTCCATGGCTCATCTACTTCTGGGCGTCCCTGTTGTCTCTCTGCCTGGCTCCTTTCCTCTTCAACCCTCACCAGTTCTCATGGGACGACTTCTTCATCGACTACAGGGAGTACCTCCGCTGGTTGTCTCGAGGAAATACGCGATCTCACAGCGCGTCCTGGATCGGATACTGCCGTCTCTCGCGAACACGTATCACTGGTTTCAAGCGTAAGGTTCTCGGAGATCCATCTGCCAAGCTTTCTGGCGATGTTCCTCGTGCGCACTTCACCAACATCTTCATGAGCGAGATTTTCGGTCCTCTCGTCCTGGTTGCAATCACCTTGGTCCCCTTCCTTTTCATCAACGCTCAAACCGGTGTAACCGACAAGCGCGATACCTCCAAGGAGAACGGCACCCTCCCGACTCCCGTCAAGTCTGGTGCTTTGGTCCGTATCGGACTCATCGCTCTGGGGCCTGTCGCTATTAACGCTGGTGTTTTGGCTGGTATGTTTGCATTGGCTTGTTGCGCGGGACCCCTTCTCAGTATGTGCTGCAAGAAGTTCGGTGCGGTCTTGGCCGCCATTGCCCATGCCATCGCTGTCCTAGTCCTACTCATCTTCTTTGTTGTCCTCATGTTCCTTGAGGGCTTCAGCTTCCCAAGAGCATTGTCTGGTATGATTGCCGTCGTCGCCATCCAGCGGTTCTTCTTCAAGGTCATCATTGTCTGTACCCTCACTCGTGAGTTCAAGGCCGACACTGCCAACATCGCCTGGTGGACTGGAAAGTGGTACGCAATGGGCTGGCACACAATTTCTCAACCTGGTCGTGAATTTCTCTGCAAGATCACTGAGCTCGGTTTCTTCGCTGCCGACTTTATTCTGGGTCACGTCCTACTCTTCTTCATGCTGCCAATCCTGTTGCTGCCATATGCCGACAAGTTCCACTCTGTTATGCTCTTTTGGCTCCGTCCCAGGTATATTTTATCGATTACTTTAGCAGTACTTCACTAACATTTTACAGCCGTCAAATCCGCCCTCCTATCTACTCGCTGAAGCAGACCAAGCTCCGCAAGCGTCGTGTCATCCGCTATGCCATCCTCTACTTCCTACTCCTCGTCGTCTTCCTAGCTTTGATTGTTGGACCTATCGTCGCTGGCAAGTTCCTCAAGTTCAAGCTTAACTTGCCAATGGAGATCATGCAGCCTACTGGATACAACAACAACGATACCACTACCAGCACAACTGGTAAGTGTATCCAGGGCCCTTGCCCAGTGTTCAACGCTGGCGACGCGGCCGGAACAGGTTCAGGAAGCGCAGCGTCAACTGATGCGGCGGCTCGTCGTTTCCGCCGCTACATGGCGTACTAAAAGCACATTTTGCGGATCGTTGTTTACTACCTTCGCACCTTGCATTGTACAACATGGGCGAAGCATGAGCGTGGCGACTTGGTTTGGTTCCATAATGATTGTAATATTCAGCTACAGTATTTCTCTCGTTCATTACTAAGGGCGTTTTGCGGTGGGATTAGATGCTCCCATCGGTCTGCTTTCTCTCTTTTTTCACACACATGTCCGCCCTGGGCGCGGACTTGACTGCACATACACTATGAAGGGCTTGATTTGGTTCATTATGGGAAGGCGAACACGTTAGAAAGTGAATGCATTACAGATAAATACATGGATGTCTTACCTACAGCGTGCTTGACCCAGGTTCGATGAGTTTCAAAGTGATGCCATGTCCCTCCCGCCATCAGGCTTTCAGCTGCCTAGAGCGCAGATTGAAGCTGGAATTACGGCCGGAATGAGACGGGGGGTGATACTAATTACGTGCAAGCGTGTTTGTTGCTGACGCCTCGCGTGGCACCTCCGCGCTTCGCCGCAGCCCCCAACTTCTGTGTGGCATCGACCAAGTGAACGACCGCCTCCTACACCTCGGCCAGTGATAATGGATCTCAACGAAGTTCAGAACGCTACTGCGCGTTTCTTCAATGATGTCAATGCGCAGTTCAACCGCATACCTGGCTCTGCCATTGCCGTGAGGTACATAAAGTCGAGTTACCAGAACGACCCAGTTCGCAGCGCAATAGAGTTATTTTTGTTCCTCTTCGCCGTGAGGTACCTGCTTGCACCAAAGTACAGTACACAGAAGAAAGTACAGCTCACAGATGCGGTATGTTGTGCGTCCATATGTTTGTTTTTGGAGATATAGGGGACTAATGATGGAATAGGAGATTGACGAGTTGGTGGAGGACTGGACGCCGGAACCACTCGTAGCGCCTACGACCGCGCTCGAAGAACTTGACAATGAGAAGCGACCTGTCATTGTTGGGTATGGCGTCTCCAAGTCTTTGCTGTCTTGTTGAATGCTAACCCCGGCTGCCTAGACCAACCGGCCCCAAGTCGAAGCTCTCCAACGGCCGCACCGTGACTAACCTCGCCTCGTACAACTTCTACAACTTCCTATCTAGTGAGACCCTCAAGGAGAAGGCCATTCAGACCCTGCGTACCTATGGGGTCGGTCCCTGCGGTCCCCCGGGTTTCTACGGTACCCAGGACGTCCATATGAAGACCGAAGCCGACGTCGCCGCTCACCTCGGGCTGCCCGCCTGTATCATCTACGCGCAATCGTTTTCGACAATCAGCAGTGTAATTCCGAGTTTCAGCAAGCGTGGAGACATAATCGTTGCGGACCGTGCGCTCAACTTTGCGGCAAGGAAGGGCATACAAATCAGCCGCAGTACTGTCAGATGGTTTGAACACAATGACATGGATGATCTAGAAAACGTTCTCAAGAAAGTTGTCAAGGAGCAGGCTAAGAAGCCGCTTACTAGGCGCTTCATCGTCACCGAGGGCTTGTTCGAAAATATTGGCGATGTGGTCAACCTGCCAAAGCTGGTAAGTTTGCTGCAGTCTGCAGACGCAGTCAACACAGGGTAAAACTAGCGAAACTGACACCCTATAGATCGAACTAAAACTAAAGTACAAATTCCGCCTCATCCTCGACGAAACATGGTCCTACGGCGTCCTCGGGCGCACCGGTGGTGGTGTTACCGAAGCCCAAAACGTAGATGCCTCTGAAGTAGACATGATCATCGGCTCCCTCTCCGGCCCCCTTTGCGCCGCAGGCGGTTTCTGCGCCGGCAACGAAGAAGTCGTAGAACACCAGCGCATCTCCTCAGCCTCGTACACGTACTCTGCCGCTCTCCCCGCTCTGCTCAGCACCACGGCTAGCGAAACAATCAGCATGCTGCAAGAACAACCCAACCTCCTGACTGGACTACGCGAAAACGTCAAGGCCATGCGCGCACAGCTTGATCCCAGGAGTGACTGGGTCCGCTGCAGCAGTTCGCCTGATAATCCTATCATGCTATTGGTCCTCAAGGATGAGGTTGTTGAGACCAAGAAACTTTCGCTTGACGATCAGAATCAAATCTTCCGTGATGTCGTGGATGAGGTATGTTCTTTCTTTCTTTCTTTCTTTCTTTCCCTCTGTTCTACTCTACTCGACTTTACTTCACTCCTCCTGTACTGTCAACGAGACTAGCTGACACACATGGCCCCAGTGTCTCGCCAATGGCGTGCTCATCACACGCCTCAAGTCCTTCCCCATCGGTCTCGGCCTCAATCCCAGAGATGCCGGTTGGCAGCCTACTCCCGCGCTCAAGGTCTGCGTTACGAGCGGGCTGACAAAGAAGGAGACGGAGAAGGCGGGCATCGTTATAAGACATGCGGTTACCAAAATTGTCAGCAAGCGCAGGTAGTAGAGATGGGTTTCCTGCATTATTATGTGTTTGTTTATGAGCATGAAAGGCGGCGTTGAGCCAGTAGTTGGTCGTTTTTGGGATGAATTTCTGTTTGAGGAGAGCAATCTTGTGTATTTTGCTCCTGGGGTATTCGTCACATACATATATAATAATTCTTTTTATAGAGCGAGTTTTCTTGTCCACACGAGTTACGTCTGGGACAATCGGCAAAGACTGATGACAATAGGGTATCATTGTATGTTTTTGTACTGCCCACACTAATCAAACACAGTCCTCGTCGATCGACTCACGTCCATGCCAATTGGCCCACTTTCTTGCCCGTCCACCACAAGCAAGCGTCACGCTTATTGCATACTGCCATGCCTGCTTTCTCCTGTTCCACCTCATCTACGGCTTCGGAATCTTCACACTCTTGCTGACCATCAAACACCCATGGAGGATGAACATGGCAACCACGGGATGAAACTCAAGCGGGGTGCCCTCCAGCCATAGTCCCAACGGCACCTGCTCCATGGTCCACCCCTTGTATACCCAATAAGTCATAACCTGGACGATACCCAAAGACATGGGAATTGGGGTACCCTCAAAGTACTTGCTCTTACCCGTCGCATCCTTGGGCACCATAGCAACCGTAACATTGAACCTTGCCAGACGCGTCAATCCACACAGCACAAAGAAGCTGAGTAGCACGTGGTCAACGGGGGTGCGGAGACCGAGGCAAAACGCCGCCGCTGCAGGCGACACACCAAAGGAGATGAGGTCGGCGAGCGAATCGAGTTCCTGGCCCATCAGCGACGCCTTCTTACGCCAGCGTGCGACTTTGCCATCCATAAAGTCGAAGAAAAGTCCTAGCGGAATGAAGCCGAGAGCCCAGTAGAGGTTTGTGTGGTTGCTGGGGTCGGCTTGCGTGCAGTAGCGGAGCGAGGAGAGGATGGACATTATACCGCAAAAACCTACAGGTTTGGCTTGGTTAGTTCTGACATGCTATTACTGCTTGGATGGGTGGGAGCGGTTGTGCGTACCATTGAGCTCCGTAATGAAGTCTGCAAGGTGCAGGGCACGGACGAGGGAGAAGTGTCCGGCTTCTTGGGATAGCAGACGGACTTGCTTGTCTTGTGCTGTTAGGAGATAATGTTAGCTTATGTTGCTTTATCTAGGCATGCAGCGCATTGCCCAGTTTCCCCCTCATCCTGGCTGTCTTTACATACTTTCACCCTTTGCAGGCGACATCTGGTCTTTGGGCTGCGGCTCGCCGCCGCCGTTCCTTCGTTGCGACATGACTGTGTTGTAGCTCGGCGTTATTGTCGAAGGCTTCTGTGTTGTCTGTAGTCTGTAGCAGCTCGCAATCGCCTGCCACGATAAAAGCCAAATTTGTCGGTTTGTGCAGGAAGAAAACCAAGGATTTCAGGGTTTCCGGACGGGAAAAAGTAGGGGTTTGGCGGTCAAAAGCTTGTTGCTTGTTGATGGAAAGATAGTGCGGCGGCGGTGCAAAGGCAAGCGGTGACGTTCGCGTTGGCTGGGCCAGAATTTCAAGTTTGGGCCAAACGTCATCTCCCTGCGCCCGCCAACACCGCTGGTGCCGCCGCCCCCAGCCACAAATCGCTTGTCATGCAACACGAGACTACACATGTGATTGTCAATCTACTCCTGTTTTGGCAGTCTGGCAGTCTGGGAACAGATTTATGATATTTGGCATCTTGAGCCTGGTCTGCAAATCAAAACAAGTAGCATGGTATGTCGATTACTCAGAGTGACTAGGCAGCATAGCCAATCAGACAGGTAAAATCATGACGTGTATTATTCAAGAAGCCCTCGATATTAGGCTCTCTCTACACAAAGAGCCGGTGTTACAGAGAAACAAACAACAAAACAAGTCAAGCTTAATGACTGTGGTATCATGACTGTAAATGTGCGAAGCATAGCTCTTCCCCTTCATGACCAAGTGATGGCTTTACTCAGTGATGCGCACCAATGCCGACCATATGCAACCATCTGTTGCTTGGGGGTTGGGGTGCCCATATGCGAGTATGCAAATATACCAAATCGATTACTAGCTTGGTAACCAAAATAGCTGCGCTAAAGCCTCGTGTAGACCCACGACATGCTAGTTTCGGCATGTCCTATCGAAAGGTGCCGCGAGGTGGAGGGGCGCCTAGTATCGAACACTTTCCGTATTGGACGTATCGTTGGTCCACACGAATATTCTTCAAGATGCGGGCTTCGGTGTAATGTGCGACAGGGCACTCGGCGCAAACAAGGCAAAAGAATATTAACCTGTGCAGTGCCGAAATCACCGCGTGATGATCAACGAGAAGCCGTCAAGCCATTGTGCGCAAGAGCCGGACAGACCGCCGATTGTGTATCCGCGGGGAGGAATCAGCGTGTGTCTAACAACGTTAGCTAGTGCACATGTCCTACATGAGTTTGTATACGTACCCGCTACCACCGTTCGGGTTGCCATACCACTCGCTCTTCCTTCCCAAGCTGGTTAGTATTTGTAAGCCATCAATCCAAAGTCCGGCGCGTAGAGCAAAGCCTAGCAAAAGCTCTCCTTTTCGTGTGTCTAATGCGAATTCTGTCATGCTGCCTCCACGGTTGCCGAAAAGCTGAGTTGCTGTATCTTCGTAAACAAACTCTAATCCATCCACTGCCGCACCATGATAAACCTTGATACTGAGTAAGAGTTTCGTCTGGATGTGGACATAATCGAAGATGACCTCCTCTGGCCGTGAGCCCTCCATTTGCGAGTAGCCCAACTTGCCGCCACGGTAACCCCATCGACCATCTGGTAATTTAACACGGGCTTGCTTCTGATTAGATAGCTGACTGAAGTCCTCCACAGCATGCTTCCCTCCACCTGCGGAAAAGACGTCAAGCTTCAAACGCGACTTTTGCTTCTCCTTTGGTAAGAGCGAACGAACCATGCCTTCGTCCAGTGTAACCTGTCGCGGGTATTGTCCGTCCGATTCGGGAAACTCTTTCCAATAATGACAAACGTCGTCTCCTTCAGCAAACAACTCGATCCACGCAATACCGGATTTCGAGGTTGCAATTACTCCGCCCTGGCCAACGTCAACCGTCCACACCTGCACACTGCTGTCTCCATTAATGTTGGGATTGTCGATGGGTATCCGGAAACAAGGGTGGAATCGGAAGCGCAGTACGTCCAGTTTGTGCCATCTGCATTCGTCGTTTGGCAATACCAGTCGCTGACCGGGTGATTTTGTGCGGGTGGAGTAAGGCTCTCGACAGGTGAAGGTGCGGTTCAGCGTCACATAGTCTCGTAACATGACACCCGACTCCTGGTGAGGGCAACCGAAGAGATGCCCTGTCTCGTGGAGATGAGCGCCAATTCCGATATTGGCAGCCTCCCAACTGCTTCCCGATTCGTTGCAATCATCTGCGACAAATGCAGTGTCGGTTCGTGTGCAGTCTTGGAAAGCTTGGAATACTTCTTCTATACTTGATGGATAGCTGTGAAGCGCGTGGGAACCGAAGATGGCTAGTCCTAGATCTTCAGTTCCTCCGCCCAAAGCCGCGTGTCCTCGGACCGTCTGTTCTTGGACGTCCCAATGAGTGTCGAGGAACAAGCACGACACGTAATGCTTTTGGCCGGGTACCATTGGGAAGTAATCTATACACGCCTCTATTGCAATGTCGAACAGTTCGTTCTTCTTCGTGGCTGGGCCGTATTGTTGGGCATGTTGCAAATCACGTATCTCGGCAACAGACCTCCGTGAGCGAATTACGTGGACCTTTGCTTGGGTGCGGTATTGGTTTTGCGCCCAGTCTTGATAACTCAGGGTTCCAGGTTCCCAAGCGTCTTCAAAGCGGAAACAACGACGACCGAAACCATAGCGCTTCATCTGCTCACCAGTGAAAGCCTGCCAGAGATATGCAGACATTCGAAACTTCTTTATAGCGAGATCGAGGTTGTTTCCTTCGCGCGCAATGCGCTCCGGAGGCGCATCATACGTCCCTGGGGAGTCATGGCCGAGGATGATGGCAAGTTGGAGAGGTGGAGAATGTGACAGTGGGAGGTAGTTGATGTTGATGAAAGAAGCGTGAGCGGACACGGAGGTGCTTGGCGAGGAGACCTTGGGCGAGGAGAAGTCTAGACGTATCCGGTTCCAGCCAGGCTCGAGGTGCACCAAGGCTTTGAAGTAGGAATCGTGAACCGGCCAACAAGTAGATGGGAAGCGGCCCTGGTGGTGGTTAACCGTCAGTGTGCCGTCCAACGGCTTGCTTTGCGCCTCGCCGATCTGGCCGAAAATCAGTAGCACTTGTTGGTGTACCTGGGCATAGTCAGCATTGCCCAAACAGTACAGCCAGCCATACGAACCCAAGAGTTATCCGAGACGGATAGGACGCGTGGTGCGAGGAGCGAGACTCTGCTGAATGAGCCATTGGAGCCATTGGAGGCTGGCGAAGCTAAGCCCTGGTTGCACAGGTTAGACGACGAGACCATGGTAGGCGCATAGTTCCCTACATTCATGCTATAGCGCTTCACGGGCTCGGTGGTTGGTCGCTGTGGGCGCGAAGGCACGGGAGGTACAGGCGTTGGGCCATTCGCGAGGTCTTTGGTTTGGTTGTTGACTTCATCAGTGGTGGATGTGGCGGGTGTAGTTGATGGGGTCGAAGAGCCGACCTGAGACGAGTTTAGAGTCGAGGCTGAAGCGCGGTGCTTCAAACCGTTGGCGTTGGCGTTGGCGTTGTGCCCTCTTGCGCCATTGTTGTGCTTGTCGCCGGATTTTGACATGCGACTGCTCTTCCTACCCAAGTTTCTAAGGAAAGAAGGCATTATGTGGCTGTCTACTACACGGCTGGTATACAGGGGGAATTATGGAGCCATAGGCGTAGGTGGTAACGAGCGACGAGTAAGGTGGAGGTGGAGGTGGAGGTTGTAGAGGGTGTTGCGGAGGACGCGTAATGCAACGTGATAGTCACTGTGGGCTGGGATCAAGCGTGGGGAAGCGGTAATGGCAATAGCTATGCTTGTATGCTTGTACACGAGTGGAAGAGAACGAGTGGAAGCAGAAGATGGTGGGGAGTGAGCAAGTGAAAGTTGGGTAGGAGAAGGTTGCAAGTGTCCTAGGCGGAGTGCAGGCCGACGTGAAGTGCGCCGGTAGGGCTTGCTTGCGTGTTGGCGACCAGGCTAGCAGGTCCGAACGAGGTCTAATGTCTACTATGTAAAGTGCCAAAGCGCGGGCCGGCTTCCCAATGCCAGCAGGCCAGATGTAAGCAGGAGGCAAGAGGCAGGAATAGTAGGAATAGTCGGAATAGTCGGAATAGTAGGAATTGCAGGAACTGCAGCGTCTCGCAATGGCCAAGGAACTGGTGGACAAACTGGTGGGTTGCACTGGCGCAGATGCCAATGCCAGTTGAGCAGCGCAAGAAGCTGCCAGCTGCGACTTGGGCGCGACAAGAGGCGATTCCAAGGAAATGACGTTGCTTGCAGCGCTAGGCCGGATAGCCGTCTAGGCTAGCCAGTTTCGGCACGCAGTTCGAGATGGGATGGATGTGTGTGGTAGCGACATGTTCGTTTCTGCTTCTGGCACTGGCATTGGCACTGACTGGCAGCGGACATTGAGGGAGGAGGGGACCTGTCTGGCTCCAAACAGGTACATGCACATGCGTCGTTGACAGCTGGAGTGCCAAAGAAGGGCAAGGGCACAGAGTGACAGAGTGACGCACATGTGATGCGCATCGCAGATATGCTGCGCAGCACTGCACGGCAGCTCGTCAATATGTCGTCGCATCGGGTGTAGCTCGAGATGGATCAACCACGGCACGGTACTCCATATTCCGTACACAGTAGACACCAACCTGGATAATCCGCATACATGTACATACAGTACTTGGTAGTACTGTAGTAGTACAGTACAGTACGCAGGCGCAACGCCCAAGCCGGCCCGCCCGCCGAAATGGAACACCATAGTCCGTAATTACGATACGATACGATACGATACGATACGATACGATACGATACCGTCCGATACTACTTCGTACAGTACTGTCCATCCCCCCCCCTTACTCAGCACTCGCGCACATGCATACGCACACACGCTACCACAGCCACGGCCGGACCCCCGCCCCTGTCGCTCGCCAAACCGTCGACAGCAATTTGCTTGTTACAGTGCAGTGCCTGGCCATGACTCCAGCGCCCCGACGGGAGCCAGACAAGCTCAACTTCCACACTCCTTCCACCTTCCAAGCCCTGGCACTCTGACCTGCCCGGCCTGTGCCACCCACCGCTCGTTTTGAGCTAGTCCGCAAACAATCGTCTCCTCACATTCCTTCCCGGCCCTCAACCTCCGCTCCGCCCAAATGCTGCTGGACCACTAAAACTACCCATCGTGAGAGACAGACAGACACCTTTTTCCTGTTGCTGCCTGCTGCCTGCTGCCCTCACGGCCTCGGCATCCTCGTGCTCCACCATGGCTGAACAGGATGAAGTTGCGAGCAAGGTCCTGCGAAGGGCCCACGTTTCCAAGGTCGGCCTCCCTTTGTACCGCCCAAGAGCCCATCCACTGTATCAAGCATGCTAACTATTGTGCTGCACAGATGACGAGGACGCTGCAAAACCGCCTCGCACTGGCCAATGTCAAGATGAAGAATGGCTGGGAGAGCCTCAGCCTGGATGCCATTGAGCCCGTCCTTGACGGTGCCGAACGCAAGCGCAAGCGACCCGGCTCTAGCAATGAAGCCATGTCCGATGTCTCGAGCGTCTCGGAGCGCTTCTATCAACCCAGCGTCCTCGACTCGTCTCCGCTCCAAGCCCCCATCTTCTCAGACCAGGTCCGCCGCTCCGTCAGTCGGTCGGGGAGCATCTACGGCGGCGAGAGTAAGCGGCCACGCTACGACCGCAACAAACAACCCGCATCCAGCAACCACGCCCGTGTCAAAGTAAGAAAGGCCACCAGCGCCGCTACCTCTTGGAAGAACAGCTTCCAGCTGCCCGAGTCGTCGCCTGTTTACCATCGCAGACATGCACGTTTTGGCCGTCAGCACGTCCCGAGCTTATCCTTCGTCTCTGAAACATCAACCGTGGCCGATCACCTCCAGTCACCCTTGCTCTCTGAAGATGATGACGAAGACCTCCCCATCACATCCTTTTCCCTGAACAGGTCGCACTTTCAGTCCTCGCCGCCGAGGGCCCCACGCACACCGCCGCCTGACGTCGCTCGCTCAGCTCGTCTACGACAACGCGGATTCAATGCTGCCGGTGCAGCTCGTGAAGGCAAGCAGGGCGACAACGATGTAAACTTGTTGATGTATCTCGCCACCTCACCCACGCCCGTTCGACCAGGCCACCAGAGGCCGCAGATGCTCGCACCCTCGACTCCTCCGCCCAAAGCGACGCCTCTGCCCTCCTCTATGATGTCCACACCTGGCGGTGGCGGCTCGCACTACACAGGCTTTGGTTTGGCAACGCCCTCGACCACCCTGAACTTTGCAGAGTTCCTAAACATGTCGCCGAGTCCTGCCCAGGCCAACGGATCGTGGAACCGCACACCTGTCGCAACTAGAACACCTGCTGCCGTGCGAGAAGCACGACGTAATCTCAACTTCGATACAATCCTACCCCCAAACGGGGATAACTCACATGTGGAGCGCATCGGAAAGGTAGAAGGCCTTGGCATGGACCTCGGCGGTGAACTCATATCGTGACTGTCCACGTCAGCACATCACATACATCACCATCTATACCCAGCAGCCGCTTGGATATGACCTCACGATACCCGACAACACTGAAGACCTTCGGTGCACTACACAGTTGCTGACGTGTTGCTGCTATCGACTGACATCACTCTCTTCTGTTCATTTACATTTTGAAAAGCATGGCGTTTATGGAAGCGTTGAGAAACCGTGCCCCATCACGGATTTATGGCAAGATTTCATGTCACACCCGACATACCCTTTGCATCACTGCATACCTTTCTTACGTTTGTCCTTATTCCCCAACTACCCCTCGGCGCCAAAATCTAGTACCGCACGCGCTTTGTACCACGTACTTTTCGGCTTACCCTTGTTGAAGCAAAATCGTTAGTCATTGTATTTTATGCCCTTTTTCGGTTTCTTTGTTTGTTGCAGAGTAGTACGGCAGCACATGGTTCGGGTATCGACATTTTCAAGACCAACCTCAGTTAGGCATCCATAGGATGCACCTGCATTTGTGGCATGACCATATAGGCGGATAATCAAATGCATTCAATAATGACGTGGTGTATAATCCTGCTTTTGACTGTTCGCTAAGTTGTCAAGTATGCATTGAGAGGTAGTAGCTGCGAGCGAATCAGGGCCACGCCAATGCGAACTTGATCAACAAACCAGTGCATGGCAATCATGTATAGAGTCCGACTGGGCGCCATGCTCTGCATTGTAGACCATCGAAGACACATGGTAGCTAGGTACGTCTTCCACACTCACCGCCCCCATCACTTACACTTACCGCCTTGCCCATTGCCCTCAATAGCCTCAAATCAGCCCACCCAACATCTACACCGCCGATAAGAAGGAATAAAAGACGAGGAAAGAGAAGGATCTTTCTGAACAAGGAACCACCCAGCTAGCCAGCCACATAACTCTTCACCCCGCCTCTCGCCCAATAAAGCTGCATTAAACCCCCCTCTTACACCCAAACAAGGCATATCAGTGCCGACGCGCCCGACGCGGTCTTTCGCGCCTGCTTCGTGTGCGCTGCCTGCATGTGTGATTGGATGCTGTGTGGTGTATGCCTGGGTGGGAACTTGGAAGGGCAAGGTAAGCAGTAGGCAGTTTGGCCGCTAGGCTGCGAGACTTGTCGCATGCATGAGGTGGCTGGGTCTTTTGGTTACGGTTTTTGTTCTGTATTGTATTATTTGATAACGAATGAGGTAAGGAACAAAAGGATGAAGTCTAGAAGCTTAGTGATCTGGTTTGGGCTTAGTGCACATGATCGGCGATTGGGGTGTGGAGCAGGGGAAATGCGCTTTACATACGGATTAGGATAGGGTGGTTGGGTTGGTTGTGTGGCTGGTGGTGCATTGTCGACTGGGTGACGGTAGCTCCGCCATGGTAATGCAGACAGACAGTTTAAACTTGCGACTCATGATTTTCCTGTGACGTGCATGATATTGATGGAACTGCGGCGTTTGAAACATGTAACTGGTTTAACCAGTTTGTTGTGCCGTACCCGCCCTTCCTTCCCCCCTTGAACTCAGCGAAAAGGAAGCTGCTAGTGCAGAAGCAAAAAGGAACATGGGGACCACACATATTGTGTTGCGATGCAACATTGAGTTAGTATTCGTCGACCCCTTGCGATCCATTTCGCCATCTCATAAATACAGCGGTTATACTTTTCGATCTTGGGGCTGCGGTAATGAAACGGTACGTCACTCGTATTTCGATCAAGGCTTCGTTAGTGATGAACCTTCTTTTTTTCTCACTAATATAACCACGTGCAATAGGAAGTTGGCAAGTGATTTATCGTGCCTTTGTACTAGTATTAAAGCTACAGCTACCCTATTTAGGTGTCAATGTCGCGGGCCTAGGGCCGCTTTCGTGCGTTACATTGTCGTATCTCATGAACGTGGAACATTGACATCGACTCTCCCATATGCGACTACTCCTGCTGCTGGAAAGATTCATTGACAAGAAGAACTGATGAATCGTTACACATGGCTGCTAATCATCGAGGAAAGAAAGGGAATATATACGAATAAGAATCAAAAGCAATCTTATGTGCACGAAGGTCCTCCTCACCGGACATAATGGTTCGAATTTACTTGGCTCGCCATGACCATCATCCAGACGAGGAATATAGATCCGATGATCCAAAAGGCGAATTCAGCCTGCCAGCATTGACCTTATAATAGTATATTAGTCAGTAAAACACGCTTAGATATATCATATACACATGGACGTCTAGGGGAACAACTCACATATATTCCGCTGTTGCAAAAAGGCCAGCGTCTCGGTATTTGCTCCATTAGCGCCATTGTTAAACACATAGGTATTGCACTGGTCGTTGATGTTCGGGCCGGCGAAGAGCTGGATCGCGGTACCAATGATTCCGGCGATGAAGAGGACGAGCAAGATAAAAGAGAGCAGCATCATGATGCCAGGAAGCAGTTTGCGCTGTGCGATATAGACGATCTCGATGATGATGAAGATAATAGCGAGGGTGCCGACAGTTACGCCATACGGCATAATCCTGTGAAAGCGTTAGAACATTGGGTCGTATATGTTATATTGTATTGCACGTAGAGAGCCAGTAAGAGAGAAAGTCGTACCATGGTGTCCCGAGGCCCATTCGATCCTGTATCGACATGAATTGCGCGTTGATTCCCAGAATTGTTCCCGCTGTGGCTAGCATTACAATCGTCCAGATATTGAGTTGGAGGTCTGGCCAGTAGTACTTCTCCCGTACCACTATCGCTGAACCCACGACTGTGCCTGAGTGCCCGGCGCGCGCCATTGTGTCGGGCTGTCAAGCTCTGTCGGGCGGATCTAGGTGTGCGATTGCGTTGATACTTGGAGTGCGATGGCACTACCGTTGTACCCGTAGGTATGCGACTGAAGTTGACGCCCGGAAGTATCGCCTCGGCCTTTGTTTTACAAGCCGGTTCTCCTCAGGTAGTCGTATGCGTTGATCGTAAGATGTTCCACGAGGTTTTGCGAGTCGTCGCGCAATCGCTGGGACGGCTGGCGCAAGCGAGCGAGTGACTGTTGTGACGTGTGTAGCCTCAGCAACGAGCGAGTTTTGCGGGGCGCAATGCGGAGGCCTCGGAGAAGTGTCTAAACACTTGCTTTGGGTGTGCAGTCGTGCAGGGAAGGGCTAGGTTATATAAGGTTTCAAAGGGCATGCACGAGACAATGGGAATTCAACATGCAGAATGCAGAAATTGCGAAAGCCCCTATAGACCCTGTTGTTTTATGTTCCGAGGTCCGCCGTGACCTCGATGGCTGGGATGGGAGGCGGGAAAACAACTTTATTGGGCGCGGCAGAAAGTCCCATCATCAGAAACTGGGTTTTTGGCTGCTTAAATTGGTAGAAACATTTCACTTGCATGACGTGTCTTTTACCATGTGGAGTGTAAATCTAATATCACCTTTGGTATTCCGTAAGTACGTATCCGTACTGGGCTCCGAGTATGTTGGTGTCAGGACTTCGGGCATGGCGTCCCAAAGAGCACCCAGAGTGGCATGAGCTGTACTAGACTGTAAAGTGCGCATAGAGGACTTTAATGATGCCCGAGTTCACGAGAAAGATTGAACTTGGAAATGATTCAGCTAGAAAATATGAGTGTGCATCCATCTCAAAAGCGTCCGCAATATGGCGCCATATTTTCGACATGTTACGGTCCCATCGCAACTCCAAAACGCCGCCAAATGATCATGGTATCGATAGGTAATCGTAGGCTCGAGCCGAAATAGCAGCGCAAACGGTTGCGCTTCTCCAGCATATCCAGATGAGATGATAGCCGTCCTTGATCGAAGCACTTAGTATCCTCCTCGTCCACGGCCGCCGCCGAATCCACCACCACCACCACCGCGTCCGCCAAAGCCGCCACCACCACGTCCACCTCTTGAGAAGCCACCGCTTCCACCGCGACCGCCGAAACCGCCTCCACGTCCAGGGGGTCCGCCACGGCCTCGGGGAGCTCCACGGCCGCGACCTCCAAAGCCGCGGGATCCTCCTCTCGGTGCTCCGCGACCTGCGCCAGCGGGCTTCTTGACCTTGGTAACGCCCCCAACGGGCTTGGGCTTGGGTAGGAACCTGATCTGATTAGCACACCAAGTGCAAAAACTATCCGGGCCAGCTTACCTGTCAAGAGGCAGCAGCTTGTCTCCGCCAATGTAAAATTTGTCGCCAGCCTTGAAGGACTTGGCCTGGATGCCTTCTTGGGGCTTGATGGTAAAGTAGACCTGGTTCAAAGGGCCTAGGATCTCGTCGACTTTGCCAATGGGCGTCTGGGGCTGGTTAGTCTATGCTTTCTTCGCTATCTACCGTCGTAATCGGCGTACCTTGTTCTCCAGGTAGATTGGCGCGTTGAAGTAGGGAATCTTGGTGTTTATCGATTCGCAGAACATTTCGTTTTCGCAGTCGTGGACAAATTTGCCCATTTCTAGCAACAGTCAGCGACAGGGCCTCTCACTCTGTGCAATGGCATAATCGCAGTGCATACCGATGACAGTATCTGGGGGTCCGAAAGAAGCTCCCATTCCACCGCGTCCTGTCGCGCATTAGCTATGAAATCCTGTATAGCTCCGAGCATGCTACACACCACCA
Organism: Pyrenophora seminiperda CCB06; assembly: GCA_000465215.2. Taxonomy (NCBI): domain Eukaryota; kingdom Fungi; phylum Ascomycota; class Dothideomycetes; order Pleosporales; family Pleosporaceae; genus Pyrenophora; species Pyrenophora seminiperda. Next base: position 835,004 of record KE747824.1, on the reverse strand, counting down.
CGGGGAGTAAATCCGCCACGTCCGCCAAAGCCGCCACCGCGGCCGCCACGAGGAGTTCCGCGAAATGCCATGTCGTTGGTTGTATCGAGTGTGTTCGGAACGCGAAAGGTGAGCTTGTTCGAGAGCTTTGCGAAAAGTTCGACTGAAAATGAAGTTCGAGACGGAGCGGCCAATCGGTGCAAGCGGTGCAAGCGGTGCTACGTTTTGCCGACAGCTCCTCGCGCCGCCGCATACCGGGCCACGGGCATAACCCCACCAGATGCACCTGCCAAGACCAAGTGGGCTGTCTTGCGCGCCGAGCTTTCTGAAATTGTGACTGAGAGTCTGAAGCTGCAATCGCTGCAGTCTTGATTCATCTTGATTCAACAATCTTGAGTCACCGATATTGCCTGCCATCATACTGGTAGTGGGTTGCGTCCGCGTGGTACCAAAATCGGGTGCCCTCAAAGTTTAAAGTCTTTCTGCTCCCCTAGGGACTGACTCACAACACCTAAATTACAACTCGCCGAACGCGTCTCCATCTCAATCAAATATCAACATGGCTGACGCCGTAAAAGATACTATCAACTCGGCCGTCCAAGGTGTGAAGAATCTTGCTGTATCTGGAGAGCACCAAGCCGAGCAGAAGGGAAACAAGGCTCCGAAACCCAAAAAGGAGAAGAAGAAGGGGGATGCAGGAGGGGATGGCCGTCCTTTGATGCTCGATCCTGTACCAGCATTCATCGATCACCGCATTAAGATCTTGTGAGTCACCAAGTACATACGCCTACTGGCATGTCGCTAACACATGTACAGCGAGAAGCTGAAGGCCAAGCATGACGAAGAGATAGCTCAAAAGCCCCGCGGTACATTCACCACTACCAAGCAACACCCTGACCGCAGCACTAACCGTCCGCGCTTATAGAGAAGATCACAATAACACTCGAAGACGGCAAGAACATCGAAGGAGAATCATGGGTTACTAGCCCAGCCGATATTGCACGCAACATCGCGAAGAGTCTCTTCGAGCGCACAGTCGTCGCACGTCTGGACAAAGGTACGCCTGGCGAAACCCTGTGGGATCTTGAGCGGCCACTGGAGAAGAGCTGCAAGCTGGAGCTCTTGCCATTCGATGATCCGGAGGGCAAGAAGGTCTTCTGGCATTCGAGCGCACATATTCTAGGAGAGGCATCAGAGCGCCGATTCGGTTGTGATCTCTGCATTGGCCCTCCCATCGAAGATGGATTCTACTATGAGATGGCCCTTCCAGATAACGCCGCAGTCGACCCAGCTGATCACAAGCCGCTCGAGACCATTGTCAGCAGCATTGTCAAGGAGAAGCAACCTTTTGAGCGCTTGACTTTGTCAAAAGATGATCTCCTCGAAATGTTCAAATCAAACAAGTACAAGCAGCACATCATCAAAGACAAGATTGCCGACGGCACCTTCACCACCGTATATCGTAACGGCCCGCTTATCGATCTCTGCCGTGGACCGCATGTACCGCACACTGGACGCATAAAGCAATTCAAGGTCATGAAGAACTCGGCATCATACTTCCTAGGTGACGCAAAGAACGATAGCTTACAGCGTATCTATGGTGTATCTTTCCCCGACAAGGATGCGATGCAGGCGCATCTCAAATTCCTTGAGGAGGCTGCCAAGCGTGACCACCGCAAGATTGGAAAGGAACAAGAGCTATTCTTCTTTCACGAGTACAGCCCCGGTTCTTGCTTCTTCCTTCCACACGGGCAAATTATCTACAACACACTACAAGCCTTTTTGCGCGAAGAGTACTGGAATCGTGGATACCAGGAGGTTGGATCACCAAACATGTACAACTCCGCGTTGTGGAAGATTTCTGGCCACTGGCAACATTATGCAGAAGACATGTTTACCTTCGACGTCGAGAAGGACAAGTGGGCTTTGAAGCCGATGAACTGCCCCGGTCACTGTCTTATCTTCAAGCATCGTGAGCGAAGTTACAGGGAGTTGCCAATCCGCATGGCCGACTTTGGTATCTTGCACCGAAACGAAGCCAGTGGTGCACTTACAGGCCTTACCCGAGTACGCCGGTTCCAACAGGATGATACTCATGTTTTCTGTACTCAAGATCAGATCACAGAGGAGATCTCTGCGCTTTTCGATTTCCTGAGGGCAGTATATGGGAAGTTTGGCTTTACCTTCAAGATGAAACTGAGTACTCGTCCCGAGGGCTTCCTTGGAGACATAGAGACCTGGGACAAGGCGGAAGCGAAGCTAACTGAGGCCTTGAACCAGTTCACTGCAGCAGGTGGCAGCGCTTGGGAGCTAAACCCTGGTGATGGTGCCTTCTATGGGCCTAAGATCGACATCACAATTTCTGATGCTCTCAAGCGAGATTTCCAGTGCGCTACCATCCAGCTCGACTTCCAGCTGCCAAACCAGTTCGAGCTCGAGTATATGACATCTGAGGTAATACCTGTGAAGAACAAGGATCAACCACAGGAAGGCGGGCATATCGAGCAGAAAACGGACAAATTGGAAGGTGCCGATGTCACCATCCCCAAGAAGACCAAGGAACCACAAATAGGCTACGCACGCCCCGTCATGATTCATCGCGCCATCTACGGTTCCTTTGAGCGTTTCATTGCGTGAGTATCCCCACTTCATGGTCTTCTCTACAACATTGCTGACATGCCATAGTATCCTCACAGAGCACTTTGCCGGCCGATGGCCCTTCTGGCTATCTCCCCGCCAAGTCATGGTCATTCCCGTCATGCCCGGCGCAAACGACTACGTCAAGGAGGTGCAAGCCGAGCTCCGCAAGCACCGTCTTCACGCCGACATCGACATCAGTGGCAACACCATGCAAAAGAAGATTCGTACCGCCCAACTTGCGCTGTACAATTTTATCATGGTCGTTGGTGCCGAGGAGCAGCAGGCGAGGGCTGTCAACTGGAGGAACCGTGACGACCAAGAGACTCAGCAGCGTGGCGTCATTGTGCCGCTTGATGAAGCTGTGAAGAAGCTGGTCGAGTTGAGGGATGAGCGTAGATTTGAGAACAAGGTCTAGAGTTCTGGGGAATGGGGGAAGACTTATCTGCATGCACTGATAGCATACGAAGAATGAGACATGAATTGATGAGGTAAAAGGAGGGTAAGTGACCTGTACGTTATCCTCAAGGGGGCATTTTACCGACCAGGTCAGGTAAAGGGTGCTTCACAGCACGAACAAGTCAAATGTATTCTTTCGAAATAAGTCATGTTGGTGGAAGAAAGTTGGAGAGATGACATTGTGTGAGCAATTAGAGTGTGGTATCTGGCGACTGCTCGCGGTATAAACGATATATCCAAACGCCCCCTCCCCCCCAAACGCAATTAAGGAAACCTCAACCATAGAAAAGCCCCCAATGAAGATGAAAAAACTCCATGAAACCCATGAAAACACTATCGTGAACGTCGTTTGCGCATCTCCATTTTCACTCTAATCCAAACATTACCACCCACCCCTCACCCTCCTCACCTTCTCCTTGCCACCAACCCTCCCAGCCGTAATCCGCCTCACCCACCTTCGAATCGCCCATCCCCTAGCCAATGCCTGGAAAGCCAAGACATCACTCTCCAACTGCACGCGTTTCTGGTCTTGAATCGCCTTCCAGCGACGCTGGATAACCGTTGCCGCATCCACCAGGCGCTGTCTCGCCTGGGCCACGACCGCGCATTCATGCGAGATTTTTAGAAGGGCAATGCGGTTGCTAGTCTGACGGCGGAGACTGAACCTGCGGAACGCAGCTTGAATAGTCGACGCGGCGCGGTGTGTGCGCGCAAGCGGCAGGAGACGCGATGCCAGAAAGGAGAGAGTGAGGAGTGTGAAGTCGCGGCTGGGGATGGGGCGAGCGGAGCTGCGTTGAGGAGTGAAGAGCGCGATGAAAGATGCTGAGCATCCGACGGCTTTGAGCTTAGTAACTAGACTCACTTTGCCGCTACTGGCCATAGAGGTGGTCACAAGGTTGGAGGGTAGATAGGTATCTACAATGACCTCAAGGACTTTTGGGTCTGCGAAACTCGTCGTCAAGTTGGCGACGCGCAGGCCATGGAGACGGGCGATTGAGCGAGACCAAGAGAGAAGAAGGCGTTTGTGATATGCCATCGAGTCAAACTCACTCGTTGTTTCTTCTTCACTGTCAGAATCGAGAGCTCGCCCTGCAAGACTGTCTCGTGTGTTGTACCATTGAGTGCGGAAACGCTCCGTCTCCTTGACGAGCTGTGGCCAGTTTACCAAACTGCCAAGGCCGCATTTTCCGACGAGGAACCAGAGGAGTGAGAGTGTCTTTTCGCGGTGTCCGTCGACAATGTCTTCGGCCCGGATACCACTGACAGTTGGACTGGGCATGTCTGGGACGGTGCTCAGTGCTGCGAGGGCGATCTGAATGTTGTACACCTTTTGGGGCCGGCCAATGGCTGGGTACTTCAGGTGTTGAGATAGAACGCCAGGGTCCTTCTGCGAGACATGACACGAACTGATAAGTACCTCGCCAGTGGGCAGGGTGAGGGTGAATTTATCTTCGCGCTGTGCTGTAGAGGTACAGAGTAGTAGCTCTACAAGGCGGGTCAAAACGATGCCATCGCGAAGGTCAATGGCAATGTTGTCAATCTGATATGTGTACTCCTGTAGGGGATACTGAATATGCTCGACGTTGTAGTTGAGATGATGGAGGGGTCGAGTGATATCGCCATGCGAAGGAAGCAGCATCTTCGACAATTGATGGAGGATCTCAACAGAGGTCTTGTAGGGGGAGGTAGTCTGAAAAAGGCATCCAGGGAGGGCATCCGTCGTCTTCACTTGGTCGAGAATGAGAATGAGCATCAAACTCCGTAGTGCAGTGCGACGCCATGACCAGCTTGGAGAGCCAAAGTCATCTTCGCCGCGTGTAAGACTGGCAATGCTACCACCTCCCGACTTGACACGAACAGCATCTTCGTTTTTGATTAAGAAGGCAAACAGAAAACTTTCAATCGCGCGACGTTCACCGCGATATTGGCGAGAGCCGTCATCTGAGCATGTAGACCCGGTCGACAGCCTGCAAGGGGTGGTGATTTGACGGCCCACAATCGTCTCGACTGCAGCTCGCAGCGCAGTCAAATCATATGATTTGGTCCAAAGGTTAAGAAATTTCTTACGCAGGCCGATATCGTCTTTGAGCCGTAATGCTTGAACCAGGAGGTCTTTCGGGATACCTAATGCACCAAACTGTAAAGATGCCTGCAAGCGCTTGTGCAGCGCGGGCATGGTCGGGCCATGATAGATGGCAAGCATCTTCTTGCGTAAATCTTCGGGGCTCTGCTCGGCATTTGGGTCCTTGGTTGCCGAGTCGAAGACAGAGTTTAGAAGCTGGGTAATGGCAACCTCTTGGTAGGTTAGCCAGTTGTCCTCATACAACTCGGGCTGAGCCAAGTCCTCTTGTAGTACAGGGTACTTCTCACACGGCTGTGGTCGCTGTCCCACTTCGTGTAGCATAGTGATACTGCTTGCAACACTTGCAGTCTTGTGGCGGCGCAGTGCGGTAGGCGGGGACCTGTCGGTGTGAAATGGCGAAGAAGAGAGCGGGGCGCGGTTGGCTCTGGCGAGCTTCGCTCGTTCTGTCTTGATGGTTGTTCTCAAGGATGCCCTGCTGTTCGCAGCAGATGCCGTAGCGTCTGCCTTGGACTTGAGTGCCTTGGCTGGCGCATCGTCGCGGTCCACATGGGCTCGTGATCGCTTTTGCGTACCATCTGCCCGTTTCTTGGTGTGTATTGCCCGCTCAGGCTCCTTGGGCGCGTTGAAATGGACCTTTGAGACTTTCGCTACAGGCTTCTTCACCTCTGGTCGAGTGAAATTGATGTCGATATGTATGCCCTTGCGCTTTGTTTCGATGACGTTCAGACCCGGTGGAACATTCTCCTTGCCGCCTCCGGAGCCCATGGTGTCGCTTGAACAGGATACGCTCTGCGTTGATCGAGATGTTGTACTCAGCGGACCACGCTTTGGCGGTGCAGCGAGCGACTTGCGTGGTAGCCTCTTCTTCAACGCTGGCAGTAGATTGTTTCCCTCCTCCTCGGAAAGTGTGACGAGATCGAGCCCAATGTCCGGCGAGGCCTCCCTTGCATTGCGCGGCGCGTGTGTTGGCTGTCCAGGGTGGATGGTGAAGACTGATGTGTCGTCGGATGGAACGTAGATGGTCCGCCGTCGCAAGTCTTTCTTGGGCGCCTGCTTCTTGAGCTCCTTCCTCTCCAAGGCCTCCTCCTGCAGCTGCACAGTCGCATTGGTGTCTTTTGCATGCTTTTCGACTGGTGTTTGCGAAAGGCGTCGTCGGTGTGGTCTTTCGTGCTGTGGCTCCTGCATTGGTGGCGCGGGCTTCGGCAGCTTCTGCGCTGGATGCGCAAGGATTGTGCTCTTCTTCGCTCTTGCGGCGGCGGGAACAAGGCTTGCGCGGCTCCGCCTCTTCATCTCAAAGTCTGCGTGCTGCTGCTCTTCCTGCGCGACATCTTCGAAGATGTCCAGCGACGGGTTAAACGCAGGCTTGTGCATGGTGCGCATGGGTCGTCGTGGCTTAGCCGGGCGAGGCGCGGCCTTTAGCTCAGTCGTGTATTCGAGATTTGTTGTTGTGTTGTCGTCGAGGTAGCTTGGCGCGAATTGGCTTCCGTAGCCAGAGTAGTGGCTGCTTGTGGAGGAATAGGGCGCTGGGCAAGGCGTGCCCGCTGTGTATCCGTACATGGCCAAGGATGTGGAGATGGATGCGACTTAATTTGGTTGTTTGAATTGCTTGGAGCGCCGGCGCATAGGTGAGGATCCCTCGTCTGCCCAAGGGAGTTCAGTATCAGGTCGTTCTTGATGTTCGGACGCTTAGCCGGTTGTGGCGTATTAGTGCGCTCCGCATTTATCAACACTGTTGCTGCAGCAACACAACTCTCGAAACACTGACACGCCCAATACGCCACTAGTGACGCCTGTTGGTGAGTTGACGTCACTAGCGTGGCACAGCTCCACTAACATCACATGTCAGCCAATGTGTCATTCTCATGCGTGTACTCCGTACTCCTATGTACATACTACAATATGACATATTCCGTACTGTCACCGACTCTACGGAATGCCTCTACCAGCCCTGATGGCTTTGGCCGCCTCTGACTGCGCCCGGTCCTCTGCATACCTCTGGTAGATGGGCAGATAATGCTGCCTGTCACTCAGCGTCTCTTTGACACTCTTCCTGCCCTCAACAGCAGACAGCCACTTCCTGAACCTCGTCCAGATCTCTTCATCATCCCCACCTTTCCCTTCTTCGGGCATCCCCAACCCGCCCTTGAAATCATCAAACACCCACAGCCTATTCGCCCAGGGTGCAATCACAATGTCAATAAGTCCAAAGTCTTTGCCTGAGAAATACGGGCCTTCCGCATCCATCTCGCGTGTAAACTCCTTGACGTGGTTCAGGAACTCTTTTTGCTTCTCTTCCAACCCGTCACCTTGGTGCTGCAGGAAGCGGTGGTACGCTGGAATAATCCGGCTACCAACGTAATCCGTCCATATCCTTGTTCTGGCCCTTTCGTATGGGTCTTGGGGCATCAGGTGGGGTGTATGTTTAGGGAATGCCTCTTCGAGGAACTCGCAAAGGACGGTGCTCTCGTACAGGGGCTTGTTCTCATACTGCAAGGTTGGAACGAGGCCACGCGGATTGAGGTCCAGCAGAGACTGTGGTTTGTGATAAGGGTTCACTTCGATGTACTGGTACTGGATGCCTTTCTCCTCAAGCACCATCCACACTCGCTGCACGAAGGGGCAAAACCAGCCCGAGTACAGCTTGAGCGGACATTCTGCTGAATGTGCCTGGTAAATCAGTTGGATAAGATCAAGTCAGTGAGGCGCGTAATAGCTCACCTTGACTGTCGCTGCAGCTAAGCCCGTAGCCTCGGGATGAAGCTCTGCATCAGGATGGTCTTTATTACCCATTGTTGGTTTCGTATCAAGTCTTGAGCTTTCTAGGTACCTAGTGGCTCGTAATTGACTGATGCACGGACAAAGAGTGTAATGAATTTACAAGACTACATGCCCGATATATAGACGTAATCTCCATGCCCATGACCTCGACGCCATGGACAAGGGCTGATCGCATCATTGTCAACGTCGTGGCCATGACGAAAGGCAACAGCGGGGCAACCCCGACTGGGAACACCCCACTTTTGGACCCCGGCTCACCAACCACCAGTTCTGTCTGCTTCAAATCGAATCTCTCTTTCCTTCCCAACATGATACTTTTCTGTTGGTGGAAAAAGCCATCGTCTCATCGACTCTCCGTATTTTTTCCCCATGGCTTCCAATAAGCCACATATGCTCCATTTCATAGCCACAACGCGCTCAAACGCGTGATTGAAATGAACATTCAAGGAAAGTGAACTGTAAACTTATTCATTATTAGCGAGACTAGCATGTGTTCTATGGATGAGGACTTTCTGAACATCGCTTCCCTAAGCGTCTAAATTGAAATTTGTCAATTCTATGGATGTTCTTCTACAGCAATTACAACCGACGACTCTACCAACCGGCTGAGATCTTGATACAGGCGCAGCAGTGGCAGTCTTAATAGCCCAAGTAATTCGGGACTTCAAAAAGGTAGCACAACAGTGACTGTAGAAGGAATCTATAAAGTAGTAAGGAACTCAAGAATGCGCAAACCCTTTTCAGTGAGCCTATCCAATCCCGGAGTGTGGGATGGATCATAGAAGGAAGCTGACAAGCCACGCGATCATCAGCAAACATACTTTGTAACTTACTAACATTTACAGCACATAAGCCTTCACAGCTGCTATGAACGTCACAGGACCCTAACTCGGGGTTCCGGAAACCTTGGCACGCCATGACTTTTCAAGACCGTTGCCCGAATACGGAGTACAATGCACATCAATCAGAACTGGCCTGTCACTAGGAGGTTCAGTATGTTCCGGACCGGACGCACTCAGTTTCCGCACCCGCGAATTACTGTACGACAGCGGTCCCGAGGGGTTAGAGCCATGAGTTAGTGTCAAATCGAAATGTCTCACATGGGAAGTCTTGCGTGGTGAAAGTGGGACATGCTTTCTGCGGGGAAGGTTAGGTAAAGAATTGGAGGGCATGTCTTCCAAACAACCCAGTACTTAAGTACTGTTACCACCAGTCTCTGTCACTACCACACTTGGAAAACATGCACAGCTCCATATTAGTAGGCCTCTGGGTCAGCATCTCTTTCGTCATTTACAGGATTGTAGCTTCAATCATCACTTCACGCCGCCATGCCGCTAACGCACGCCGATTGAGGTGTCTACCGGCCCCTAGATTCGATGATCAATTGCAGCTGGACACTCTCAACATTAGATTTGTTGTAAGGATGGAAAGGGCGGATAAAGAACGTCGCATGCCCCAGTATATGCAAGAGCGCGTTCACGGTACTTGCAAGGCACAAGGCAAAACAGTTGGTACATTCTTTTGGAACGTCATGGGTAGCAAGGGTATCTTCACCGTCGAACCACGGAACATCCAAGCCATTCTAGCGACACAATTCAAGGACTTTGGACTAGGAGAGCTGAGAAATGAGAGCTTCTCTCCATTGTTGGGTCGCGGTATCGTAAGTCGGACATTTTCAGCGGTGCCACGAAAACATGCAGACTCTGACATTGATTAGTTCTCCTCAGATGGCGAGCAGTGGTCCCATGCGAGGACACTCCTTCGGCCCCAGTTCGCGCGAGATCAAGTTGGCGACTTGGAGCTCAATGAAAAACATATGCAACACATGATGCAAGCACTGCCTACCAGCTCGAGTGGTTGGACTGAGGTCACCGACCTCAAGCCGCTGTTCTTTCGCCTGACTCTAGACTCGGCGACTGAGTTTCTCTTTGGTGAGAGTGTGGACTCGCAGCTTGCAGCCTTACCTGGATACACTTCTAGCAAAGCGCCCATACCTGTGAGCGAACAGGAATTCGCTGTCTCCTTCGACCAAGCACAAAACACAATTGCTGCGGGTACCCGATTAGGGAAGGGATACTGGCTCGTTTACGACAAGAAGTTCAGGGAGAACTGCAAGCGTTGCCATACCTTTGTCGATTACTACGTTCAGCGTGTGCTCTCTGGGAAGATGGCGCATCGAAAGACGGCCAGTGGAAAGGAGAAGTACGTCTTCCTCGACGCACTTGCAGAGGCTACCCACGACCCCGCCGAGCTTCGCTTCCAGTCCATCTCGATCCTTCTGGCTGGTCGTGATACGACCGCTTCGCTTCTGTCATACGTCTTCATGCTTCTCTCTCAACACACTGATGTGTACCAGAAGCTTCGCGCTGCTGTAACGGAGCAATTTGGCAGCTACTCCAGCCCCAAGAAGATGTCATTCGAGAATTTGAAGTCGTGCAACTATTTGCAGTGGGTTATGAACGAGACACTCCGTCTGTATCCCGTCGTCGCATTCGATAACCGGTGTGCCCTTCGCGACACCACACTTCCCGTCGGTGGCGGTTCAGACGGTACAGCACCTGTCTACGTAGAGAAAGGCATGCAGGTGGACTACAGCGTATATATCATGCATCGACGCAAGGACCTATGGGGAGAAGACGCCGAGGAGTTCCATCCAGAGCGCTTCGACGGAAGGAAGAGTGGATGGGAGTTCCTCCCCTTCAACGGAGGACCCCGAATTTGCATGGGACAGCAATTCGCCTTGACGGAAGCTGGCTTTGTGATTGTGAGAATGGTGCAGAGGTTTGAGCAGATTGAAGGTGTAGGGAATAGTTGGGAGCCGGTTGAGAAGGGCGGGGTCGGGTATATTAGGCACGCGGTTAGCTTATCTACGTGCCCAGCGGATGGTGTCAAGGTTAGGATGAAGGAGGCTAAACAGGAGTAGTTTTGATGTACTCTGTATACATGGTACCGATGGGCTTTTGGTTGTGTAATGAAAGCAGTTTAGTGTCTGTGTCTGTCTCTGCTTCTGCTTCGTATTAGCCGAGGCGCTAAGTCGTATGTACTGCCACGTGACTGCTACCCATACCTAATTAGGCATACCTGATTGGGCGGGCGGCGGACAAGGATGCGTCGGCGGGACCATGTCATATCCAGACTCTAAACTTTTGATGATCCGTACTCACAGCCCTCCCCTTCGTGCCTTCCTCACCACCCACACCGCACACACCGCACACACCGCACACAATGCGGAGAGCGCGCGGACTTAGGGTAAGGACAAGCAAACCAAAATAGGCCAATTCCCCGCTCCTCAATTGACAAGAACAGGTTGCTTCGACCCGCCATGTATGCGTCCTCTGCGCCACTCGGCAATTGGCCGCTTCGAATACGCTTGCTACAGTGTCGAATGCTACACAGCGGAGAGAGCTGAACTCGTCTACAAGGGCTCCTCAGTCAGCAGAGGGAATAATTTACAAAGATGCGAACGAACGGGAGCAACTTGCTCCCATGTCGCAGGCACAACGGATGCGTGCAGCACTGGCCGCCAGCGCCCCATTTGCCCCTCCAGCGCCGCCGCCGCCGCCACCACAAGGAGGATACATGTCGCCAGCAGAGCGGATGAGGCTATCGTTGTCAGCGTCACGGCCGCAGCAGGTCTCGCAACCGCCACGGCAACCGGTACCAGAACGGCGGGCGATAAACAGAGGAGGTGCTTTTGACGGCCCGGGCCGAAGCCAGAGGGACAGAACCGCGCCTGCTGTCCGGAGAACGGGCGTCTATGAGCGCAGCAATGATCAGAGATCCCCTACACTGAACCGCTACACGGTAAACATGGACTCGAGACCACCCGTCAACACGCCGGCGTTCGGCTCGGAAAATTTGCGACGACGCAACGAACAACAACACGAACGCGACCCCTTTGGACGAGACAATCGGACATCACCCCACATGTCACGCTCCCTGCCACAACGGAAGATGCTGGACCAAGACGAGGTATCGAGACTCCTAGGGGATTCGTCTGCCAGCAACCGGCCACAGAAACAATTCCAGCCGCTCGTAAGAGACATGAATGCGCAACGGACATGTTTGCATTGCGGCTCAAAAGAACATGGGAGCGGCACTTGTCCAAGCAAGCCAACGCAACGTGAGCGACCAGAACAACAAGCATCAACAATTCAGTCATCTGGCCAGTCAGAACAACGAACCACAATGTATCGCCCACCTCGGCGCTATCAAGAGTCTATCTCAGATGCAGCAGAGGATTGGGTGCAGAAGTCAAGGGGCAAGTTGGAGGTTGAGCCGTCTTATCAGGTCCAGGTGGAGGACAACAGGCGGCGGAGTCGTTTCATAGCAGACGAACCAGAAACAAGGAACCGATACGAAGAGCCTGAGCGACGACAGGGTGGAAACAAGAACAGGGGCAGGCGCACACAACGCTACGACGAGGAAGAAGAAGACGACCGCCCAACCATTAGCAAGCAAGAGCGCAAGCGGCTAAAAGCTGAAGCCAAGAAGGCTGCACAGTCCTCCAAGAACGAGCCGACGCCCATCTCTTTGCCCGAATACATTAGCGTAGCTAACCTCGCAGGTGCCCTCAAGTTAAGAGTAGAAGATTTTGTGAGAAAGTTGGAGGAGCTAGGCTTCGAGGAGGTGCAGAATGACCATATCCTAAACGCCGAGCATGCGGGACTCATTGCTCAAGAGTACAACTTTGAACCCATCTTCCGGCCAGAGGAAGACGACGGTGACTTGTATCCCGCACCGGCCTTGGGCCCCGAAGCGTACGCTGAGCTACCCGCCCGGCCACCTGTGGTTACCATCATGGGTCACGTTGATCACGGCAAAACTACCATTCTGGACTACATGCGTTCGACCAGTGTTGCTGCCACTGAGTTTGGTGGTATCACACAGCATATCGGTGCTTTCAGTGTGCCCCTGGCGAACGGAAAGAAGATTACTTTCTTAGACACACCTGGCCATGCTGCATTTGAGACTATGCGCGCTCGTGGTGCCAACGTCACCGATATTGTTGTGTTGGTTGTTGCTGCCGATGATTCGGTCATGCCACAGACTGTCGAGGCTATCAAGCATGCGCAGGCAGCCCAGGTCCCCATTATTGTTGCTATTAACAAGATCGACAAGGCGCAAGCAGACCCAGAGTCTGTCAAGCTTGATCTCGGCCGTCATGGTATTGAGATTGAGGACTTTGGCGGTGACGTTCAGGTAGTATGTGTGAGTGGTAAGACGGGACAAGGCATACCAGACCTCGAAGAAGCTATCTCGACACTCTCTGAGATGCTCGACCACCGTGCCGACCCTCAAGCTGCGGTTGAAGGATGGGTACTGGAAGGCACGACCAAAAAATCCGGGCGTACAGCCACTGTCCTTGTTCGTAGTGGTACCCTTCGCCAAGGCACCACTCTTGTTGCAGGTACTGCCTGGACACGCGTACGTACTCTGCGCAACGAAGCTGGTGTAACAGTCAACGAGGTCGGGCCTGGCGTGGCTGTCGAAGTTGACGGTTGGCGCGACCAGCCAATTGCGGGGGATGAGGTCCTCCAAGCTGGGGACGAACAACACGCCACATCTGTGACTGAATTGCGGAGTAACAAGATTGGCAGGGAGCAGATGGCGCGTGACATGGAAGCCATCAACCAGTCTCGCCGCCTTGCCCGCATGGAAGCCGAGCGACACGAAGCTGAAGAAGCTGCTGCTAAGGCTGCTGACAATGGCGGAGTAGCAGAAGTAGAAGCAGCAACGCCCGCGGAGCAGAAAGAGTCCGGCCCTGAGGTCATGTCGTTCATCGTTAAAGGAGACGTCTCGGGATCAGTAGAAGCAGTTATCGACTCCGTCTCCGCACTTGGTAATGCGGAAGTAGCCACACGCATCCTACGCCATGGTGTGGGCCCGCCTTCCGAGTTCGACGTCTCGCACGCTGCTGATGCGAAGGGACACGTCATCAACTTCAATACTGCGACCCCCGGGCATGTCATCAAGCTGGCAGAGGAGAGGGGTGTGAGAATCCTGGAGAGCAACATCATCTACCGTGTTGTTGAGAATGTCAAGGAGCTCTTGTCTGAGAAGCTCGCACCAAAAGTAATTCACAAAGTCACAGCCGAAGTTGAAGTTGCAGTTTCTTTTGAAATTAGCCTCGGTGGCAAGAAGAAGATGATGGTAGCGGGATCAAAGGTCCGCAATGGTGTCGTTCACCGGGGTACAAAGGCAAAGGTGCTACGAGGCGAGACGCTTATCTACGACGGTAAACTTTTTTTCCCAAGTCCGTCCCTCGCGAAGAAATGCATGCTAATCTTCACGTAGGTGTAATCAGTACGCTCAAAAATCAAAAGAAGGACGTCGAGCAGATGCGCAAGGATACAGAGTGCGGTATCTCGTTTGCAGCATTCGACGACTTCAAGGTCGGCGATCGCATCCAGTGCTATGAGGAGCATTTCGAAAAGAGGAGCTTGTAAGATGTGTATGTGTATGTATATATAGCTGTAGCTGTAGCTGTAGCTGTAGTTTTGCCATCTCCGCTAGATGTGTGTATCATGACTATTTGTCTTGCATTTTAGCGACCGGAGTATTTTTTTTTCTCGCTGTAAGCATTACAGGAGCTATGGAAAAGCTAGGTAGATGACCCGCCTTCTTAGAATAGGAAGCATACAGATACACTTGCTCACAGAACAAATGGATTCCAAGGTTGTGTTTATTGTACATGCGTATTCTTAACGACATTCTTTACGACAGGTCAAAGACATTATAAACAGCATACACCGACAGGAAGGCTTAGCACATACTAAGCTTATTTGAACCTAGCTTCGCAACTCTGACTGACTGACTGACTGACTGACTGACTGACTGACTGACTGACTGACTGACTGACTGGCTGACTGGCTGACTGAACTGGTTGTGGGCCTCATGACTACGCAACCAAGCTAGGTGCTAAGAGTCGGTACCTACCGTACCAGATACCGCCGTCGGAAGATTCCTGCTGGACCAGTTGGAAAGTGTTGATAACTGTTGTAAATCCAAAATCTGCCATCAAAAGCAAGCAACAGTTCCAGCTTTCATTCTTCAGTCGTATAGTGGTTAGTATTTCTGCTTGTCATTCTTGACAATGCGCAGGAGACCTGGGTATGTAACAGCTCTACACTGAATCTTCCGCATTCCATTAACAATGATTTCAGGTTCAATTCCCAGCTGGAGAGCTTAATATATTTTTTTGGGTTTTTTTTTCTGACCCCGGTTTTGGGGGTGAGTGGAGGAGGTTAAGAGAGGGGGCGCAAGCTGCAAGAAGGGGTAAGTGGGACGAGTGGGGTACGGCACGCGAGCAACGGAGGTTGAAATGGTGACAGATTGACGCTAGAGATTTGGACCATCGCGCGCTCTCTCTCTACTTTTGAGCCTGAGCATTGCTCACAGTATGTGACGCCACGGCATAGCATCTGCATAGACATGTATAGATAGTATCATGCGTCTTATGTCTGTCTATGTAGCTACGCTCTCTGAAATCTATCCGTAGTGCCGGAATAGGTCAAGGCCAAAATACAAATGAACATTGCGCCTGCATACCTTCAGGGCTGCAGCCCATGGAGAAGAGTTTGCTATCCGTAGTCCCGTTTTCTGCCATCTACACGTGTTTGCGCAACTTGGCGCCAGTCCATAATACTGGCGCCCAGTGCTGTGACGCATTGAAGCCGAACAAAGAAGCAAACCAGAGTATTGCCATGATGGCAACTGGTACGAGAAGAAGCTCGGTGTGATGGAGAAATGGCAGCTCTTTATAGCCCAGAAAGGTGATGATGAAGTAGTAGTTCAAGCCGAGTAGGTAGAGCGTGTTGGAAAGGAAAAGAGAAAACCTAAGACTTGGGTCAGTTGCAAACTCAGTCTCTCGGGGATATGTGTCCTACCAATGGTGTGTTCCTATCAACGGCATACACAGAAATTGCACGACATAGAGGAAGGCCCAGACGGGCACAAATGCTCTAATGGCAACATCCCAGCAGTATCCAAACTCGAGCTCTTCCTTGCCCGAGTCTTCTCCCAGGTTATACAGGCCTCTCCGTCGGCCGGGTAGCAAGTTGTTGTCTGGTCCCAACAAGCGTCCGACCAGGAAAAAGAACAGAGTGGCTATCAGGAGCGAGAGGAGCAGAAAGTGGCCAAATATGAAGACAAGTGTGATGTGGAGTGTTTGCGTAAAGCCGTCGGCGTATGCGAAGCCCCAGGCGAGCGATGTAAGGGTGAGGAAGAAGGAGAGTAGGTATGCGAAGGAAGGGTCGGGTCTATGGTAGGACTTTGTGGTTTGTTTCTACGACATGGTCAACTACAGAAATGGTTGTGCTAGATGGACATGGGTACATGGTAGTAGATCTGCCGAAACACCTTCTTGGGCGCTATTATCAAGCTCATAATCTCCCATATGGCCATTTCAAAGTCCATTTGTGGGAACTTGAACATGCGCTTGAAGAAGCGCGGCATCTTGACTTGGTTGCGGCGCGATGATGGCGTGGACCCGAAGTTTGAGGGCCCGCCCGTCGGCCTTGGGAGTGATATGTGTGGGTTCATGCTGGGCTATGCGCAGTGGGGAGCTGGTGCTGTGGAGGTTCGGATGCGGTTCCAAGTCGTCGTGTCACCGGCGATGCCAAATGTCCATTGTTGGAGGGCGCACGTGAGTCGTCGGATGCTGTTACAGTGAAGGTGTGAAGGTGTGATGGTGTGAGGGTGTGAGGGTGTGAGGGTGTGAGGGTGTGAGGGTGTGAGGGTGTGAGGGTGTGAAGGTGTAAAGGTTGTAAATGTGTTCGGTATTGTCGGCAACATCGGGGTCTGGACCATGACATCGCCGTCCAGCATTGCCAGCGTCCAACGTCGGAGCTCGAGCTCGAGCGCTACTCAGGCACTCAGGTAGCGCCAAGCACAAGGCTGACCCGACGACCAGCCCGGCAACCAACTGCCCTGCCCACCTGCCCACCTGCCCACAGCCCTTTGCCCATCCACATACTATACCGCGCGCAACTCCACCACCACCACCACCACGGCGCATCATCCCCCACCCACGCAGCGCGCATCTCGCATCAGCTCCTCCAGCGCGCCTTCCTCGCGTAGCGAAAGCAGAGGAACAGGCTTAGTGCACCTACGACACTGCGACACTGCAACACTAACCACGCGACAAAGAAGCAGCATTGGCATTGTCTCGACCAAAACCCCCCACAGCTGCGCAAACTGTAGTATCACGCCCCGTGGGTCGCTGCACGCCTGACTCTAAACGCACACCACAGATCTCACGAGCGCTCACATGGCGGATGAGGCCGAGCTCGCCTTCCTCGCCGCGCAGCAGGACGAGTATGACCCTGCAGCCGGCTACACGATGAACGAGGCGTCAAATGGCCAGGACGAATACGACCCCGCAACGACATACTCACCACATTCCTACCAGTCGGCTTCGATGCAGCCCGAGTCGGCCGCCAACTCGCCGCTCCCAGCCGCCGAGGGGGAGAATGGGTTGAAACCCGTGCCCGCTCAGACGGCCGCAGACAATGCCGCAGCGCCGACGTCAAAGCGACCGCGCACTGTGGGTGGGTTTGTCGACGAGAGCGAGGACGAGGACGAGGAGTCCGCTGTACAGCCAGAGGCGAATGCCACGCTGCCGAGTGCGACGGGGGCTACAGAGTCTCCTCAGCGGTCTTTTACAAACACTCCAAACAATAATCCCAACCCAGATCTCCAGTTACATAGTGCACTAGATGAGGCTCCTGCATCTATTTCTGCTTCTGTCACTGTCAATGAGCCTGCTCCCTTTGTTGCTTCTCTTCCCAACGGCAGTACGCCTGTCCCAGACGCTACTAAGCCAGGTGCTCCCGACGTCTTGACTGTTCCTTCAGCGCGCCCGTCTGTGGCTCCCGCTATCCCAGCTCCTACGTCTTCTTTTGCACCAAAGCCTCGTCTTCCTCAGGACCGAGTTGGTATTCTCCAAGATCGCATTGCTGAAGATCCGCGTGGTGACATCGAAGCCTGGCTGAGTCTAATTGAAGAACACCGTAGGCGGCACAAGCACGACGACGCCCGAGAAGTATTTGAGCGTTTCCTCAACGTCTTCCCTTCAGCGGTAAGGCGAATTGTACATGTTGCAGTGACTTTGCTAACAGAACCAGGGCGAGACATGGGTTGAGTATATCAACTTCGAAACTGAGCTCGATGAGTTGCCAAAGGTTGAGCTCCTATTCGGTCGGTCCATACCGTCTGCCCAATATCTCGGCATCTACTCTGCTTACATCGACTTCATCCGCCGCCGCTTTAACCTTACCACAGACCAGAATGGTCAGAACCGCCAGACTGTCACCCAGGCCTACGAGTTTGTACTTAGCTCAGTTGGTCTTGATGTACATGCTGGAAAGCTGTGGCTTGACTACATCGAGATGCTCAAAACCGGGCCGGGTGTACTTGGGGGCAGCACTTGGCAAGACATGCAGAAGATGGATACCTTGCGAAAGGCCTACCAGCGCGCTGTAGCAGTACCCCACAACACCACACTTGAGCTTTGGCGAGATTACGACAAATTCGAGATGAGCTTGAGCAAGGCTACTGTAAGTCTTCACTCTCCACCTTCCCCATGCCTACGACTGACACCACTGGCAGGGTCGCAAACAACTCCAAGAGACATCCCCTGCCTATATGACTGCTCGTAGCGCTATCAATGTTCTCGACAACAATATCACGCGGGGCATCAACCGAACCACGTTGCCCAAGTTACCACCTGCCGCTGGTTTCGACGGATATGATGATTATATGAACCAAGTCAAGCTATGGAAGAACTGGATCCAGTGGGAAAAGAGCGATCCACTCGAGTGCACAACCGACAACCGCGAACTATACAATAAGCGTGTCCTACATCTGTACAGGAATGCCCTCATGGCTCTCCGCTTCTGGCCAGAGCTGTGGTATGAGGCAGCTGAGTGGTGTTTCGAGAACAATCTGCAGGCCGAAGGCGACAAATTCCTCACTGACGGCATTAATGCAAACCCCGAGAGCTGCCTCCTGGCCTTCAAGAAAGCCAGTCAGGTCGAGCAGCGCACCGATTTCGAGGATGGCCAACCAGGTATCATTGCCAAGGGCAAGGCCGTGCGAGAGCCATACCAGAGGCTGCTGGACACCATCTACGACCTCACGGCGCAAGTCAAGAGGCGAGAAGAGCACTCCATCGCTTGTGCGAGGGAGCAGTTTGAGGCACAAAAGGCCGCTGATGAGGCTGCCCGGGCAATTGCGCAGCAAAACGCAGATGCCGATGACGAAGACGAAGTCGCAGCTGCACGCCGCCTAAAGGAAAAGGAAGATTCATTTAATGGCCAGCTCCAGGCCATGTCCGCTGGATACAATGCTCAAACCCAAAACCTTAAAAAGACTCTAACATACGCATGGATAGCTCTCATGAGAGCTATGCGGCGTGTCCAGGGTAAGGGAGACCCCAAGGCTGATGTCGGCGGCTTCCGTGGCATCTTCACCGAAGCCCGCAAGAGAGGTAAGCTTCTCAGTGAGGCATATGTCGCCAGCGCTCTCATCGAGCATCACTGCTATCAGGAGCCGGCTGCACAAAAGATTTTTGAGCGGGGCATGAAATTGTTCCCAGAGGACGAGCAGTTCGCGTTGGAGTACATCAAGCATCTGATCAAGCTCAACGACTCAACCAGTAAGTACCTTTGGGTCTCCAATGCAAAACCCTCCACTGACATGTTCAGATGCTCGTGCCGTTTTTGAGACTGTTGTTGGCAAGCTCACGGCCAAGTCTGAGAATGTCCACCGAGCCAAGTCTCTCTTCGCCTTCTTCCATGACTATGAATCCCAGTTTGGCGAGCTGTCTCAAATCACGAAGCTAGAGCAACGCATGGCGACTCTCTTTCCCGAAGACCCTCAGCTGCACCGCTTCTCGCAACGCTTCGCAAGCCCAACCTTCGATCCTATTTCCGTTCGTCATATCATCTCACCACGCACACAGATGAGGCCGGTAATGCCCTCTGTCATGCCCTCAGTAGAAGAACACCAGCCGATGCCTGCAGTACCACCCCAGATCATGACAGAGCAGCAGCAGCAGCGCTATGTCTCGCCAGGCATAGTCAATCCTCCGCATCTAAACAACCTTCCCGTCACCAATTCACCAAAGCGCCCACTTGAGGACGCTGACGAAGTTGCACAACCCCGTAAACTCGCTCGGGGTGAATCGCCGCTGAAGGGTGCCGCTGGTCGCCGCCTTGACGCTGCACGTCGCAACCTTGCAACCGCTGGCGCTACACCTGTCGGGCAGGCACCAGGCCCACCACCTCTGCCTCGTGGGGTCAACTTTCTCCTCGGAATCATCCCTCCCGCACATACTTACAAGGAGACGCGCTTCAAAGCAGATGGTCTAGTGGCCTTACTGCGGGACGTAGCTGCTATCCCTGTTCCTCCAGGCCAAGGTCTTCCACAGCCGCAGCGGTGGGGCACTACAGCAACAACAGCACAGCAGCTGCAGAGCATACAGGAAAAGTATGGCAACGGCAGCCAGATGGCAATGCACTCGCCCCTTCCTGGTGCCAATCCCTGGGGAGTATAGCCATGTTAACGTATCTTCCTCATAACAGTCAAATGCGTTATGAGCATTGCGGAGCTTTTTGACAAGATCATCTGAACAACAGAAAATGAGTTGCCCGGACAGAGGTAGAAAAGACACATTGCATGGAATTGGCGTTGATTCTTCTCCCTCTCACCCTATTACAGCAATCACAGATTACAATTGAAAGACAGTGATCGCTGTCAATCAAAACCACTTTTTAATGGATATTCGACTTGGCCGCTCATGTGCAAGGAAAGGTCTTTCATGAGCGAGGCGTCTAAATTTATTTCATTACCACCTCAATATGGTTATTTCATCACAATCAAAACAGGTTACTTGAATGAGAATCTTTCTACACTTTTATTTCTGGATGAGTGCGATCGATAGCATCCGGTTGGAATGTGGAGTCGAGGTGTGGGATGTCTTGAATGGGGTGCATGTTACGAGACGCTCACACTAACCAATTCCCATCTGCCTACTCACAACACAGTCTATATGTCTATCTCGCATACTACCTGCATATTAATACTTCGGGTTCAAGTCACCTCTCTTCCCTCGCTGCCTGTCTTGTCCATACCCGTTTTTCATTAGCCTCGTGTGTGAACGATCAGGCCATGTCTCAATGTCTCGGCCTTCTTTCAATGACCATTCGTTTCCTAGTTGACGTCTCATTTACGCTGTGTGTCGTGGGCTTGTAGGTGTGCAGAGGGGGAGGTGGGTGGGTGGTCTTGAGTTGGTGGCCCAGGATTGCGAAGTGAGGAAGGATTATGGGGCTGTCGATGCGGATGTCAGGTCTCCAGTCAGCTCTGGAGGTTACTGGGCCTACTGAGCGTTATTTTTAAGATGCTGGGATAAACTCAATAGCACTGACGAGGTCTTCGTGGCAAAATTTGGCGATGATGCTTGAATTGCAGTCGCAGTCCTCTTGAGAAGAGTTCAGTTTCTTCTGGCCCCGTTGAACTGTGAGGCTGTATATACGGAGTACTCAGACTCCTGTAATATGGCACTGGTCTATCCATTCTCTTGAGTTGTTCTTGTTTTCTAGCTTGGATGTGGATGACAAAAGGTTACACGTTATCTCGATTGTATCTATCTGCATTTTCTTAAACACCTAGCTATGCTATCGTCGCCCTTGCCCTTGCCCATGTATTTGGCCTCGTTCTCGTTCACGGCATATCATCTGGGCTTACCCATCCACATCCATACTCCCAATCTCGGTGCTCGACGTATCTATGCATATCTGTTAACATTTCCGCGTTCTCCCCGATTATCACCTTGTCTGGTCGTTGCCTATCTGCAAAACTCTCTCACCAGAGTCGAAAAAGCGGCCATCTACCCTCAGAAACCACAAACCTCCAGGAATCTCACCTGATAGACCCACACAAGCTTCTATTTCACCTGTATACCGCCTTTGTGATATCATATGACGTGCCAGCTGCAGCCCTCTTTCTATATAACCTTACCCACCGTCCCTAACTATCCTTCCTTCCTTCCTCACACTCCAACAGTCCTACTCAATACCTTGACCCTCCTACTGCCCTTACAGGGTATAAACCTTTTATTCTCTAGAAATACCATCCCGGTTTACATCAACGTCCTGCTCTATAGTTAACCAGAGCCGGTCTCAAGCCCTTCCACTGCAGGCAGAACCATCAATACTGCAGGCAGTCTCCCACGTTCAATACCAACACGTAAGTCTCTTGCCTACCCATTTCAGTTAGTCAAGCACATGATTGTCACTGTTGAGGATCGCATTGCTACAGCAAACTCCACTTCACGTGGAGTTCTCGGCATGTGCAGTGCTCCTTCCTTCGCAGTGATGACAGTTACCGCAGCAAACTCCACTTCACGTGGAGTTCTTGGCATGTGCCGTGCTCCTTCCTTCGCAGTGACTGTAGTTACCGCAGCAACTTCATCGCTCTTTACCTGTCTATTTTGAAACGACGACATGGGTTAGCTTGACACACTTTTGGGGATTTTCCATAACACTGTCCAGCCCGCCTTTTGTTTCTTTACCTCACTACACGCACATCACATCGACAACAACACTTTTTTTTTGTACATCAACCCCACATATTCCCTCATTGCTCATTTGTGAGCACATACGTGTAGAGTCCGTCTTTTGAAAAGATACTAATATCCCTCAGGCCCGATCAGTGATCCGGTCCAAACGCGCACACCGCCGTCGTTGATTCAGATCTAAGATCAAAGTACGTGTCTACGAGTCACTCGACCTGTCTTGTGAGCATGCTGCCTCAGCTTGCAAACACGGTATCATCTCCGCTCACCGCTCACCGCTAACATGCTGTGTAGAGTCCGTCATGGCTGGTCCGTCGAAGAATCGGTCCCAGGCCGAGAAGCAGCCAAACGACTCGTCCAATGGCTCTTCCTCTGGTTCTGGCGACCCTACGCAGCGTTCCATGACCAAGTCCATTCCTCGTCTTGATGGCAACCGCGATCCCAGCACCAGGCTGCCCATCGAATACACTCAGCCCGGAGACCTCAAGAACCTTTCGGAGTTCCTTGGTATAGCCGGGTGGTACGCGGCACGTGGTGTAAGTACAAACACTCCTATTTCATCCGCGTGTGCATCATGCAGACATCCGTCCATGCAAACACGTGTTCATCCCTACATCATGACGACTATGCAAACACGCGAGGGCTCATGCTCTGCCGGTGTCGGCATGGCACTGAAGCCCAGGTGTGGGTATATAAAGCGTCCTTCCCTTGCCTCTCTGTTCTCTTTCTTCCACACACTCTCCTCCACACACTCTCCTTGAACTTTCAGGAAACATTTCCATACCACTCATCCATTGTTTCAACATTGTTCTACTGTCATCATGGTCGGCCAAGCACCTCGACCTCGGTGTTATCAAGATGCTGCCCTTTACAGGCCTCGCAACAACAATATCATTGTTTCTGACAACGACCCTCAGATGAAAATCCCCTGTTGCCTTCCGCAGCGTCCCAAGCTCTTCAACCAGCACGGCAGGCCTGCCACCGTCATCGTCAACACCTTCAACGTGATCAAGATGCCCACCAGCATTGTCTATCAGTATGATGTAAGTCTTCTACCCTTCCAAGCATGAGATTGTTACTGACTTCCTAAGATCAACTACAGTGGTGACGCTGTGGACTACTCCAAGCGCGTGCTGCTCAAGAAGATCTGGAACTCCCGTGGAGTCAAGTCCGAACTTGGAGAACCCAAGAATCTCTGGATCTGGGACGGCAACAAGCTCGCATGGTCTAGCATGGAGCTCAAGCGCAACGATCTCCGCATCACTGTCGATCTGGACGAAGAAGAGGGCCGTCCTACCAAGCTAGGCGCTCGTGGAAATAAACACACGATCCTTTTGCGCCGTACTCGCAAAGTTGACTTCGCTAGTTTGGCCGGTTTCCTCAATGGTCAGATTGGCTGGACTAATGAGTGCATCGACACGATCAACTTCCTCGACCATGTCCTGCGCGAGTGGCCCTCTCAGCGGTACACTCAGATCAAGAAGTCCTTCTTCCAGCGTGGTCAGCAGCGCTTCGATCTTGGTGGTGGTGTCGAGGCCTTCAAGGGTGTATTTGCCTCCTTCCGCCCTGTCCTCGACGACAAATTCAAGAAGTCTCTATCCATCAATGTCGATGTCGCCAATGGTACCTTCTGGCGCCCGACAGAGCTCATTCATGCTCTCAGCCTTGTTTTCAGCTGCAGGCCGGAACAGTTCACCGCACTGTTTAAGGCCGCTCTCAAGGACTGGAAGACATCCCATTTGAAGAGGGATCTCCGCAAGTTCAAGAAGGTTGGTGTGTCAACTCTCCATACTCCAGAACCTACCCAGTGGACCATCGATGAGTTTGTCGACATGGACGCTATTACGGCCACCTTCCCGGATCCAGATGACAAGACCAACGTCAAGCAGATCTCTGTCGCATCATACTTCAAGAAGAAGTATAACATCCATTGCGCCCCCAACTTCCCGGTAGTCAAGATGACCAAGAAGATTCGCAAGACACCAGTCTACATGCCTGTCGATGTCCTCAAGATTGACGGCAACCAACGCTACAACACCAAGCTAAGCGACCAGCAGACGTCCCAGATGATCAAGTTTGCAGTTACCCTCCCCAAGGACCGCTGGGCAGCTGTTCAGCAAGGAGTCAAACTTCTTGACTGGGAAAACGATCCCTACCTTCGCCACTACGACCTCAAGGTTAGCCCTACCCCTGCTAAGGTTACGGCTCGTATTCTACCCTCACCAACTGTCCACTTCGGCGCTGGTTCCAGGGAACCAACCCTTAAGGCGGCGGACATGATGGCTGGTCGGTGGCGCTTAGATTCTCGCAAATTCGCCGTAAACAACAAGGGCCGTGAAATCAAGGCCTGGGGCGTGTGCGCAATTCAGGGTCGTGGCAGTCCTCCTCCTACTGTTATTGAATCCTTCTGCTTGAAGTTCATTCAAATCTACGAATCCCATGGTGGCTTATTCCAAACCCACCCTGAGTTTGGCAAGAAGCCGTGGATTGGACCGGGTCTGCTTTCAGACGGCGGAGAAATGGTCAACAAGGCGTGGACCCAGACCGGCAACAAGTAAGTGAAGTGATCAATCTGAAAGGCTCAAGAGTAATTTGACTAACCCTTTTCTAGGTACAGGGCGGTGCCGAATCTGATGTTCTTCATCGTGTTTGACCGTAACGTCGAGGTCTACCGCCGCATCAAGAAGTCTTGCGATATTCGTTTCGGTGTTCCTTCACAGGTCCTCCAGGCCAAGCATGTCATGACTGCCCAGGCACAGTACATCTCAAACATCTGCATGAAGGTCAACGCCAAGCTCGGTGGTTGTACCTCTGTCGCCAAGTCCACACTTATCCCTAAGATTGCACCTCTGTCTCCTTCCATTCCCACAATGGTTATTGGTGCTGATGTTTCCCATCCTGCTCCTGGAGCCGCCTCACATGAAGCCGCCTCTTTTGCTGCCATTACCGTTTCGGCCGATGTCCACTTCGTAAGGTACTGGGCTGAAGTCCAGACGAACGGCAATCGTGTCGAGATGATCACCACATCCAACTTCAACGAACACTTTAGCAAGATGGCAACTAGATGGATTCAGAATATTGGACAGGGCAGGGCACCTAAGCGCGTTCTCTACATCCGAGACGGTGTCAGCGAGGGACAATACGCTGCTGTGCTTGAAGAAGAGATTCACGACATAAAGCAGGTGTTCAAGATGCTGGGATGCAAAGAACTCCCCAAGATCACGGCGGTCATTGCCGGCAAGCGCTACCACATTCGCTTCTTCCCTGGTAACAGGGACGGCGACCGCAACGGCAACCCACTGCCCGGTACTCTGGTAGAGTCTGGCTGCACTCATCCATTCGAGTTTGACTTCTATCTCTGCTCCCATGTCGCTATCAAGGGTACGGCTCGCCCTATCCACTACCAGTGCATCCTCAACGAGGGTGAATGGCAAGCGGCCGAGCTTCAGCAATTCATCTTCGAGCACTCGTACCACTACGTCCGCTCAACGACTCCGGTCTCTCTGCACCCAGCTGTCTACTACGCCCACTTGGCTGCTGATCGTTCTCGCGCCCATCTGAACGAGTGCCCGGTTTCCTCTGGCAAGAAGGAGGCCAAGGCCGAGCAGGAGAAGAAGAAGGAGAAGAAGAAGGAGGAGAAGAAGGAGGGAGAAACCACCGGCTCCTCCAAGATGAAAGGCGAGGTCCCTCCTCTGATGAATATTCTGGAGGTGCGTGGCCTCGAACAAACCATGTGGTTTGTCTAGAGTACTAAAGACAGGCGATGCGTGGATGGGGCTTTGGGAAACGGTGAGCTATCAACACTAACAAGGATGTCTTTTGATGCTTCGGTGGATGAATGTTCGGGCTGGGTGGGAATATCAGGGAGGATGTTTGGGTGCGATGATGGCGTGAAAGTGTTCATGGTGCATCAAAAGTTGATGGCTTGGGCGTTCTCTTTCTCTGCTTTTGTCCTTTTCTTCTCCTTTTCTGTTAACCAGTATTTACGGTCCGGCGAGTGGACCTCTCAAGATGTTAGGTAGTCTGGTTGGGCCGTTATCGGTCTGACGGAATGGATACAATTGCATGAATGTCGTCGACTTTGGTGCGGCTGAATGCTAGTTGTGGGCTTTGAGGGTTCCACATTGACTGACCATATATTCCGTACAGGCATATGCGATGAAGACTCTGCCAACTGGCCATGTAGCTCACGAGTGCGGCCAAAGCGATCAGGAGATTGAAAGTCAATCAGGTACAGTGGGTGAATGGTAGGAAGTTTGCGCATGAGACACGCACGGTTCATGCTACTGGCCAAGGGCGTCAGCAGGCAGCTGCTCCTTTGGCTGGCACGCACATTACGGATAGGCAAGTGGAGGAGCAGGCACGGCGCCTTGGGAAGAAGACGACCAGCTCCATGACAGCTTCGGCGGGTCTAGGATGCCCCGACGTCAAGCACAGAGGGCAAGCAAAGTATGTACCGTCCAAAATATTTACCTTCGCTCCACCAGCGCTGTGCGCAGAAGAGAAGGGGGTAAGCGAACGCATGTTTGTTCTAACCTCCATTTTCCCCTCCAAATCTCCACTGAAATGGTGACACAGAGTGAATAATGGGGTATTCAGTTTTAAGGAACAGAAGAGGATGGCGCGTCGCATTGGTTTTGTTGCATGCGAAGATTTCGGATGACTAAGGCACGCTTGGTGGAATACGGCTTAGCGTGGGGGGCTGGGGCTACTGTAGTCGAGCGAATAAAGGTTGGCGCATTGGCTGTGACGAGCATGGCGGGGTTTTTGGGCGGTGCGCGGGGCTGGACTCTCTTTCGTCCACATCCCCCTACCCCCTCCCCAAGCACCGCTTTTGCGTCTTGGGTAACAGCAGCAGGTGAATTATGCATCCCGTCCCCAGCGTCATGTGCGTGGTAGGCTAACGCTATGTGTCCGTAGAATCGACAGGCTCGCACAAATTGCTTCCACTCCACCCTTTTCATCACTGAATTTCTTACATTGAACGTACAATACCCACGCCGTACGGACCCTTTTAAGCGTCTGCAACACGCGACACCCCAACACACGTAAAGGGCTAGTCTTCTAGATATCAACCACATACACACAGGCACAATCCACCTTCCTTGCTATACCCACACACACACACACAACATGTCTTCAGCAGGACGCGGCCGCGGCGGCAAGTTCAACAAGGTCAAGCGTGGAGGTGGGAAGAAGTTTTCGCGTGACTTACAACCACTCAACGCAGATGGTGAGGTAGTCGGCATGTGGGGTGTAAGTCATTAGCACACTTGTAATGGCAGTCAACCTCTAATATTTGTCTAGGAACAACCCGACAAAGTCGGCGAAGAGTCTTCTGAAGAGGAAGCATCTTCGGAAGAAGAGTCCAGCGATGGGGAGGGCAAGCCCGCAGACGAAGAATTGACGCGCGAGCAACGCCGTGAACTTGCAAAGAAGCGCAAGGCTGCCGCGATAGCGAAGAAGTCACAAAAGGCACCCGAGGCAGGCGATATGCCCACCGACTCCGAAGAAGATGAGGATGACGACATGCCCGCGAACCCAAACCACACTGCCAAAGCACGCACACAAGCCGCCAAAGCACCTGTCGACCCTGACGCTGAACCCGCCGCCACTGCTGCCGCCAAGGGCAAGGGAAAGCAGCCAGATCTCTCTCAGCTTTCGCGTCGCGAGCGCGAGGCTCTTCAAGCACAAGCTAGCAAGGATCGATATGAGAAGCTGCATGCTGAGGGCAAGACCGAGCAGGCGCGTGCAGATCTCGAGCGCTTAAGGCTGGTTCGCGAGCGTAGGGATGCTGAAGCTGCGCGCAAGAAGGCCGAGGCCGAGGAGCGCGCTGAGCTGGAAAAGGAGAAGAAGGAGCTTATGGACCGTGAGAATAGGCGGCGGGAACAGGCCCAGGGCAAGGCAAACCGTCTTGCCAAAGGAGGCAAGAAGAAGTAAGCTCAGCGGTTATTACTGGGCTTGAAATTCTGCCGCTTTTCCCAACTGTACTACAACGCTTGCCCACCATATTAGCCGTAAGAACGGGCGTGGCTTGATGCTTATGTTTTGCATAGCTTGCGAATGGCTCAGCTTCCTTGAACGGCATGATAGAATATAGCAGAAGACGGTATGCCCATTATCATGTAGCATCTCAGATGCTCCAGAGCTCAGACGAACACGGCAATTCCATGCTCTCAGGTGCTTGCCTTGTTTTCATTTTTCCTACTTTCGCTTCCCTGATGCCCTGCTGCCAACAGATACGAGCTCATACGATGCTGTTGAGCCCTCGGCAACCCCTCACGACGCCCTTGTGCTCAGCCCGCCAGTAGTGCCTCGCCTCACGAACGCGAAAAGCTCACGACTTCGTCATCACTCGCTCCACTAGATAAACATCGTCATGGCACGTATGTCGCATCACAGCATGCGCCCATGCGCTCCAAAACGCATACAGTTTTGGACATTACCTTTTGCGACGATTGAACATGGCTGAAGCCGTTTCCGCCCAAGAGCAAGCCAACTACGAAACCTTCCGCGACTGTCTCAGCGAGCCTATCCTGAAAGCGCTGGCCGTACCGATCGAGCAGGCAAAGCCGAAGAAGAACAAGAAGAGATACGCGAAAAAGGGATTGAAGAGCAGTAAGAAGCGTGTTGTTCAGCAAGAGACAGCCCTCGCACCCTTCCAACCCAGTTCAGAAGCCCAACAAGCAGATGCGGAGGACCTTGGCGAATTCATAGAAGTAATGTCTCTACTTACATGACTCCCGCTCCAAACTAACCTAAACTTGTGGCACAGTATCTCAGTACTCTACTATTCCCCTCTCTCCCGCAAGACGTCCGCACCCTAACCCACGCAATCTACAAAGAGACCCCCCGCCTCCAAGAAAGCTACACACCACCCCTCTCTGCCTCGACCACAACCCGCCTCCTAAACACGATCCCACCCCCTGCAATTGACAGCCTGCAATCCTATGCCTTGCTTCCCCCCATCTCGGACTCGATCGACCAGCACAACCTCTTCACCCCCATCCTAACCGCCTACATAACCGCATGCATCGCCCCACCACCCATATGGAGCACCACACGCGCCACAGCGTGCGAGCTATGTTGTCGTGACTGGGTGCCACTGACATATCATCATTTACTACCCAAGCAGGTACATGCGCGCGTGTTGAAGCGTGGGTGGCACACGGAAGATAAATTGAACTCGGTGGCGTGGTTGTGCAGGGCATGTCATAATTTTGTGCATCGGTTGGCGGGGAATGAGGACTTGGCCAAGAGTTACTATACCATCGAGTTGATTAAAACTGGCGGGGTGGAGGGGGATACGGATAAGAGGCTGGAGGTTGAGGGTTGGGTTGGCTGGGTTGGGGGCGTTAGGTGGAAGAGTCGGTGATGCAGAATCAATGAGCAAGAAGTAGTAGAAGTGGTGGTAATGAATGGATAATAGTAACATTCATTAGGTCGATTCATCCGACCTGTACCTCTGAGAGAACTATATACTAAAACAAAGGGGCAACTATGTTAGGACGACCGTGTCCAGGCCCAGTCAAAACGCCGGAGCAGGCTCGCTCAATGATGATGCCAATGCTGTTCATCCCAAATCCAATGCTAGTATTACCGATATGCCTATGGGGTATTTCCAAGCGCCATGTTATGCATTACTATACCAAACCCATACCTAAGAAATGCCGAGCCGCGCCATTGATAATGCATTCATTCATTACAACCATACCCATTCCTCAAACGTAAAATCCTCCTCATGTCATAACGGGGCATCATCCAAAAAGCCGCGCTCTAATTCGTCGGCAAAGACGGGGTATGTCTGCCAGCAGGTACCCGTCTTGCTCTTCCTTGATTCCAGACTGGCACGAATGTGCGTGAGGAAGGCTTCTGTGCATGGATCGCTAGTGGTGCGTCGTAGCTCACACGGTTGAAGTGGTGTTTTCATGGTTGGTGTTTGGGCTTTGGGAATAGTGACTTGTTCGACCACCGTGTTCGCTCTTGGCTTGGGCTTGTCGAGCTTTTCGATCATCTGAAACTCGTCGCGAACCCGCTTTCCTGCCCACTCGCTGGATGGGAATGACTTTCGCCTTTGTGTGGTGGCGAGATAGTCGTGGTATGCGTCACTGCTCAAGCGTAGTTTGAACTCACTTGAGGCGTCATCACGTGGCATGATGGGCGCGTCGATGGACCAGTCGGGGAGGCTGGCTGGAGGCGGGATGGAGAAGTCGACAGGTTGGCCTGGATGTGCTTCACCTGCGGTATCACAGTGTATGGACGGTAATTGTACACTGGTGTTTGCGTCCACGTCTGCGCCAAAGATGTTTGTCGAGAAGACGACGTCCATATCCTCGCTGGTTGAGTCGATTCTCTGCCTCTTGAAGCTGTCCTCCAACTCCTCTCTCGGTGAGGGTGATGGGAAGGAAAATGAAGTCCTAGGGCTGACCTGGGGCGAGTAGGCGGGGCTTCTTCGACGAGAAGAGAAGTTGAAGCCAAAGTTGATGTTGAAGATTTCGCTTCCTCGACGTTTCTTCTTGAGGTTCGGGAAGGTCCATGTGGCGGGCTTTGACTTGATCGAGGCTTTTGATTTGGGTAGCATGGTGGGTGGGAGTTGCCTGGTAGCGACGTCCATTGTGAAGTTGTTGAAGTTGTTGAAGTTGGGGGTGGAGGGCGTTGGGGGTGGTGATTTGGTAGTGGTGAGGTGCTGTCTGATAGTGCGTGGCAGGGGCAGGCGACGTTTAATGTTTACTTTGGGGGAGCAATACAAGTTCAAAGTTTCTACCACGTCCTTCGCAGCGGCTGTTTCACTAGATAAGTATGCATCGCATGTGAAGGCATAGTACAAGTCATCTTGCATGCGGTGTTCACGAGGCGGTGGTCGCGGGGTGCGGCGGTCGTGTGAAAGGACAAGGGAAGGCGGTGTCGGAGTATTACTGGAGGTCTGGACGGGGATTTTCGGAAAAGGTTTGGTTCTCGGTAGCGCGTTGGATGGGGGCGTGGTACGGTCATATGGTGTTGGCGGTGACAAGCAACTCGTGATGGCGTGGGATTGGTCGGGTGGGCAGACTATGGGGTTTGGGCCGAAAAATACCCGGTTTTCGACTGCTGTTGCGGTGTGGACGGTGTGGACTCTGGAGTCGGTGGCCATGTAGGCGTGTTTTGACGTGGGTTGGCCAGCCAATAGCAGGCGTGGCGCGGCGTGCGCTGGAAAAGACGGTCACGTTAAACCAGGCGCGGCAGGCTGAAACATGGATTGATCGTGTGTCTCTCTGACCGCCCATGGCGCCATGGTCGATTCCTTGTTATATACGGATACCGCCTTTCTTGCATGCAGACCGACTGCGACGACGTCTGCCAACACTGCGCTGGCTGCTGGCTGCTGGCTGCTGGCTGCTGGTACACTTGCCAACCTGCACCACACCACGCCACGCCACCACTTGACGCCTCGCGTGCGCCGACAGTGACAGATGCAAGATTCGCAAAGGTGACGTTGCACATGCTGGGCCTCATGCATCACTCTTACACCTACAGCTCATGCCACAGGGCAGCAGAAGCAGCAGAAGCAGCTGGACGTGCGGTTGCAGTGGCACAGCCAACAGGGCAGATGCATCATCGACCGCCCGTTGCTACACCTACTCCTACTGCACACCATGTGTTTGGTGCGGAGCTGTCTGGCGAACCGGCCGTCACAGTGGGCGGAAGTGGGCAAGCTAGCCGACCGGTGGCGCTGAGTGAAGCTGGCGCAGGGTGATACCAGATGGGCATACCCCGTGATTCGCCCAGTTTGGTAGGCATCCGGTGAGCGCGCCTAAGGGCCTCGACTATTACTACCTGGGGGCGCGTGGACAATGGACATATCTATACCACCGACCGCCCGTCCGCCCGTCCGCCCCCCTTCCACGTCGCCAACACCACGTCGTCGTGAGGCATCAAATCACCGCCAAGAGCCGGGAGTCAGCTGCGAGTGCTTGTGCTACCCACCACCCCACTGGCCTGCGTGCCTGCCTACAACCAAAACCAACAACTACGTCATTCACCTAGCGCTGACTGCAGCCACAACAAAGAAACAAAGCGCCGCGGCACTGTGATCGGCATTTTGGCTTCATCTCGGTGGTACCTTGAATTTGGCAAACATGCGCCAATCGCCCATAGCATAGTAGAAACTCCGATCACAGTCCCAAATGCCTTACGACCCGGCATCATGAACCACACTATCCCAGATACCCTGCCAATCCGCCTCCCCGCCCCCGTACCGCGCCTCGAACGCGTTCATCGCCATGTTCCCCAAGAACGGCCGCACCAGCCTGCTGAGGAGCTCTCCTCGGCTCATTTCCAGCACAGAAGCACCCTCTTCCCTCTCCAGCGCCTCGATGAGCGCATCAAGCAGCAGCCTTCTCCTGCTTTCCTCCGCATCGCTTCCATTCTGCCCCGTTAGTGGAGCGGCTAGTACAGTCGAAGATTTGGTGAGCACATCGTGCATCTCCTCGGTAAGAGACATCCGTGTCGGTACATCTATCGGCTTATACACCGCGTCGATGGTATCGGAAACGAACAGCCATTCCATAAGTTGGAACTCATCCGAGTCTAGTACAACCAGCTCATCCAGCAACTTACATGTCTGCACAATGCCCGCGTTGTTGTAGTGTTCTCTGTTTGGTGCGTCTGGTACAAGTGCCGCAAGCCCAGACTTCAGCTCACCGTTCACCACTGGCCATAATGCTGCCAGATGCACAGCCGACGTCTTCAACATGACAGCACGCAATAGTATCATGACTTCGGCGCGCGTGATAGAAGATGGCGACGACGCAGGTGTTGCCGTAAGCAATTCCACCACTTTCTCAACTATCTGCCCTATATTGGGCGTGAAAGCATCTTCCGCGCTGGCGAGAATTAAAAGTGCGATGCGCCGCAATGTAAGTTGTGTCTTGCGGTCAGCTTCCTGCCGTGCAGATGTAGCCCCGACCCCGAACATGATCCCAGCCGTTGTTGGGGCAGATAAGCGTGAGAGTAGTTCTGGGACGCGCTCCTTGTCGGATTGCGTCCATTGCTCCAGGATAGGAAGCCACGCTTCCTTGAGCAGAGCAAGCGGCGTATTAAAGAACCTGGTGTCATTGAAAGCATCGTATATGTCTTTCCTGAGAAATTTGTTCGCCTGTGCCATCTTCGTGAGACCCTGAAGTAATTCCAGTATATTTCCCGACACATTCTCAGGGAATGCTTTGGCACGGAACGTTGGACCGATGACACATGTCGATATGTCTGACACCACCTTTGCAACCCGCTCGCTCTCGACAAGTATGATCGACAGCTTTGGCACAATCGTGGTAAGAATGGACACAACATCGTTGGCTCGTTTTTGTGCACGGTTACCATTAGTTACCGAAGGTGGCTTCTCATTGGCAGCTTGGTTTGTGTCTTGTAAATAGCTCATCGATCGAGTTGTGAAGATTGCAGTCAAGATTCTGGCAAATATGTCCTGTTTGGATGGTCAGTATCGTCCAGCTCAAGAATCTCACCCACACCACCTACCGCAAGTTCTCTTCTCATCTTCCGCTGCTCGCCAAAGTTGGTGTTATCAACCTTTTGACCGATAACAGCAGTAAACTCTAGGAGCATAGGGAGTATCTGACGATGAGGCAATGGGTTTGCAAGCACGTCTCGCAAGAACAATGTGCAGTCCTGCCAAATCTCGTCCATGGCGTCATCTTCCAACGAACTAGTGTATTCCACAAGGAAAGCAACTAGTTCTGTATCAGTGAGATCGGAGGTGAGGGTTGATAGTCGGTTGCTATCCAAGGCAGCGGGGTCGGTTCGACTGTAGACCGCATTGAACATTGCCGGGATGGTGTGCTTAGGTTTGGAGCCATTGAGCACGTTCAGTAGACCCATGACCGCTAAACCCTCAATATCATCTCTTTTTGCATGCGCCCACAGTACTGCTAGAGTTTCCAGGCACTCTAGCGCCTCAGCATCAAAGAGATGCTCCAGTGTACGACGAGCGCGATTGCGCATGCGTAGTGAAGTGTACGCAAAGGACGACGCTGACGTAGGATCTTGTATTTCTGGTCTATGCCCATAGCCTCCCCACGACCAGATCGCAAAGCATATACGAACGGTATCCTGGAAGCAAAGTAGGACTGTAAGTCTGCTATTAGCTGTTGGCGTACGCGTCTGGCCTACATCGGATGAAAACACTCCAGAAACTACATTGCTAAAAAATCCCTGAGGCTGCTCCGGAGACTTGTGGGCAGATACTTTCGTTTCTTGTGACATCAGACGTTCGTGTGCCTTGGCAAGAATTTCCTCTAAGCCATTCATAAGTGATATTAATGTCGATTCTGGCGATATGACAGGCACAGTTTGATCCTTTGCAAAGGTCGACTTTAAATGCTCAAAGGTAATGTTGATTTCTTTGCAAAGGCACTCCACAAGCGGAAGGAGATTCTGGAAGATGGTATCTGCAAAAATTGGCAAAACTTCCACGAGAAACCGTATCCAGTCGTCGAGAACCAGGCGACTGGTTGTTGACGAGAATCCAAACTTTAAACATTCGACAAGTTGTGGAGGCGGCGGGATCGGGACTGGGGTATGGTCTTCTGAATCCCTGTTAAGTGCCAAAGAAATTCGAGATCGGTTCGTGCCAAGTGTGAGTGGTTTCAACTCAGGTTCAGGCTCAGGTGGACGAGTAAGACGCAACTTCAAAGCGGCCAATTCCGCATCCAACAAAAGGCTTTGTAGAGCCGGATTTGCCAATTTCAACCTCGCCATGATGGGTACTTCAAGCTCCAAGTCGCGAAGTGGAGCGGCAAAGGGGCTTCGGTAGATTTGCGATATGATCGAAACTGACAGTCGATGCAATTCATGTACGTGAGGCTCAACGTCCGTTTCTGGATCGGCAGCATGGAGCGACAATGTCTTCAGGGACGTGCGTATGAGCCACTCCTGGATGGATATACGCATGGATGGTTGTTCCACCCATGCGACCGTCACCTCGGCAAGCGTTACCCAGGTGAAATGTGAGGGTATTTTTATAATGTTAAGAATGTGCTTGAGGTAATAGAGACACTCTTTAGTGTCATCTCTTCTCACAAGTGATTGGCGTTTTTGAATGCCCTTATCGGGCGCTAGACTACTGGAGGCTGCCAAACAATCCAGAGATTGGATGTGAATTGCAAGAACTTCGAAGACTCTGTTCAAGCTCGGTAGGTCTTGCAGCCAGCCTTGCATAAAGGTCGAGGTTTCACACCCCTCCTCTGCAAGGGTGTCAAGAAGCAGGAGTAGTGGCCTTGTTAGGACAGCGTGAAAATCGCCTGCAGGAGCTGAACTTGGAGGTACGTTAGCGCTCGGCCTGCGCGTAAGATTTGCACGCTTTTCAGACTGTAGACTCAATTCATGCATGACATGAGTCCAGAGCATTGCAAATCGCCGACCACAGTTTGAGGAACCTGTAGATGCCGGGCCTTGGGATGTCTGGTCTACAATAATAGCAGAGATTGCACTTTCTACCATTCGACTTGCTGGCGCGATTGAGTGTAACTGCAATATGCATCTAGCGGTTTCCACGTGGTACTTTGGCAACGTCGGCGAAAGATACTGCCAAAAATGACTGACCAGTGGATGCACAAGCTCAGCTAGTTGACCCGTGGGAATGCAAGGCTCTGAAGGAATTGCAGTTTGAAGCGCCAACAGAACCGCTGCCATAGCGCTTAGTTGTGGAAATCCAAATTTGAGTGTGGAACCAGCCGAAGCTTGGAGAAATTCCCCGAACACAAGTGGAAGGTTGGTGTCTTTGATGGCATCCAAACGCTGTATCTTGAAAATTAAAATGGCCAGAATCTTGGCAGGTGTTTCGACGGGAATTTGTGAGTCCACCGAATACAAAGCCTTTGTAAACATGCGTGAGGCCTCGCGCAGCACGATCTGACCTAGCTGCTGTGGATCAAAGGGAATGTCCGCAACGTCAAGACTTCCTTGAGAATCTTCATAGAAGGCTCGTATTTGTTGAGACACATCGGCTCGAGACATGTTTATAGCTGTTGATATCTGCTCGTCCTTTGCTTGGTTACCTTGGAATGACCGATCTGGTACGAACTGGACAAGCGAATCCACAATTTCGAGAGCAAGACTTGATACCTCGATATTGACTGTCTGTTTTTCTGTCTCCTCCATAGATTCATTCAGCGAGATGAGCGTCGATAACACCATTAAAGGCATGTGATGTAACAACATGTCCTCTTCTTTGAGATTAAAACGTGCCAGAACAAACTTTGCTAGCTTCATGTTTCGCAAGGCTTCATCATGAGGAGCCCCATCAACCATTAGAGAGGATGTGACGAGTTGTATAAGCTTACCCCAGATCAGGCCGCTATCAACGCCATCGAAAAATGCACTCGCACTTCTCATGACCTCGTCAACCTGGTCTTTTGAGGCAGCCTCGCTGTATGAGTGAACGCTTTGCAGAGCTGGTAGGAAGATCTCGGGCACAATCAAGCCTCCCACCTCCCAGCGATCCATAAGAGAAAGACATACCCTGAAAGGGCGTGCTCGCTCAGCAGGTGATTTCCTGCGGCGGTTTATCATCTTGAGGACACTATTTGTGAGCGCCTCCAAGCCGTATCGCGAGAAGAAAGCAGCTTGTTGTGAAGAAGGATCTGCAGTAGCATTTGGGGATGTAACGCTATCAGTTCCCTCAGATGCAGTGGGTTCTGGACCAAGGAACCAGGCCCAGAGCCGGCGGTTCAAACTCATATCTCTTCGTGACACGACACTTGAAGCAGCAGCTACAAGTCGCTCCAGGTCTCCTTTGCCAACACGCTGCTGCAGAACCGGTGAATCGAGAGGCAGATGGCTGACCAATAAGTCGAGAAAGCCGCGTTGAATGAGTATTTGAGGATCCAAGAGGCCTGACTCGAAGCAACGGATGAGTAGACCTGGCTCTGGAGATGTAGCTGCCTCGGCCTCGACTGAAAGGGTTTCCGCAGGCGTAGAGGGATCAGATACAGGGTTACGGTGGCTAGAAGGTCCAAACTTTGGCAGGCGACGCACAAGAAACGCCAGCGCACCCTGTCTCCTAGATGAATTCGTGATAGTGGCCAGGAAGAAGCACTGCCAGAAGTGTGACGAGCCACTGGTAGTCTTGGTAGCGGCGACATGGTCTGAGTTTTCTTGAAAAGCTTTTCGCAATTTCTCTGTCGCGGAGACCATGCGCTCAAAGTCCTCGCTTGTCTCATCTTCCAGGCCCGGTAGAAGTGATAGTATGATGGCCTTCAAGGCTGGGCGGAGGGCAGCTTCGTCGAGCTTCAAGATATATCTTTCGAAGATGGACAAATACAACGGGCGGACCGAAAGAGAAGCAAAGGAAAGGACGGGGGCAAGACCAGGGAAGTAGAGGTTGAGGTCACGGGCGAGGGCATCTTTCTGGGCATTGGTCAGCTTCAGCCAACCGGATATGTGGGAGTAGGCATACACCGATGGTAGAGAAGATGTAGTCATAGACTTCCAGCGCCTTCTGGTGAACGCCCGAGGGTAATGTTGGATTCAAGCACTGCGCTAATCGCAGTGCGACAGTATCGCTATGTGGGATGACAGGTATGTCCGAAGGTTGCACTTGCAGGGCCTGGAGGGTACATGGTATAAGCGCTTTGTTTCATAGTCGCGGTAGTATGGCAGTATTGACCTTCAGCAGTCTCCCCAAGAAGGAAATATAGTCGGCCCATTCCTGCTGTGCGGTATCCCAGAGGGCGAGGGCGCGTTCGACACCGGCCGCATATCGTCGGAAGCCTTTATCT
This sequence comes from Pyrenophora seminiperda CCB06, assembly GCA_000465215.2. NCBI lineage: Eukaryota > Fungi > Ascomycota > Dothideomycetes > Pleosporales > Pleosporaceae > Pyrenophora > Pyrenophora seminiperda. Next base: position 796,720 of record KE747824.1, on the reverse strand, counting down.
TTCTTATACAGCGCTATGCAAGCCTTACGTCAGTCTTGTTACAGACCTTTTTTCTTCTCTTCTTTACAGATGATTGGGTACATACGCTCTTCTATCGCGTTGCGTGCGGACCGCGGCGCAGGACTGGAGCGGCCCGAGGCTGTTGGTGAGAAGACCTGCGGGTTAGCAGGGGGATCAGCGGACATGTTGTGTTTGGCAGGCAGTAACACGTCCGTATAGCAATGGCCAACTACTGTACATGCTGCTCTCGATGGTTGTGTTGAACGTATAGCCTGCCTGCCTGCGTGTAGTGTCGTTGTACACAAGAGATACGTCGCAATAGTCGGACAAGAACGAAGCACTTCGCGAGCGCACGGGCCGCAACCAACATGGGTTTCACATGCTCTTGCGGTGCCGCCCTTGCGCCCACCCGCCGTCATGACGCGCGTTGCACGCGACCTCAACCTCAACTTCAACCTCATCACCACCATGAAGCCTAGATAGATGTCCCAGTATACTCTGCGGCATACGCACCATGCACGACGCAGCGCTGGTATAGTCTGCAGTTGTCTTTGCAATATCTTGGCTAACGTGACCAGGTCTCACACGACCCATCATCACTTGCCCCACCACCAGTACGCAACTTCCTCTACCACCACGATGCGCCCTTGTACCCCGCACCCCATGACAGCTTCTTGAACGACGATCCTCCGCCATCCTATGAAGACGCTGTTGGCATAATCGGTGCGCCGCCCGGTTATGGCACCTTTCGACCCTATACGGAAGCGTCCTCGGTAGCCAGTAGTGAGGTCGAATCCAGTGATCGCGCACTTCCAGAGTGGGTTGGCCAGAGTCTGGTCGTATTCATCTTCGTGTGCATCATCTATGGCTTTTGGAAGTTTATCAACACTCCCGACGACCTCTCGCCAATCGACGGTTGGCCTGGACCTCCTCCGCCGCCGTGAATCTGCCACTCGATTCCAGCCCCAGCTTCGCGTACATGTGACACCCATGTGCTACATACAACACATACATTCCCGCTACCATAACACTGGAACTTGTGGCGTCAGCGCCCCATAACTCCAAGTACGATGGGATATGATACATGCAGTATCATGTTAGATGATTGGAGGACATATCGGAATATGTTCCACTTGAAAATAGTGCAGAGCAACAAGAGTACCATGGATGCTTACTCAACTGCATGGAGACGTCTCTTTTTACCGTGCCTCATTGTTGTATTTGCTCTTCAACGTCAACATCTTGATATCGTCACACCACCTTTATCCGCTTATGTTGCACATTAAGACCACTCCTAGCGAAGTACAAAGCAAGAATCAGAAAAAAATGCAGAAATACCGAAAAAGATCTTGGATAAATATAAGCAGATGTAGGCAGTGCACAGCAAGAGCAAATGTTATGAGGACACTGAAACCTTTATTCCCTAGCCGTACTGAGGACCGAGTGATCTACCATATTTTACCATAGATCTCACATTACCCTCACCCACACACATTCCAGGTACTACTTTACAACACTTTGTTCGACTCCCTCCATGTTTCCTCACATTCGGTATGTAAAGGAATGAATACAAAGTTGTGGCCCGAGTAAGTACCACAGTCTTCTCGGACGTAGATTTGGAGTTTATCAGGTCGCCGGTTTTCGCATTGAAGGCGCAGTTTGCAGCCCTGCGCACTTCTCTGACGGGCATAGTGTTATGGGTAGAGTATTAGAGTGTTGGTGTATGACTGTAGATGTGAGCTGGGTCTTCGTTGCTTGGAGAACTGGGAGCTTTGTAGATGACAGGGTTTGGACCATACTCCCTTGGATATAACTGAAGGAAGATGGAGATGCTTCTTCGATGTATTCGGCGCGTCGTAGAATGATTGCTGCACTATTCACGTCCCAAGCAAGATGACTAGGCAGCTGTTGTGTCGCAAACAGACCATTACTACGAAGTATCATCATGTCGAATGCAAACTTGAAAACAACTCTGGGTCCCCTCCTCACCCAACATCATCAATAATACACATGCAAAATCACCAGCCCAAACCTAACCCTCGGGATCCCGGGACTTGCACCCCGACCTCGCGGCTAGCGCAGCTCGCATCCGACGACCCCAACACCCCTACATACACACAGACCTGGCGGTAAGACATTTTCTCTTCCCTGCAACAACCGTGCGACCCCACTTTCTCACGTTCCAGCCCACCGACCGGGTCCCCTTGTACCTTCGTGCATGCCGCGAAATATACCTAAACAGGACTCATGCTGCGATCTCTCAATCCAGACCCCTGCTGCTACCCACAGGCCACAAACGAGGCAAGGTGCACGCACGCGTGCTTTCTACACACTCCGTACTGTACATGCTGCAACGGAAACAGGAGTGCTGGAAGCAGAAAGAGAATACATTCTTGGTAAGCGCGCCCGTCGCCATTGTTGGGGCTTGGGCCTACTTTGTTGCCCGTATAAACATGTGGTGTGCGCTGCTGCGCGGCTTGCCAAGAGACGCGAGTCAAGGGTCGCGTGGGCTGGACTGGATGGATTGGACTGAGTGCAGGTTGCAGAGACGAGATTTGCGATCGGCAGGTCATGAGTTTTCCATGGCCTTCGGAAGGTGGAGGGAGCTACTTGGACTCATTTCACTTGGCTGGCTGTGAAGAGGCATGATTTTGGCTATTCTCAAGTGCACTGTCTGATTTGGTGAGACTCAATTGTTGTGTGATATTCATCAAGGCTGCACAACAGCATCGACCTTTCGGAAAAATTTCGACAACATCCTTGCTTGTGCCCGCGTATAAACACCTGCTGAGGCTGAACACAAGGGCCCGATTTCAAGGGCCGATAGCGATGCAGCACGCAGGCTGAGATGATGGTTATGTATCCAATGCCTCGTCTGCGATGACCCCATCAAGCTATTCACCAAGGCTGTTAAAGGTAGTTATGACTGCAATGCTATGAATAGGACCATGGGAGACAGGGTAGTGATACTGGTGGCTTGGTGGCATGTCGGCAGATGCAAAGTTCTTGACTTCACGGGCTGTGTGGAACACTCTCATGCCCTGGGGTCATTCCTTGTCCATACCGACCTTTGCTGGAGCCCCAATAGCCTCCAATGCTGAGCTGCTATTTGCTTCTACACTACGGCCGCGTGTGGCTCTCGTGTATTCTCATACGCTAGATGGTAATCAATCGAATTTCTTCATCTGCACATCCTCCGCAGGCTTTCCACATGGTCCACTCTATCACCAGGCAACACATGTGCGACTGTGGTGGCGAAGTGATTGACAGAGCAGCGAGAAGCTCTTCGCAGACATGATTAGCGACCCTGTAGAGGGCAAGGCGCGGAAAGATGGTGATGATTTTCGAGTAGTGGGCAACCTAGACACAATCTGCGCAACAAAAATTTGATTTTCGAGCGTTGCATCACGATCGGTAGAGTCGATGAAGGGACGAAGTTGTGTCTGTAGATACGCCACTAGTGCGTTTTTTGGCATCTCAAATGGCCCTGGAAGTATGTAGGAAGAGCAGAGGCTTGCTGGATCGCCAGACTACCATATCGGCGACACTCTGCCCTTTCTGTGGCTCTCCTTCTTTGCTCCAGTCCTTGTGTAGTACCCTAGTTGTAACTTTGTTAACCTGAACATGGTCAGAGTTACCGATATTCCACAGCCTGGGTATTGCACAAGGCATGCCCGGCACTATAGTCGTCGGACCGTTGCAGGCGGGTTGATTCAAGGAAAGTATGCTTTGTGTGTCGAGGTTGCCATTTTAGGGTCTTACCTGCGATATATAATATTTGACGAGGATGCGTTGGCACGTAGGTAGTCCTACTTGAGGGAATGCAGCCATTTGCTTCCTTCTTCACCTCCTCATAAAAAAAATATCTCGAGTGTCTTTCTCGCTGCTTGGGAGGCCGTGAATATCTCTTGATGAAATTGCTCGATGCGAACGTGTAAGAATCAGTGTGCGCTCCAGCTAGAAAGCGAGTCAATCCATCACCGTGACTACTTCCGACTCCGATGTGCCATGGCATAGCTTTGGTATCGTGTGCCTGGCCTGGAGATGCGGCAAAGCGTGATCAGACAAGACAGTCATCGTCTGATTGGCTCAAATATCTCCGGCCTTTCCAGCCGTTTGAGCACTGTGGCTTCAGCAACAGAGTTGACGTGTCGTACGGTCAGTGACTGGGAGACTAGGCGGCAAAAATTTGCCGGACCATGTTGGAACTCGTGGGATCAAGTAGATCCGATTGGCGTGGTGCAGGGGTTGCCCAGCTCCAGGCACCCTTGGGGAGGCCATTCAGAGAAGCCGTTGTAGCGCCTGGAGGTCGGCGATGTTGGGTTGTAATGACTGCGCAAACAGGTACTTTTGAGACATGCATCGTGGGGCGGAGTTGGCGTTGTCGAGGTCAAAATTGTACTCTTACACCTTCCGCTGTGGACGAGATGCAGATGTCTGTGCAGCTATTGTCGTGGTGCACTAGGCGACTAGACTTTGGCGGAGCTTAGTACGAATGCGAGCATGCGCCCATCATCCATGTCGTTGAAGCCTGGTTAGCATGCAGGAACAAGTGCGACTCACTTTCATTTTACATGTACGTGCGGTGCGTGTGCCGCCGGGCAATTCCACAGCCTCTATCCAGCGCCACATGCCCACTGCGGTCTCCGGTAGGCTCCAAAGTGCGGAATTAGATGGCAAGAGCGGTCCGTTGTGTGCGCGAGTCAGGAGAGTCGTTCGATCGAGTGTACCGAAAATGGGTTCAAAGGACGGGGCCGCTGGGCTGGATGCGAACTTCTGATCTAGTGTGCAGTGCGAAAAGGCGGAGCTGACTCGTTGGCACCATCTCTGCGAGCATGGCGCAGCGTGTGATTGAATAAGGAGTGACGGCCAGGGCACAAGTGTGGATAGTGGTGCCCTTTAGCAGTATCGACCGGCAGTGGCTTCGTTGCTGGCTTCCGATGATGGGTTGGAACGGGTGCCGGACGTCACTGGGCATGCTGCTTGGTGCTGATGGTTCAAAATAGCATCCAAAACTTGTTTCCACCCCATGACCATTAAAAGTGGTTCGTCAAGTGCGTATCGTAGTAATGTAGTCGGAAACAAGCACGCAGCACGGGTGCAGCCATCGCAATGCTTACCCAAACCCGTTGATCAACGCCAGGGGTTGGTTGAAAAATGCTGGCAACCCCATACATACTCATGCACGGCCGCCATGCTGCTGGGTGCTCCGCGGAGGCTGTACCCCGAGCTACGGGCTGGGCGTCATTGGGATATGCCTCGAGCGCCGATCAAAATGTGCTGGGACTGCGGTTTGAGGTTTGAGCACACTTGTCCCGTGTGCGGGCTTGCAGCTCGCAAGGACAAGGACATGGTGAGCAACATGGCATGAAACGCGCACTAACTAGGCGGGATAAAACAGAGGCATGCACATACATACAGTCCGCATGGTATAGGAGTAGGAGTAGCAATGAGGTCTGAACGGGTCGTGGGGGCTATTTGAGCGCCCAAGTGCAAGGGCGCAGAACAGCGCAGCATGGAAATGAGGGTTTCGGCTAGCGTGACCCAGATCTGCTTGCTACCTAGGGTGCTAGGCACCCACTCACCCACTCACCCACTCACCCACTGTACGAAGTATGTACATACAATAGGGTGCTAGGCACTCTCCGCCCAGCCCACTGGACAAGAGTGGGGTACCCTGAATCCCCATCGGTGCATGAGCTTAGCCACTATCTTGACCGGCGCGACAGGGTATGGCATTGTGGTGGGTGCATGTCCTCGATCAATTTGGACAAGTAGTCACAGCAAAGTAACCATGGAGACAGCCACCTCGTGGAGGCACAGTTGAGACTCTGAAGATCTTATCAAGCGAACCCGAAATCACGGTCTACGACCCGTCCAGGCAGGTCATCCTACGCTGTGTGACCCAGACCCATGTCCTCCCATGCCGTCGACATGGGCTCGGCGTTGTTGGCTGCTTAACGGCCATCAAACGGCGCGGTGACAGGGCCGCAGGATTGCCGCCCGGAACGCATACCGTAAGCTCGCATCTGGATGCTCAGGTCATGACAGCCTGTGAAGCACTGCGGCCGTAACCCCAAAGACTATTGCAGACTGGTCTCTGCCGTCTACCTTGTGGTGGGCACGGCGCGCTAGTGCGAGCATGAGCTGAAAAAAAAAGCGCCCTGGAGCCATACATACGTTGGTAGAGTTCTGTTTGGATGCAGGCCCGGGGCGCACGATATTGGCCACCGGCGACCTCATTCCGCCTCGATCGACTCTACGGTAAGTAAGCTCGCGGGATGGAACCGCTTGGGCGGCCTGCCATTTCCAAACGCATGTGCTACCGCGGTTTGGGACATGGAGTAACAGCCCTCATCTAACGTAATAATACCTCCTATTGAGCCGTCGACATGCATGTCTGACTGTATGCCATGCATGCCACAAACTCTTGAAACAGCTTGGCTTTTTACTGGGCCATGACCATGGCAGTGGATGGGCATTGTGTTGCCATGGATTGCGGGCGGTGCAGCCATGATGCTTGATCGTCGCGCTTTCCATGGCTGCAACCCGATCATCTCTTAGATCGGAGCAAGACCCGCTGATTGTATACGTAGAGATGCGATTCGTGGAGAGGGTCCAGCCATCTACATACACCTAGCAACAGGGTCCCGAGTCCCGACCCACTTGAGTGGATGGGGCTGTCAACTTAGTGTGTCAGCCTTGTCAAGGATGCAAGGCCCCCCACTAGCCCGTCGGGGTCGCATACCATTATCCCCCGACCGGGTGTGGACGACCTTTTGGCATGGCCTTTTGTGTAAACTCCGATCGTGCCATCGAGCTTCGGAGATGGGGGGCTCAAGACCGAGGCAGATAACGGACATGTCCGATGCATCAGGTTGGGGCAAGACTAGAACGGGAAGTGGAAGCTTGGAAATGCCCTCTCGTTTGCGGACCTCACTCAGAGTAAGCTAGCGTAGGCAGCAATATGCATCTATTCACACCAAGTCCCAACAAGCGTCTAGAATACTTTAAGATGAACCCACTCAATATGCTCCAGTCGGTGAAACGCCAAAGCAATGCAGTTGTGTATAGTACAGAAGAAGCTGCAATCGCAGCCGAATAGAAAACGAGCGATGCAAAACTAGGGTATCATGAACGAAAGTGAAAGCGACTGTATGCCAGCTAGCCCGTGTCATCGGCTGGCGGACGTGTTCCCTGTTTCCTTGCCTCCCGCATTGCCCAGCAAACGCCATAACTTCTCCAAACCTAGCCGGGAGCGGGACTCTTAGATGGAGGCGGGGTAGGGCATGCCAACTAAGAAGAAGCCGTCGACGATTTACGAGAGGCCTTGAGATGTATCCTCTTGACATGGTCTCTCTGGTTGCATTGTTAGCATCGCCTTCCCGCGTATGAGAAGGAATTCAAGCTCACCATATTGTCCACACGGCTGAAAACCCTGTCGCATCCTTCCCAATCACACAAGACGCCCGGGTTGTGCTTTGCTTCATGTCTTGCGAGATCCTTTTTACTCGAGAAGCCTCCTCCTGTAGACTGTGGACAGTCGCCATGACGGCAAAAGAACGACTTTGTGTGCCGCTTGTGGTGTTTCCTTAGATCGCACCCCCTAGTAAAGACTGCTCTTGAAGTGCACCCGGGATAGGCGCAACTCCATGTGCCGTTCTTGTTAGGAATACCGTAGGCTCGAAGATCTGGTGACGAAGGAGAGAGTGACCGGGAAAGCGCGGGGGGTGATCTCTCTGAGTGGACACTGGACGGGATACCATGACCGATGGAGGATGAAGCCGAATGTGATCTTGATGGCCGAGAGCCATGGAAAGATTGTGAGTATAGGGTGGAGTCATGCGCCAGCATGGGAGGAGATGCCATGCCAGTGAATGGAGGATACGAGTACGACGTTACCTGGGGTAACGGTACCGAGGAGGGCGGTGATGACCAGAGTGTGTGAGGAGGATATGGGGAGTCCATCATGGGTCGGTAGTCTTGCCCATTGTACATTGATCCGTTTCCAGACATTATGGTAGGTGATCGGTGGGCCATGTGGTGTAGTGGTGGTGAGTACATGATGCTCGGAGGTGATTGACATGTGCTAGACGGGTACAGATGACCCATGCCATCATCAGGCGCCATGAGCGCTAGCTCTGCTTCAGTTGAGAAGAAGGTCATCCTTGTGTAACGTGTGTATGTATGTGTGTGTGTGTGTGTGTGTGTGTGTGTGTGTGTGTATAGCCAAGAGGAGTCGTGGAAGCGGTTATGTGTGGCCGAGAAGGGAGATGTAATGGTGTTCAAATGATTGCAAATCGCAGCAAACGTGGGTTGTATATCATGCGAGAGGGTAGGCCAGTGCGTACAAGCGGGAAGTCCAAAGGATGGGTGAGGATGACCCGGTCTTAAGGCACAGACCAAATTCTAGGGAAGGGTACGGTAAGGCTGCTAGTCCGGGGTGTACAGGATTAGCCCGAGAGTGCACTAGGGGCCTCTCCACAACGGTAAGGCTGGGGCGTGATACTGTACTTGTCGAAATGCAGTGGCGGGTAGTGGCGGTGTTGTGATGTCTTGCAGTGCCCTGAAACCCAACTGGGCGCTGGGGGAAGGCCTTAAGAGACCAAGTTAGCAATGGAGAGAGAGTAAGCGGCTAACCATGTGGCATATGTGCCTCGACGTAGATCCGGGGCACGGAATGAAGATGCTTGATGGCTGCAGAAAAGAAGATTCTGCTCACGTCACACAGGCGATGCGAGACGAGTACAGATGATGGATGGTTGGAAGTGACGGTAGGCGAGGTGACCCACACTAGTTGCCCTGGCATGCATCCCAACTTGATACTGCTCCATAGTTCACCGTCTGCGTTCAGACGTGGTGCACAAGCCCTTCACAATTGCGGTGGGAAAGCGAGTGAGCCTCGCGGGCCGGCTTGCTAATCCCTGTGAATGAGGGTACCGCGACGACGGCGACTGCAGCGCTCTAGCGTTGGCCTGCGAAGCGGCCTAGTATGGTTAGGCTGCTGTGAAAGCTTGTACTAATTCGCTTGTGAAGGATGCTTCGACGACGTTTTATGCGATACCAGACCAGGCCAACGGCCCACAGCGCTTCGGCTACCGATGTGTCTGGTGGCACGGGCGCGTCTGTCTATCCTCACGCCCATGCTCAGGCGGTAGTCGCTGGCAGAGAGCGACATGGCGGTAGGCGATAAACGGAGGGGGGGCAGGGGCACGCACCCGCATACAGTACTGTACAGACAGACACACGGACATAGCTACATACTGACACACACGCGCGCGCAGCACGCAGCTCGCACAACCAGAGCCACACACACTCCAAGCTAGTGCAGCGGGCTGTGAAGCGACATCAGAGGCGGTAGCAGATGAGGGGCATGAAGCGCTTTTCCATGGGTTTGGACATGATGGACTGCCGATCGCAGTATACAGTAGTAGCAGAGAGTGACGAAAAGCGGGCTGGGGGTTGTGTCGCTTACGCCGGCAAAAAAACTGGCATAGCGCGCATGGGGACGTGACGCCCCGCGCTACTCTTGGGCCGGGAGCC
>KE747824.1:693174-786908 GCA_000465215.2 Pyrenophora seminiperda CCB06 | reverse complement strand
CTGCCGCCTGCCGCTTGCTGCTGCTGCCCCTGCTGCTGCCCCCCTGCCCCCTGCCCCCCTGCCCCTCTTGCCCTTGCCCTGCTCTGCCCGTGAGGGTCTGAGTAAGCGACATTGCCAATGACTCCCACTTGCCAGACGAGCCTGTGTGCCTGCCTACCGCCTACCGCCTACCGCTCGCTCCATATGTATGTACTGTACGGAGTATGTAGGTGTACATTTGTCCGTCCAGTAACAAGAGTCCCGTGCTGAACGAGTGACCCGTGTTTGCCAAGCCAGGACCCGTCAATATGTGAATGTTTGTGACGGCACTTTGATTGTATTGCAAATCACAAGCTGCCATCGTCGACTAGTTACCTGGCATGCAGCCGGCCAGCTGTATTCGACATGGCCCCGAGGCTGCAGGAAGAAACATGGCCAACAGGCTCGACAGTTGAGCAGGCAGATCCGCCTGGTGGTCAAAGCCCGCGACCGTCATCGAAGCGCCGGATACTTTGGAGCGCTTAGAGCTCCTCGTAAATGGCCGTGACATGTTGCACACTGCCGCACATCAAACGGATGACGCCCGTGCAATCATACATCATCCAAGTGTCAAAATCTGCGCGGCATGTATTGCGAGCATCGACCAGCGACCAGCAACAGCGACCTGCGAGCAGCGGATACCGCCCGGCGGTTGGCTTATATGAATGAGATTAATATATGCCTCCATGCAACGTATCGCAACCGCAGCAACCAAGATTAGTCATTGGGCAGACGCTTCTAAATTAGACGTCGACTTGGAGTGGACGTATGGCTCTGCCATCTGGGGAACTGTATGTAGCCAGAGTCTTGTGAAGGGAGGGGGAGGGGAGGAAAGAACAGCTGCTGTCTTTGTATCGTGACTTCCACACTGCGCCCTCGCTCCTGCACAATGAGCAGGGAGCTGGGCAAGAGCACCCACAAAATCACAATCGTCTCTGTTCATGGTCCTCTCCACTTCACCCATGCCCTGGCGCTCACCTTCAAGGTTGCAGAGCTTGCGTGACCATACAGCCCCCTTTCGACAGCACCACAACCGGTGCTAGCCATGAACCCACAACTAACCCACAGTACGTGCACACCAAAATAGCAAGAATCTGCACGCTGAACAACTCACACGCTCGGCTTATCCAACCACCCACGCTGTTCGGAAGTGTCTTGACATGCCCATGACCAACGCGTGGCAGTGACAAGGGGTTTTTTACCCGCTCAAGCTACGTTGAAACCGAACTTGCATATAGAGAGCTTAACAGTACACTAAGGCAAGGCTGACTCTCGTCTCATGAGCGCAGTGTCATCGGTTCCATCCAGGGCGCGAATGAAGACTTCAAGCCACTGGCCAGAATCACCATCATCTCATCCTGACCCGCTTCATGCTCTAGACCAAGAAATCATCACACACCACTTCACCCTGATTCATGGCTTCAATTTGATCATGGCTTCACCGGGCTTGTCTAGGGGCGATGAGCTGGTTCGCCGCACATGAAAGACGAAGGATGCGAGACCTTGTTGGGCTCCCAACCACAACTCCCGTCTTGAGAGTTATCATGGGCCATATCAATGGCGCCAAGTACCGTGCTCAGAGGTCGAACGCTCGGCCCGAACGCCGTTGCGAGACTGGGGCTACTGTAATGTAAAGTACTCGTCGAATGCTATTCAAGTCGGTGTCTGTTCTCCCAGGCACCATGCCGAGTCAGTGCCGTGCCAGTACCGCTCAAGTCTGCTCAGGCATCCCAAAATATACATAATCCCGCACGACTCTAGACATCGAAACAAAACGTCCATTTCTCGTGCTACATGCATGCCTACAGCGAAATTCTCTAGTGACAGTGGCTGAATGGCCGCAAATCATCAAGAGATGAGCCGCTGCAGCCACCAACAGGTCTGTAGGTTTTGCATGCTTCCTCAATGTTCCGAAACGGAGTATAACAGACATGAATATCTTACTGCACCGGGAAACCACCTCAGATCAATGCAAAAACGTAGTATAACGTCCGTTTCCAAATAACCCTTCTCTCTCCTCTCTCCTCTCTCCTCCATTGTAAAAGTCTTTCCATGGCTATTGTTAGATACTGAAGCTTCTTGTTCTCCACTTACACACTCTATCAGAGAGTAGAAATACAGAAAATACGTAGCAGTGAAATGTGGCAATGTCGGCCCGTTCATTCACATAGCCTCACTTACGATTCAGGTCAACGAGCCAATTCAAGGACACTAGAGGTGTTAGCTACGTATATTCCGTCAATTCGGTGACCGCTTTTAGCTGCGGTCTGTTGGTGGGTGTACCATAACAACAACATGTGGGTCGGGATGCCTGACATGCGCCCTGCGACATCATACCGCAGGGCGCCTGAAGATACTCAGCCCCAGGTCTTGACTCGGACCCCTTGAGAACTCTTCACAGGCAATGAGTTTATACACCTGTTTCATACGATACCAAGGCTGTATCGCGAGGTATCAACGGCAGACGAGCCTGGTACATCATTGGAAAGTATTCCAACGAGCCCAATCATCACATTCACTTCATGGCATCAACATGGAAGCTCGAAATACCAGCTAGTGTTGACACGCTCTTTAAAGAGTAGTCATGTTCGGTTCGCCTTTGGGAATTCAATACTTGCCATAGCTTAATGATAACTAATGCGAACTTCTAACAGCAACGTAGCCTGTGAGTTGATACGAATACATATACGCTATTTCCCTATCGTCGTCCACTTATCGACCTGTTGAAAGTTCATGATCTTTCCATTAGCACCATATCTCCCCTGCGCATCCCACCAGTCCCTCTCCATCGCGATCTCTGGCCGCCACCTCATCAATTTTTTCAGCCTTCCATCACCCTTGGCCTCAAATATATCAGCTACGAGTTTTCCAACTGCGGGACATGCCATAAAGCCGTTGCCAGAGCCCCCCACTGCTACAATTAGGTTCGATACATCGGGATGCTTGTCGATAAGAAACACACGGTCGACAGTATCTGCATCCCAGCATATGCGCGCAAAGCTTAAGGGACGGTCGACAAATTGCGGCATAGTTTCCGACAGCAGGCGGCGCATACGTGCTTCAGCTTCTTTGGGTATTTGCTCGCGCGAAAACGGAACCGAGTGCAGCTCCCCGTTGTTGACTTCAGGGTTGATGTACCCAGGGTGTTCATCGCAGAGCTTTATCTCGTGCTTCTCGACATCTGGCTCAATGAAGAAACCCCGGTCAACACCATACAAGACAGGTAAGTTTCGATAAAGCGCTGCTTCATCGACGGAGAGAGGGAGATGCGCTAGCGTCCAGGATGTTGGGCGAAGCTGCTTTCTAAAGTCCAACAGAAGCTCGCTATTCGCACCAGCTGAAAGTATAACGTGCTCAGCCGTGTACTCGCTGCCGTTCGCCGTCTTCACGCCCCGCACAGTGTTGTCCGAAGTGTATAACAGTTCCTCAACCTTGCCCGCGATGCCCGTCACGAACTTCACGCCAAGTTTCATAGCTTCCTGGTGCATGGCTTTCAATGTACCACTTGCAAACACCCACCCGGCACCTTGCTTCTTCCAAAAGCCCCTCCAGCCGGGGAATGCGCCTTGCAACACACCCTCTGGCATCGTCTTCTGAAAATCTTCTTTCGTTTTCAGTGCTATAGGCGTGGGAGTCTCACCTTTCGCGTACTCTACGCAGCGCGCATATGCTTCATCGCTTACAGCTGCCATGATGAAGCCGGTATCGTGATAGAGGGGTGAGAAGAGGGGATCGTGTTTCCAGGCGTGGGTTGCGATTTGGGTCACCTTGTTCCAGAAATATTCTTCATCGCTGTCGGAATCTGACGGCTCATTTCCTTCTTCAGCGATCTTGTTGAGGTCGTTGCCGGCGGAGATGGGAGAGGGGAAGGGGCTGCCATCTAGCACGGTGATGGATGTGTGACGGCGACGTGCAAGCTCGAGAGCTATGGAGCATCCCCATGTCCCGGCACCTATGATGAGAAGACTGCTGTTGCTAGTAGACGACATGATGAAGATGCTAGGTGGTGTATATTTGCGGCACTGGAGGCCTCATTGTACGGCAGTTTTGAAGGTGGAGCCACCTTCCATTTTGAGATGACGGCATTGTGGTCAAGCGAATGAATCGGCTGATGACGAAAGAAGGCATGCTCGTCCATGCGGCATGTACTGTGCTCTCATGGGTACTTGTTGTAATGTGTAAGACGCGCTTTGGCGACCTGTCGGGTGTCACGTGGGTGTCTACGATTGCTTAAGAACGCGTGTACACGTGTAGATAAGCACGCTGTTATCGCGGAGCAGCTAGGTAATACCTAGAGGCTAGGATCCCCGCGGCGAAGCATCGGCTTTGTGCCCAGGGCCACCACACTGCCTCATTGTATGCCTTGATGATTCGCACACGTCCGTCAGTATCGCGCAATTCATGGCGATGGAGCGCATCCGTCACACCAAGGAGCCAGTTACGGTTCGCCACCATCAAACATGGCGGAAAGGCCGGTCGGCCAAAAGGCGCAGGCTACTGGACCGACGAGAAGCTGGCGACGGATGGCAGATACCCATTGAGCCAAACCATGAAGGCCACAATACATCCTGACCTGGAACAGAAAATCACCAAGAGGAGAACGCCAATTGCAGGTGCATCGGCAAAGTCGGGGGGCGTCTATGTCCGAGCACAGCTTGTAAGTCCCGACCTATGCGGTATGTCAAGATCCTGACGTGTCTACCTGGTGGGAGCGAGGCTGACTTGCGTGTCTTGTAGACGACGTGCTCAATTACATCGGGCCCTCGCTAGACAAGCACAAAGGCTGCGACATTCTTGACATCAATCCTGGCGCTGGGCTCTGGTCGCGAAAGCTTCACGAGTACCTCCAGCCACGAAGTCATGTGCTCCTGGAACCCCGGCTCGACAAGTTCCAAAGATTCCTCAATCCGCTTCTGGATGCGCCTGGCTCCAAATACTCGCTTGTAAACAAAGACCCAACCGCCCTTCAGACATACAGAGACATGGTGACCGAGCGTGTGTTCCCACACCAGACTGTGCATGACCCGGAGGATCCAAAGGCCCAAGAGCCCAACAACTCGCTTTTGGTGACAGGCTCGCTGGTATGGGACCCGAGGCTCCCCGGAATGGGATTTGACTCCATGGCTAAGCAGCTCTTTATGCACTTTGCTACAGCCATATGGGCGAACGATCTCTTCTATGCTTACGGTCTAGTGCGCACACTGCTCTGGGTACAGCAAGATGACGCTAGTTCCACAATGGCTGAATCCGTGAGCAACATGCACAAGGCCAATCGCCTGCTAGAGATGACACAGAACTTCAACGTCATTGTAAAGGCAGCACGCACAGCACGCAAACTCGGCAAAGGCTCTACTGGCCGTGAGCCGCAATACGAAATAGAGAGCACTGTGCGTGCTCTCAAAGCAGGGAGAGAGCGCAGCATGGAGCTCCCACAACATCGGTGCGACTACATCCATGAGTTTGCTGCCGATGTTGAACAAGAGTCGAATGGCACAGGTATACGCAGTAGCGAAGATATACAAACATATCTTAAACATAAGCACCAGACGGGGAAGCCGGCTACTGGACTTCTGCCACAGGGCTATATCGATTACTATGAACAAGAGAATGCCCTCGAAGAGAAGTATCCCGACCTTAACTTCGACTTGCTGGTGTCTAAGGACGGCATTAGGGGTAAGAAAAAGAATCCTATCCGTGGTCATTCTGGCGAGAAGGAAATTGGCGACGTCCTCAAGACAAGTGCAAACGTTTTCGCCGGTCGGAGAACCAAGATCGCCGTCGAAAAGATAGCCGACATCGGGGAAGCCATGTTTGTCCAAGAATGTAACATCCTCGGCATGAAAGACGGGCCCCAAAAAGATGCAGCAATGGCTAAACTAGAAGAGCTCAACGCCAGTTGGGAACAGGAAACCAGCAAAATGGCCAACAACTACCTTAGAGCGCCTACCACAGAAGTGGACGAGCGTCTCGCCATACGCGCACCCCCTAGCCCACGCATTCAATGGGACAGCCGTCCCTTCGAGCCCCTCACCATGCACACCAATGAAGCCTGGCCCCAATGCCAACTCTCCCTTATCTCCTCCGAGCCTATACCCAAGCTCACCGGCCAATCTCCAGACTACCCCGAATGGGTCCACGACTTTGTCTTCGGGCTTTACGCCCAACCCTCTGACGGCATCAACGAGGCGCTCGACAAGATGCAGCACGGGCTCAGTGACATCATCGATGAGTGCCCCAGCTTAAAGGACCCAAGCAAGGGCGGACGGCTGCAAATGAACCACCTTAGAGTAAGGCTACTGACCGTGGAAATGGTACATGAACTCGTGCAGGCGTATCAGAATTGGCCGTTCAAGGCACCTGGGAGCGACAATAATAAATTCTTCAGGAACAAGACTGGCCAGGTTTTTGGAGCACAGGAGAAGCAGCATGGATTGAGGTGAGGGGGAAAGGTTAGATGATGTGTATATTATGTGTCAAAGTCAATTTGGGTTACATTCAACGATAATTCTGCTGTCTTGGCACTTTGAGTCGTTGTGAATACGTGTGCAAGGTTACGTTTGGATCTTGATGTGGACATGGATGAGATATGGGTCAAAGGACTTGAACACGTGTTCGTGCATTTAATGCTAGTAGTGATTCTTCACCGTCAGTGTCTATGCTGTCTCATCGCAGGGAAGCGCCAAGGGAGTAGCAGGTCTTGTTGGCGTCTGTGCGTCTAGCGCCTTGGCAAAATCACACTGCTTAAAATCTCGAGCGTCGCCGCCCGCAATTTCTTTTCTCTTCATACGATCATGTAAGTTTCTCACCAACCCCCTACACTACACAGTCGACAGCAGTGCTAACAAGGCGTAGACTTCATAGAATCATTTCTTTAGTATGCATCCTCTTCTGAGTTACTCTAAGTAGCCACAGAATCTCCATCCTGGTTGATGATAAGCAGCCTCAATGTCCCGGAGTGAGGCCTTATTACGATTGCTTCGGCAAGCGTGGCGATGATCTTCAGCTGACTAGTTGCGACTTCGGTCGTACTGGAAGGCAGGACGTTGATGGCAATCTGACAGGCCTCTTTTTCATTGATCCTTCTGGCTTGCCAGTCTGTCGAGGAAGAAAATTTCCAAGCGCTGCCCGCTTGCCGGCCCATGCGTTCTCTTTGATTCTTTTCGCGCTTGGCCTTTAGCTTGGCGTCTACCCAGCGAGAATTTCTACCCTAACCTCAAGGAAGATATGCTGAGTCTTAGTACGTAAATATGACATGTAGGTACTTTTGCAGGTCAAACGGGCTACACACTGATCGGACACGAAGGAAAGGGAAAGGATTCCTGCGATCCTAAATCTCGGTCATACATGTAGTGAGCAGTTTGAGATTTTGCTGGAAGAGGGTCTTGAGGTCATCGTCATCCACTTTCTTGCGAGGTGCAGGCTTCTCATGCAAATGCTTGTTCGACTTCAATCGCTGGTACGTTGAAGTTTCCCAAAGAAATAGAGTCGTCAAAGTGGGAGACAATGATAGTGGTTGGGGTAAAAGTGGACTCAACAGTTACCTAGGTAGGTTTCCTCTTTTGGTCATGAATCTCGATCCTGCTGAACAGGTGACTCTAACAGTCCTGACAATACGCACCATTATGAAGGCACATATTGAAAAGCCTCTGTAAGAATAATGCGCGGACACCTGTCTTGTCGTTATGAGTCTGCCTTCGCGTAGGGACGTGTACTGGTGAGCTCTGTGCCTTCATAGCGCTATATCAAAAGACGCCGCAAACTAACATAGCATGAGCATACGTACATACACTATAATCGATATGCATGCCATGACTGCTATGCCTAATGCTGCCCAATTCCTCCTTGGACTCGCTGTTGAGTTGGAGATTCAGGGCGGAGGTGTGTCCGTCTATTCTGATTGACCCGACAAAAGTCGCAAAGCCATCAATGGCCTCCGTTCTTAAAGAGGTCAACCGGTGATCCCTAAGTAGTGTAGTAGGGAAGTACATAGTGAGTACACCTACCAGGCCACGCGCAACAGGGAAGAAACACGCGTCAAAAAGGCCATGACCGAACCCGCGCCGGTACCGCGTTTGATAAGCATGACAACCATTACAACTGAGCATATTACTCATTCTTTCGTAAGCACCGAAACCTCATAAAACCCAATACAAAGAGCAGATCGAAAAATGGTGTCAGAAATGCAGCAACCTATGTGAACTATTCCGTACCTTCAATCACATTCTCCCTGCACAAAACCACGGCAATAATAAATCCACAACCAACAACAATGCATGCCCCACATTTCCACAAATGCCCCACTCCATATTAATCCACACTCACCACTCTTCCTTTCGCTCTTCCATCAACATGGCGAAATTATAATTGAAAAACTCTTCCATCCACATCCCAGACCGCCATCCGCAAATCTCCATCCTAGTGTGTTGTAAAGTCTCACTACGTTACGTTAGTAAGAATACCTAGTCGCCATGATCCTCCATGCCGTCGTTCAACCCTCGCCTATCCCTGCGACATGCCTAATCCCAGACAGGAAATTTATAACGAAAGTCACCGAGGGTTCGGTATAACTTCGTACCAAAGCCTCCCAATGCGGCGGCGGCATTTGTTGCTGCATCTCATCGAAGCTACCATGTGCATGTATGTAGTGCTGCGTATGTAGGTTGATGAAAGCATGTCGACGTGTTGCAAGGCCGATGAATCGCAAACGGGGGGGAATGACATTCCGTCTTCATAAAAAATCCCTCTCGAGGCAGTGAAATGCGATAAGACACGGGTTGTGTGTACATACATACTGCACTGCGGAGTTGGTCTCTCTTCCAAAGCAAGGGTTTTCTCGGGTTAGAGTTCATGGTTCATAGGCTTTGCGTGGGTGTGTGTTAAACTACCGGTATGCTCCGATCTTGCTAGTTACTAGGTAATGGTGGGATCTAGATTTCGCAACCCGACCGCATCGCTTATCCCGGCTCCTCCTCACGCGACTTTTCTGACTGTCTTACATCAATATGACACGGACAAGAACACTGTATCGGTATCTCGCATTTGCCCAATTCCCTTTAGGCTGTATGCGAAGAAAAAGTATGTACATGATGCAGGTGGCCGAAAGCAAAAACAAAAACAAAAGGAAAAAAAATATACTCCGGCGGAGGTGTGCCAGCAGGCTGGTTTACATAACTTTCATATCGTTGCTTCATGACGGACGTAAGAAGAATGAAAGAAGAAGAATACAAGGTAAGCTTTCAAGTAACAACCTTTCGTTCTTCAGGATGCCCAATTCGTATTCCCAAGCCAGGCACCAGAGTATGCTGTACCAGTAAACCAATACCGTTACACCGCTCGCTACACATGACTGCAAGTAGTCGGCTGCACAGCAACGCGTCCGCATAATACCGGTATCCTAAAAAATGGGCATGTCTTCTGCATATTCGCCGTGCCCCCAGCCGCCAAGGCGTAAATCAGAGGATGCCGTATTACGTCCTGCAATTTCGACCTGTTTCGGAACACGTACACCGTAGGAGGCGATTGTTCTGTGCAAGGCGTCATACCTACACCTCTCTGTGCATGGTTAAGCCAGCATCTAGTTCGCTTCCTGAAATCACGGACGAGGAAGATGATGCTATGCGCATACGTCGAAACTGCTGTTGATCACATAGCTGCGAGGCCATTGAGTGCCTCCCTCAACTCACGCCTTGCATCGAGCTCGATAATACCATCGTGTGGTCGGTAATGGTGTGCGACGATTCGCACCGTTGCCCTGTAAGTCTTGTACCTGTAGGTGTCAGCAATATAACCTTTTGATTACCTGCAGGCAAGACTCACATCAGCAGTCTCACATTCGCGCTCCCTGTCCTCGCAGGATAATTCCCTAAGCCTGCAAAGAACGCCTCGCTGCCATCACCCATACCACCGCTCATGAGTGGATCGCCCCAGATGACGTTTGAGAAACCGACTAGGCCCGTGACATGCTTGGAATGTTCATCGATGAGAATGTTCTCTGGGTCGCAGACGTTGAGTGCTACGAGACGCGGCTCTATAACCTCATCCAGATAGTGGGCGTGTTTGCCAACCCAATAGCGTATACTCTCAAAATGTATGTTGACGAGCATGTCTTCTGCATCGCGAAGAGCGGCTTCGAGCAGAGCTAGAAATGCTTCGCGCCAGGAGTTGCTTCCCTTTTTGGCAAAGACCCGATGGGTCATACCGAATTGAGTTGCCGACAATACAGTGAGTGCGCGAACGTGGTTGCCCAGTGTCCGATCGATAGAATTACGCTGGCTAGGCGTAAGGTAGGGTGCAAGTTCGGAGAGCCTCCGACCGGGCATGAAGGTCGTCATAAGAAAGGGCGTGCCGAGTGATCCACCATGCCCGTCATACTTGATAATCTGAGGGACTGGTATTTGCGTGAATTCGTGCAGTGTCTCAAGTGTCTTTCGTTCAGTTTCCAGGCATTGCTTCTCATGGCGAAGAAGCCGCACATTATGCGCAGGTGGGCATTTGAGTATGAGACTGCTGCCATCTGCAAGCCTTGCAAGGTAGACTTGGTTGAAACGTGCTTGGAGAACCTCGACTTGCTGAATAGTGATTTTAGATGACCGGAAGACGGTTCTGATAACTCTTTGAATGCTTGGAAAATCAATTGTAGTGACTGTAGTTCGTGAAGATGCTGAAGATGACGACGACGACGACGAGGTAGTTGAAGAAGGGCGAGCCGGCTTCACAGTATAGGTGCCACGGCTCATAGTTGCGAGTGGATAGATTGCAACGTCTAGCGGAGGGAGATGCATTATGAAGGATCTGGGTACCGATGTACTTATGTAGTTCAGGCGGGAACTTTAGCGAAATCTGACAGCTAAGGCTTGAAGTTTTGGAGCTTGTTAGTTGCAGGATCGTAAGGATGATAAGAGCCGAGCCAGTTTAATAAATGTCTATTCTCTATAGACAGGCATGTGCCGTCTCTCTTCTCTTCAATCTTGTACCCCGTACTTTCATTGATGACGATGACAGACATTCCGATGGCAATCGGAAGTGAAACCATGGCCACGACGAGCCCGAGCAAGTCCGCGTGTGCTGAAGCCTTGGAGTCCTTTGGCTCGGGCATACCGATTCGCATGCGTGTCAAGACACGATGCCACCTTCCATGGATCCTAGTCAAGATACAAGCGCTTTCGAGTGGTCTTCCGTGTAGGCTGCTCTTAGCCGAAAAGCAAACCCCATTCATGCGTGTACGGAGCCGGTAAGCAAGCGCTGTATTCTAGGCGAATCGACAAGCGAAGGCGGATGCCTCAAGGTGGAGAAGGGCGTGCGAGGCGTCAAGGTGTTGGTGTGGCGCGCTCAGCGTTCGTCAAGGTTACCCAGATGCGGCTAGTTGCCCCACGAGGGAATCGGCTATCGCAAGTCATCATTGGCCGTGTAGCGAGCGGCGAGGATGAGCCCATCGGTCGTTGATGTCCGTCCCATGGCACATGCTGATGGGGTCTACGGGGTAAGAGAGACGGTAATGGAACGCGTGGACTTGGTGGGGCTCACGAGAGTGAAGTGGATGATCGACACAGGGTTAGGCTGGTACGACTTTCTTATTTGCTCCGTGCCTTTGCTTCCAAGGCTAGGACCTGTCGAGCCCTTCCAGACATTCGACGCTCTTTCTCCCTTCTCACTGGTGTCTCGTAGACGCGCCCGGCAAGCCGTGAACTGGGTCCCCGGCACGTTGGAGACGAGTCGCACCGGAGCGCTGAGCCTTTGACTATTGTGTCTCCTACACGGTTCCACGAGGCTTACTATCTACGCCCAAGTGTCACCACACTTGCAAGCCAGAATGGCCCCGATCGGAGCATTTGTGGAGGTTGGTGCGTTGGCGTTGTGGCCTTGACATTGACACCGGACGGTGGAAGGAACAGGCCGAATCACCCTCGTATCCGCTTAGGCCTCATCCCTATCCGCAGTCGGCCCCTTAGTCTCGTCTGTAGCTTCCGACCGAGCGGATGCTCGTGGCTGGCGGAGTTCGTCGATATTGTAACGCTTGAGCGTGTCAAAATCATGTCCCACAACGCTCATGCCCAAGACATTCTATCGGGTGTAAGCAGCTGTCAAAATCTCACCATGCGATGCCGTCGTACCTTGTAAATCTCAACGATAATGAGTAAATCATAACCCTTTAGGTCAACCTTGTGGTTTGGTCCTACCAGGGCTGCGATCGTGCGGATTACATCGTCTCGCAGAAACACCCTGTTGTTGCGTATCGACGGGCGTATCGCAAACTTTATTACAATGCATTAGCGAAGATCTTTGCACAACACAGCTGCATCATCTGATGACGGAAGTGCCTTCACCTTCTTCCCCGCTTGATCTGCGCCATGGAAATGGGGTGCTAGGACCTGTTTTGCAACAGCCTCGAGACCCTCTGGCGTGGCCTTATCGGTTGCCGTAATGGGCGTCAATCGCTTCACGTAGCTCAAATTTCGCGGCTGAGCGCCATCTGCGATATCCTGACAGATCTTGTGGACAAATGAAACAGGCTCAAGAGGGGAGCGTGTCCTGAAAAACATCACTTGGACGGGTCAGTGTTGGCTATCAGGAGGACAAGTAGCTATACTTACAGCATTGGGTATCAAGTTTGAGTGAAGTAAACAAGGGCTTCGTGGCTGGTTTGCGGATATCAGAAAGCTCCTTCATGATCTCGGCTTCGATATCACCTCCCTCATCATGCGAATCGTCGTCTGAAGCCGGCCCATTGGACTCAGCCGACCCATACAATTTGGTAGCGTACTATCACCAAATGTCAGCAGATGCGGCATTATCGCTGATGGGTGCTGCAGTATCATAGCACGACTAACCTCTTGGAATAGATCTCGCAGGTCATTGACTGATTTTGCTTCTTTCTTCATAGCGCACGTTGCCCATATGCCTGTGTCACCGGGCTGAATAGCGCGATCTGCAGTATATCTCCGAGGCATGTCCCATTTCTTTCTGCCCTAGGGTTTCGATTCAGCATGAAGATGCTTACTGCAGCTGCAGAGCGAGAAGGGTATTGCGAGCCCTAGGCGGGAGGGCCATATATTTGAAAGTCGTACGAAGAAAAAGCACCTACCTTAGCTCTTTTGTTGCTGCCATCATGTGCTCCCCCAGACTCAGCTTTCCGCTTTTTGGGGCCATCGTCCGTTCCATGCATCTCTGAAGATTCTGGGTTAAGCGATCGAGTGGCGGTGGTGTGATGAGAGATGCTCGAAGGTCGGGTGGAAGCTACGGGCCCAGAAAAAAAAGAGACTAGGCTTGTTTCATCCGCTAAAACGGCTACTCCCGCTTATAGGTACATGTCCACCCTCACGTCCCTCACGTCCCTCACCCGCGCTCTCTCAGCCTTCTCCAAACTACCCCACCAATTCTATCGCGCAGATGTCTAATTGGTGTCGTATGCCTCATTCTAGATGGCTGCAATCCCAGTTGCATCTTGGCCACGTCGGACATCAGTCGTTTCAATGACGCGTGTAAACCACACCTTATACCCTATTCATCCAGTGCTGCAGCAGTCGCAATCCAGAGCACTGGTTCCCCTTAGGCTCCGACGCACAATATCGCTAACGTCTTGCAGCTGCAGTGTAAGGGATAAGCAAGATCGTGCCCACTCAGATCGCGGATGCTGTCAGATGCAAGCCCACTGGTTGTGTAGTACAATGCTGAGGCCACCCGGAGATGGCTTACGCCGAACGCTCGGTTTGCTTTTCGTGCATTGATACCACTTAGGACTTAGGGGGTATTTATAACCATACTCGAGGATGTGGGGGTCAGCATTCCAGTCATCATCATCTGTGCTTAGCTAATCGATATGAACTCCTGCTGATAAGCTGGAACGGAAGTTTACTTCCAAACACTCTGTTTTTTTTGCTAGGTGATATAAAATCTTCGTGCACACTGAACACACATTCAATATCGTCACCAATAAACAGATAGTATCTTCTCAAGAATGAAGCCAATTTGAATTAATACCTAGGTACCTAATTACCAAAACCATGTACGTACTTTGCTAAAAAGGAAAATCTGGGTATATAGACGCAATCATAAAGCAAGAAAAGGACATAACCTCATCAAGTCGTTACTGCGTGAGAATCATAAGCGCGCTCATTACCGGGCTCCCCGAGCCGTGTGCGAAAAGTGAAGAGATGTGGAGGGGAGAGGACACAACTGAAAAAAAAACAGAACTTAACAAACGCCAGACACTTTTGCATAAAGACCAGAGCAAAACAAAAACGAACAAATAGGAGAGCAAGGAGATGCACAAGCGGGTATACAAACAGACGACACATGCCATCATCAAGATGGTCTTGTTTTGTTCTGCTTCATGCGTCCCGGCGCATGAAGCCAAAACGCTTCTTCTTCTTCTCTGTTTTACTCTCGGCACCTGTAGGTGCATTAGGGTGGCCGTTGATTGCTGCTTCGGCATTCAGGCGTTCAGCTTCTTCGTAGTCGAATGGCTTGTACCAATTTCTCTGCGGTATCTCTCCCATCTTGGTGCTATCAGATGCGAACGTGTAGCTCGATGGAGTGACCTTGTCTAGACGACGACGAAAAGCAAGAGTCGCTGGCGAGGGAAAAGCGGGTTCTGGTGAGAGATGTGCTGGCTTAGATGGGACGGGAGGCTTGATTTCGATTGGAGGTGAAGAGCGGCGGGGTGTGGGTGTGAAGCTTGGAAGCTTGGGGGTGGGTTCATGCATGTGCTTTGCCGGCGACGGCTTTGGCGATGATGGCTTTGGCGTGGATGGCTTTGGCGTGGATGACTTAGGAAGCATGTACGGATATTCGGTCCATGATGGTGACCGAGGGTCGTCGAAAGAATCGACGCGTGGCTTGCTACTGCTCTTCTTCGATGCGCCGCTGTCTGGCTTGCTTTTGGTGGCACTACCGCGCTCCGGCTCAAAAGACTCGATGGATACGTACAAGGGCAGTTGCGGGGCCATCTGAAGCTTTTTGAGTTGAGGGGAGGCCATTGGCGAATTGTCACGCGAGTTTGAAGGCGACTTGACCGAGTGTGAAGCAGATTTGACTGCGCCCGAACTGTTTCCCGATGAGCTGCTCTTACGAGTGGTCTTGGGCCTCATGACGACGAGCTGGGGTTGGTTTGAGCTTCCATGTCGGATAGGCATACGTGTTACTACATGTCCTGAGGATCGCTGGCGCGAGGAACTCGAGTGCTTCCTCTTCACTTTTTCTGGGCTGGTACTGCGAGAGGAGCAGTCATGATGTTTGGTAGTCCCGCATCGCGCACATGGTGGAGCAGCAATATTCAGCTGCAGCTGCGATTGGCTTAGTCGCTGATATAGTTGAGCAAGGCTGTGTATGGCTTCGCGCCGTGACGCATCGGAGAGGTAGGTCAGCGATTTATAGTCTAGGTCCAGCTGGCTTTTCCCGCCTTTGCTGTCATGATTCAGGAAGGTTGCGATGATGGCTACAAGTCCGGTGTTCAACTTGATGAGTGTCTCTGCGAGAGAGGCATGTGCAATTGCTGTTCCATTGTCAGCCCAATGTACAGGGCAGTAGTATTTCTCCACTTACAGTCGCCCTTGGCGAAGCGCGGCCCTAGACCGCTAAAATAGTACTCAGCATAGCTCTCGGCGACCTCTTCGGGCCCTCTGCGCAAGCTTTTGGAGAGCTGGTGCTCGGCAGTGCTTGTCAGATCAGGCTTGTCAGGCTCTTTACGCGTCTTGCGCTTTCGTCTTCTTTCGCGCAACCTCTTGAAAATGTTCAATCCATTGGTGAATGCTTCTATGATGCCCGAGACACAACTAGCTACCTCGGCTTCTCCTCCAGCCTTGCGCACAAGATGCGTACCTGCAGCGTCTAGCTTGACGGCCATGGCTAGAATGCAACACACTGAAACAAGGAAAGAGGAAATACAAAATGGAACGGGAGGGAAAAGAAGAGAAAACGACGAGAGGTATACAATATTCGAGAAACAAAGTGCGGTCTAAGGTGGCATTAGCGAGGGTGAATGAAGAGTCATCCAAAAGCCAAATCATCAACCTTAACCTCTTGTCGTGTTTAGTCGCCGTGGACACACCCGCCCACGACGGGGGCTCTAGCACTTATCCCGTCGCTGGCAGTGCGCCCCATGTCGTTGGCACGGCCGCGAGTGCGCGTGGGTGCGCACCAGGCTTTACGTTCCTGCGTCTGCTCCTGGGTATTTCCACCGTGTCTGCACCGTCTAGCCTACCGGTGCGACTTGTGCTGCCCGTGGCCTGCGCATAGCCGCCTCGGTCTACTGTGCAGTAGGTGGCTTGGAGAGGGCCTGGCCTGTGACTGGACGCTGGGGGTGCGCTAGTCGCAAGCGGTAACGGGACGGTGCAGGCTAGATTGGCTTTTCGATAAGCTTGGGCGAACAGAGGCCTCGAGAGCGTGCATGTCCGTGTGCAGCATATGCGCATGAAACATTCGTCCAATGCCACCGTGTCGCATCGCATCGCATCGCCTCCTGCCATTGAAGACAGAGTGTGTGTGTGCGTGAGTGCGTGAGTGCGTGAGTGCGTGAGTGCGTGAGTGCGTACATACTGTGTGCATGTGTGGGGTGCAGGAGGCCACCGCCGCCGCCGCCGAACGAACGTGGCAGCGAGGCGGTCAAACCATAAAGGCACGAGATGCAGTGGAGAAACAACGCAAAGTGAGGTGAACTGTCATTCACAGGGATACCCTGCACTGCTCCGTCGAACATGTGTGGCTCCGTGCCCATCACAAAAAGTACACACCAAAACACCTCGCTATGCAAAATACAGACGCCTAACCCGGTCCTCGTCCATCCATCCATCAGCTACTGCTCATTGTCCTCGGCCTCTTCTATGCTAACTGTTCTTCTTGTCGTGGCCTGGCCCTCCCTGCTGCTTCGAGCAACCGATGAGCTTGACCCTTCAGCCTCATTCCTCTCCCCGACATTGCCAAAGCTCCAGCTTGACTCGAGGCTACTAGGCTCCGCTCGTTTCGGTGGCGAGTTGGGAGCCGCGTCGGGATTAGTCACGTCGGCCGCCGGGGCAGCGGCTTGGACCTGAGGAGTCACAGTAGTAGACGTCGAAGGCGCCGCCTCAGCATGTGCGCCTGGCCGCGCTGCTGTCGAATCACTCTCCTGCGCGGCCTGTTCTGGATGCGACGGTGCTGGCATCGCGACACTTTCCTGACCAGCTCGCGGCGCTAGTGCCATTGGCCTTAGGGTCCACCCCTCTGGCAACGTCAAACCTGCAGGGACACCTGCGTCGCCTTGTCGCAGAATCGAACCTCTAGCAAAATAAGCCTGTGGAGCGAATGAATTCATGTTCGGTGCATGTAATGGCGCAATGGGTGGCAACTCGGCCCCATTCACACCCGAAGCCTGCTGAAGCCGATGGAGCTCTGCAATAAGTCTGTAGACAACCTCGAGTTGCTCGTGTTGAGCGTTCAGCTGCCGCATCGACTCAATAATGTTTTGTTGTATACGCAGTATGTCCGACTGGATATCCGCTGGATGTAGTGCCACTGCCTCGGAAATTGGGCCCGTGGGCAAGTTTGCTGTGATGCCTGGCATTAAGTTCAGAGCATCCTGAGGACGATACTGCTGGCCCGAGTTGGGCACCGCATTGTTCGCGGCTTGCTGGCGCAATCGCTGCATCGCGTTCTGCACTGCAGTATTGTCCTGCTGGCCCGGCGGTACACGGATATTCCCCAAAGCGATTCTGAAGGGGCCGAAGTTGAAGACACGCATGTTGTCTGCTGGTGGGTTTGCCTGCGCGCCTTGTGGTGCGGCTTGTCGGCCCTGGCCTTGTTGATTCCCAACACCATCTCGCTGCGCATCAATGTCGAGCAATGCTTCTATGGCCTGTGCCTGTGCCCTCATTTGGTGCCCTTGATTGCCTTGGTTGGCTTGATTATTGCGTTGGGGGCTTTGGGTCGCCGCCGAGCCAAGGACGGGCCTTCGGCAGGTGGGACACACTTGCTGTCTCTCGAGCCAGCTACGTAGACAACCAAAGTGCAAGATGTGGCCACACGGTAGTTTCTTTGGCCTCTGGCGCTCATCCATTCTTCTGCCTGGCTGTACACCATCCGCACCTGCTTGTACCCAAGGCCTCATTTCTTCCCGACAGACGATGCATGTGTTTTCCCGGTCGAGCTCTTCTGCCGTCGCGTCGGGATAGCGTGTGTTCATGTCGCGAGTCGCGTTTCGGTACTGGACAAAGTCGTGGATCCTCTTAATTAGGGATCGGATCGTCATGAACAGATCCCTCATGATGTGGATAGGAATGCCGTAGAATGTCATGAGGATAGCAAAGAAGCCTAGGTAGACGACCGACTTGACGAAATCGGTTGCCAGGTCCAGATAAAATACCCAGCGACCCTTCTCTTCCCACCCGGGCACATCACCATCATCGTCATCATCTTCTACTTGTATGGGCGCTTCGGTTCCCTCTACCGCAGCCCGTTGGCGTGCTTGCTCGGCCATGATCCTACGAGTCTCATCCCGTGTCGTCTCCTGGCGGTATATTATGTACATCTCCACAAGTGAGAGTACGTAGCGTAGGAAAGTCGACGATGATGCGATAGCTAAGAGAACGTATTCAAAGCCAAACATGACCATGACACCGGGACGGGCCTCGGAGAGTATTGAGTCGATGCAGTACTGCATCATGAAGATGTCGAAGGCAACGGAAAGCAGCAGCGAGCTCATGAGGCGGGTATGGAAGAGCTTCGGGTTTGCGGGCGGTTGCTGCTCGAGGAACTCTACTCTGCCCTCTCCTATCCACTGCCAAACCTTACCTGCAAGCAGACATAAGAACATGGCAAAGAACCACATGCCGATATCGTCGCGGAAGATGGTCATGGCTAGCAACGTCTCACTGACAGCAAACCATGCCTTGTCATACAGCTGCTCCGTCTCGATGGGGCGGAGAGGGCCGTAGAAGAGTCTCTGGAGGCCATAGCCGAAGCTCGCTGCGACTATAAGCATGAGGTTGACCAGAAACATCAGAGAGCCGGTGCTCTGCGAGATGTATACGGCCGCCGAGTAGAAGTTTGGTCGCTCATAGTATGCGCGCATTAGCACAACGTTGGCCATGACGGCCGAGCCCTAGGGTTGTTAGCACACTGTGCCGTTTGTAGGCCCCCGAGGAGAGCGAGGCGATGGTACCGTGACGTAGAGTTTGAGTCGACTCATGGTGCTGAATTGGACTGTTGCGAAGACTAGTACAGACTGTGTGTCCCCATCTGGGAGCAAGACGACCTCATACAAGAAGCCGAGCAAGTTACAGGTGTGTTGTTCTGTCGTGCTGCGGCGGTGCTCGCGTTCGTGAAGGAAACGTGGTCGGAGTGGGACCCCTCATGATTGGTCGCGCCTCCGATGACGTCCGTTCTGCCGCCAATGCAATATTGAATGTACCGGTACGGAATACCGTGTCGTGCATGTCTGCCAGTCACTCACTTCTCTCCCTCTCCTTCTTCTTTCACCTGCACAGTCGCAGCCTCAACCTGCTTCGCCTCATGCCTCGTGTCACTTGCGAGAGACTGACACTAGTCATTGCACAGCCCTGAGCATGGTCACGTGTCGGGACGCTGGACTGCTTGCTGTGCTGCCACGCAATACTCCTAGCTGCGGATATGTCCCATAACTTGTCGTCGTCTTTGATCTTATATTGCCTTCCAATGAGAGTCGAGGCGCTTCATCATTTTGCTCCAGCGTTTATGCGCAGCAGCCACAAGCCTCTGGGCTATTCCCGGAAGCACCAAGTTTTTCCCTTCCAAGCTTCTGCACGGCCGCGACGTACCGTGACCTTCCTGGGTCTCGGGAAGATGCTCGGTGTCACGACCACACGAGCTCCATACTAGGACCGTTGTCGGAAATTACTAGCCAAGCCATATGGTGAGCAGAAGAAAGGTTTTCTCATGTCATGAGCCAGTCAACGCAAGTACAAGCCTAGTTGGAGGGGCAACCGCACGATATCGTTCGCTGGCTATCTACTCAGGTCAGCAAGTGTGTGCAGAAGAATGCTGTGGCGCAAACCAGCCTTCTCGGACATGTTCGAGAACGACGCCGTTTTCCGGCTTGTGGGGATCATGGGGGAATGTGCTGGTTTTGCGGGGATCGTCTACAGACTACACCTACTGCATCCCAGCTTCGGGATTGCGCGTTAGCCTAGGCCATGAGCACGGTGCTCGACCTCTTGGTTTGGGGGTTATGACAGCATACCACTCCGGCCCGGTGGGTCCTGTCGGTGTTGACTGAACTACATAAGCTCACATGGCTGCTGTTCTATTGAAAATCAGCATCGAACGGCGCGCTCACCATCCCGGTACGTCGCATCCTATACTTCTACACTGCTTCAGTGACGACGTGGAGCAGATGGAACATCCGGCATCGTCTTTTGTCCAAACGTCTAGCTAATCCTAATACTATTAGTATCGACCTCTGACCACCATGTTCCGCTCTATTCCTCTTTTGAGCGTTGCGCTTGGGACTCTCTCTGTCGTCCACGCGCAGGATTTGCCGGTTGTGCTGACCGCCGACTACATCGAGGGCTTGGGCAACAACAGCCTTTTCACACGATGGCGTCCGGCCTATCATTTCAGTGCACCCGCCGGATGGTTGAACGACCCAGCGGGTATGACATATGATCCCATCAACGACACTTACCATCTCAACTACCAGTGGCATCCCAACCATGTCACCTGGGGAAACATCTCCTGGGGACATGCTATCTCCAAAGATATGATCACCTGGACCGATGTTGGTGGCTGGAAAAATGACCAAGCACAATCCATCGGCACGGGTCCCGATCCTGAGTCTCAGAACAGCAGTTATTATGGTCTGGGTATATTTTCCGGGACCGCACAGCCTTACAACCTACAAGGTGAGCAGGACGGCACGCTTCTCGCTTTCTACACTTCGGTTCAGCACCTACCTACCAATTGGGCTCTTCCCTATATCAAGGGCACTGAAAGTCAGAGCATTGCCATCTCCAAAGATGCTGGCCAGACTTGGCAGCAGTACGAGGGCAATCCAATCATGACTCAGCCACCGCAAGGCTGGAACATCACCGGATGGCGCGATCCTTTCGTTGAGCCTTGGCCCGAGATGGACGCACTGCTTGGCCAGAAAGAGCCGCACTTCTATATGGTGCTAGGTTCTGGTATTAAAGGTGAAGAAGGAGGTGGCCGCATTCCCTTTTACAGCGCTCCTGCCAGCAACTTGACCGACTGGACTTTCTTGGGTGCTTTATGGGAGCCCAAGGCAAACGAGACGCTTGGGTCTTTGGTTGAGACCGGTACCTACGGCTTCAACTTCGAAGTGTAAGTGTGATCAGCCTCGAGTCGACGAACAACTACTGACTGGAATAGGTCTAACTTCTTCTCTCTTACTGATGAGGATGATGACGTCCATTACTATGTGCTCGTCGGTACTGAGGGCGGCAATCTGACCTGGCACCCTCGTGCGCAGTGGGGTCTGTGGAACGAAGGACAAGTCACCCGTCGGGAGAATGGCTCTGCCGAATTCACTCCGGTTTCCGGTGGTGTCATCGACTCCGGCCTTCTCTACGCCGTGACCAGCTTCTGGGACTCGAAGAACGACCGCCGCATCCAATGGGGCTGGGCCAACGAGGAGAACAACAACTTCGCCATCACTCAATCAGGCTACCAAGGCGCCATGGCCATCCCGCGCGAGATGTACGTCATGAAGACTAAGAGTCTAATCAATACGCATGGCGACTTGGTTACCAAGGGTAACACTCGCCTTGTGGAGCACGACAATGGTACTTTTACTGGTTACACACTAGGGGCCCGCGCTCTGCCCGAAATTGTTGACGCCATGCACAGCGGCAAGGAACCACAGGTTATGGAGACCGGCAATAGGTCTTGTACCAGCGGTTCTGCGGCCGGCAATGGTACTAGCCACATGCACCTTCAGGTCACGCTTTCCGACTTCACTGGCCCTGCCGGTGTAGTCATTGCTCAATCTCCAGGAGGCGAGGAGCAGACCGTTATCTGGTACAGTCCAGAGAACTACACCATCAACGTAGATCGCTCGCAATCTTCTCTGATCAAGGAGTTTGCTAACTACACCATGCTTGGTTACTTCTACCCATACACCTTTTACAACGGCACACAGGAGTCTCTGCACATGGACATCTTTGTAGATGGATCCCTTGTTGAGGTCCACGTTAACGACCGCTTCTGGTTGACGACTCGTATCTATCCTGCTCGTACCGATAGTACTGGCTTTGGTATCTGGGCCGAGGAGGGTGTAAGCGTCAAGGCACAGGACATGAAGGTCTGGGATGTTGATATGAACGTCTTCCCAGAGAGACCTGTCAATTCGAGCAGTGAGCTTGTGTGGGATACGCCAGAGGAGACGGCTAACTATCTTTGGTGGAGTGGAAACTAGTCGCCAATCCGCATGGGCAAATAATGAGAGATAGGAATTTAATGAACAACTTATAATTCATGATGGAAAAGAAAAACGATACCCAATGATTTCGATATATGTGTGTTACTTAGGCAGCAGTAGCAACAACCGTTCGTCCTCCTTCTTTTCCTTCGTCTAAGATAGTGCCTTCCTTCAACTTCTTCAACCTCTCTTCCTCTTTGCGCTTCATTTCCTCCTGAATACGCACTCGGGCAGGAATTACCTGCTGTCTCTCGCCTGTAATTTTGAAACCCTCGATTCTCTCCTTACCCAAGGCCTTCATCGTCTTTCGCTCCACCGCACTGTAGTCTCCACCCTCCCTATCAAAACAAAAGGGCTCCTTGACAGAAACGGGAGGGTTAGTAATGACGCGTACTCTGCGCAACTGGTTATTAGAAGCAGAGTGCAGCATAAGTGGATGCAGGAGATATACATCGCCCACAACACCAGTCGCTTCCACAAACGCCTCATCGGGCATACTCTGTGCAAGCTTGTTGAACCAATGAAGCCCTTGTTCCTCGACAAAGTCCGGGTTCTGAAATCGCGGCGTCATGCGTGGGCTCACGCCGTCAGGGTTCTCATACAAATGCTTAGCTACGGCCGGTATGGCACCGGGGCAGATGTATGTGCCGCCGCCACCGGGAACAATGTCAGTCCAGAGCGGGATGACGAGGAGGGCTTGTTCAGGGCTATCGAGATAGTGAACAAAGAAGTCGCCGTCGACGTGCCAGCCGGGAAGGTCTTGGGGGCGTACGACCGTGTTGTGGCCCTCGGGAGTGCCTAAATTAACGATGAAGGCGTCTCTCCAGGTGGAGGCATCAGAGTCCACGCGCTGGGAGCCGCCGAGAAGAGAACAGATGCCAGCCCAGGCTTTGGGTGCAAATTCTGAGACTGAGAATTCGTTGAAGAAAGGCATGTTTGTTCGTTCTGTGTGCCTGGTCGGGTGTTAGTCAAGCTTGCAGTGATGTTGTGCACATGAAGTTTAAGTGTGGGCGAAAAAATTGCTTACCATGTTGACATGTCATTTGGATTCATGCCTAATCTCGTCCATAGCGTCTCCTGTAGGCCTTCTGCTTGCTCCCGGGTGAAGCAGTTGCTCAGCTTGAGCCAGCCATTCTCCAGGAAGAAGTCGATTTGCTCTTGTGAAAGCTTGTGGTGTTCCTCTGCGTTTGCCATGATGATGTACAAAGTCAATATGCCTCTTACCGTTCACTCAACCTTAGGGCTTGATTCAAGCTTTTATATCGTGGGATCAAAGGCGCAACGGAGACATGCGCAGAAGAACGGTCTTTCCTCTTACTACCTAACACCCACGCCACTGACGGTAGGGTTATCCTTCGGTAGGGACAAGCAGCTGGGACGGTACTAACGGAACTTTTGCCAGTTTATCCGGTGGACCATGCATCAGACGGCCGTTGTGGATGCTGGAGCTGCGGGGTGAGTAGTTTGGGGAAGCCGGCGGGGCAAGTGCTCCGCGGCAAACAAATTGCCGACCCATTGGTTGGCATGCTCATGTAACGTGGGCGTGCGGCGTCTAGACTACGGCACGACGGTTATTTTCCTATGATAATGTATGAAAAAGTTGAACGGCCATGGGGGAATGGGGAAAAAGTGATGATGTTCTTGGAGATACAAGCGGAACGGTTCCGCGCCCAACGTCCTATCGGTATCTGTTCACCGTACGTAGAATTGGATGGTTGCAACATGGATTTGTACTTGGCGTGCGGATTTCTTATGTTCATTTTCGATGCCGCTGTTTCGCATCATGAATGTACGTGACTGGTCCGGCGTCGAGACTCATTATATCCGGAGCACTGGTGGTACTACCTACAGTATGTATTGACAGCTTAGACGCGGAGCACTACCTATAATCGATAAAAATGCCAAAGGACAAGTCGCGTGCGTTCAAATAGAGGTGGTACTTCACATCCACTTCATATACAGTAGACACTTGTTGATAATGTCGCAATCTTAAGCCGCCAAGGCACCAAAGGTACCTTGCAGGAACGCTGGTCTTTAGGTGGGTGGGTGGCAAACTCCGTGTCCCTGATACTAGATATGCACCAACTAATCAGCCTTCAAAGGGCATAGTACGGAATACATGGGACATGTCAATGGCTCGCCGATTGAACACCTGGCCTCTGATACTATAACACGCGCTAGGCTCGAGTGCAGGCTGGATTGTATATTAATGATATGGGCTGAGAATCAGCAGGCTGACGGCGAGATGAGTGCGAACAAGGAACTGGCAGGGAGATGAGACGAACGAATGCCCGGTAAAGGTGGGTAACGTGGGCAACGTGGTCTTACTATGTACACCGGTATAGGAGTATGTTCCTGTGGTAATGATGGGAACAGGGCCGCTGAATATTCGTTAGTGCATAGTCGCACTAAGCTCCTTTTGGGTGGGTTACGAACTGGCAAGGTGTTCACAGCAAACTAATACCGACTACCGCCACAACGTCCACTTGAAATAAAAAGCGCACCACACCGCTCTCTCTTTCTACTTTTCCACACACGACGTGCAGAGGACACTTAAGCCACCCTTCCTCTACAAAGTCAACTTCATACACGAGCACACAAAATGAAGTACGCGACAGTTTGCGCCACTCTCTTTGCCGCCCTTGCGGGTGCGTCCGATGTCAAGCAGCTCAAGACGGACAACTTCAAGAGCTTCATTGAGGAGAACGACCTAGTGCTCGCAGAGTGTAAGTCTACTAGAACTAACAAAAATCCTACGACTAACAACTGGCATAGTTTTCGCACCATGGTGTGGCCACTGCAAGGCGCTTGCCCCCGAATACGAGACGGCTGCGACCACACTCAAGGAGAAGGACATTGCGCTCGTCAAGGTTGACTGCACAGAGGAGCAGGATCTGTGCCAGGAATACGGTGTCGAGGGTTACCCCACTCTCAAAGTCTTCCGCGGTCTCGAGAATGTGTCCCCATATGGCGGTCAGCGCAAGGCCGACAGCTTGATCTCATACATGACCAAGCAGTCACTCCCCGCTGTCTCTGACATCACAAAGGACACCCTCCAGGAGTTCAAGACTGCCGACAAGGTCGTCCTTGTCGCCTACTTCGCCGCCGATGACAAGGCCTCTAACGAGACGTTTACCTCGGTTGCCAATGGTCTCCGCGACAACTACCTCTTCGGAGCCACCAACGACGCTGCACTCGCCAAGGCCGAGGGCGTCAAGCAGCCCGGCCTCGTCCTCTACAAGTCCTTTGATGATGGAAAGGACGTCTTCACTGAGAAGTTCGATGCAGACGCTATCCGCGACTTCGCCAAGATTGCCGCTACCCCGCTCATCGGCGAGGTTGGTCCCGAGACCTACGCTGATTATATGGCCGCTGGCCTTCCTCTCGCATACATCTTCGCTGAGACTCAGGAGGAGCGTGACCAGTTTGCCAAGGAGCTGAAGCCTCTTGCACTCAAGCACAAAGGCAAGGTCAACTTCGCTACCATTGATGCCAAGTCTTTTGGCCAACATGCCGGTAACCTCAACCTCAAGGTCGGCACATGGCCCGCCTTCGCTATCCAGGCCACCGAGAAGAACGAGAAGTTCCCCTACGACCAAGAGGCCAAGATCACCGAGAAGGAGATTGGCAAGTTTGTCGACCAATACCTCGCTGGCAAGCTCGAGCCCAGCATCAAGTCTGAGCCCATTCCCGAGAAGAACGATGGCCCCGTCACTACCATCGTTGCTCACAACTACAAGGATGTCGTCATCGACAACGAAAAGGACGTTCTCGTTGAGTTTTATGCCCCTTGGTGCGGTCACTGCAAGGCTCTTGCTCCCAAGTACGAGGAGCTTGGCCAGCTCTACCAGACTCCTGA
Organism: Pyrenophora seminiperda CCB06; assembly: GCA_000465215.2. NCBI lineage: Eukaryota > Fungi > Ascomycota > Dothideomycetes > Pleosporales > Pleosporaceae > Pyrenophora > Pyrenophora seminiperda. Next base: position 760,650 of record KE747824.1, on the reverse strand, counting down.
GTTCTCCAAGCTAGTGACCATCGCCAAGGTCGACGCTACTGCCAACGACGTTCCTGATGAGATTCAGGGCTTCCCTACCATCAAGCTTTTTGCCGCTGGCAAGAAGGACGCTCCCATTGACTATTCCGGTTCCCGCACCATCGAAGACCTCATTGAGTTCATCAAGGAGAACGGTTCACACAAGGTTGCTGCTGTTTACAGCGGCGATGCTGAAGGTATGGCTGATAAACTTGCTCAACAGGCTGCTGCCGCAACCGAGAAGGGTACTAAATCTGCCGCAGATGCTGCAAAGGATGCTAAGGCCAGCGCTTCATCCGCTACCGACAAGGCTGCCTCAGCTGCATCAGAGGGTACCGAGACTGTCAAGTCTGGTGCTTCAAAGGCTACTGACTCCGCTGCTTCAGCCGCTTCAGAGGCCACCGAGACTGTCAAGTCTGGTGCTTCAAAGGCTACCGACTCCGCTGCTTCAGCCGCCTCAGAGGCCACCAAATCTGTCAAGTCCGCTGCTTCCGAGGCCTCCAAATCTGCCTCAAGCGTCAAGGACGAGTTGTAGATGTCGGAGCCTTAGTTTCTTTGGTCATGCGGGCGCATTCATGTGTACCATTACCCCTTTCAGCATTTGAAAAGTATTCGTATATGCTGAGGTATATGAGTACTAAATAGTTACGATTACATGGAACGAATGATTAACTTCTTCCTTATGAGGGTTTGGGTAGCACATAGCTAATGGAGTTCCGGATTGATACCTCATCATGCTGTATTCTGCGTATGCTTTGTGTGTCCAATGTTTTAACATGTCTGTGATTAATGCAAAACTGAAATTAAAGGACACAATATTCATATTTATCATAGGTGTTATCAATTGCTATGTCTATCCATTTCATCCTCGACGTATCGGAAAAAATGGTCAATGTAGGTAAGTAATATAATTGTCTAGCTAAGCTTAGAAAGAAAGTAATGAGAAAGTTGGTTGTTAGCATTTGTGTAGCTTGGTCTTGAAAGTGGGTATTCCAAGACACAATACATCCGACGGTACGGATACTTCGTATAATTAGCAAGTTCTCGATGGTAGCACCTCTGGTTCCAGAAGGCTATCTGACACCCTTCTGCCTAATGATCGCAATTGCATGAACTCTGCAGGCATGATCGAGCTAGCATACGCTTGTGGCTTCTGGAAAAATCTTCCGATATCGAAATCTTTCCAGGGTACTCCGTACATCCATCGTCATTCGAGCACTCGCATTATGTATGACTTTGATGGGCTTTCCGACTCCCAATGTCTCAAACTTTCAACCTCTCATACCTACGGAGTACAGTCAGTTTCGATAGAGACGTCACTGTTTAGCGTGTCAGCATCGCAACCTTTTGCCTGCTGGCCACACTTGTAGTTTTGAATTTTAACGAGATCTCTCGATTACGGCGGTGGCTACAAGGCGAAGAATTTGCTCTTTTTTGGTAAGAAACAAGAAGAAAGAAGTAAATGGTGGCTCATTCGCTGCAATGGCTCATGTACTGTCACCAGGGTGTACATTTTACTTCGCAACATGTCGCAAGCGGACGAAGTATTTTCTTCATGCACGTCAAAGACTGCGCAAGATCATGTTTCAGCTTTTCCGGCACTTTGAAAACGTCTACGTCGTATTATGTAGACATGACAAGATGACCCCCTGCAGAAAACTGGGGTTGACATGTCACTCAAATGAACACGTTTCAGTCATGGCGCCCAGGCCATGTATTTCACAAACTCTAACGACATAGCGCTGAGAGAGTTCGCTAAACCTTGCCTGAAAATAAGACTTTCTCAAATTTATGATTGGATGCCACACTAGAGATGATGTAATGCCTTCAAAGGTTTGAGACATCCGAGATACTGTTAGAACACCTGGGCTCTTCTCTCGGGTGAACATTTTCGTATCAGAATCGAGATAACACAGACATGTGGTTTTCCAGGATCACCAATTAAACGGGAACAAACGTTCTTTCCTCTATACCACAGAACGGAGAAACGAACCACGTTCCGCCCACAGAACGCAAGCACCATCAACTGACTCGCTACCATGCACAGATTGATACAAGGGGGGCTCATGAACGGGCTGCCCCCCCTGTCGCCGCCACCCAAAGACAGCACAGGACGTACGGCCATATTGTACGCAGACTCGCAGAGGCGGCGACATGACAGCCCGTTCATGAGCCCCCCTTGTACAAGCCTCCCAACATGCTCCAATCTTTGGCTCGGCTTTTCCAGGATCTAACCCGGGCTGAATCGACTCGTCTGCCGTGTCTATTCGACCAAAGTCTATATGCCGCGATTAGCATTGGTAGGCTCGGTTCTCGGATTTTGTGGTACATAGGTACTTCTTGTTTGGAAAGTTTATTCGATTTAGTCATGCTGCAAAGACGGAGTAATGTACATACGCGGCTGCAGTACCCCCACCTGCAGTACATACGCGTTTGGATTGTTAATTTATCTTACTCTATTTTCCTCCATCCTTCATTCATATGGTAATCAGGCGCTGGTAACTATCTCATTGCTCTTTTTTCCAATGGACAATACGCAACAATCGCCGGAGCTCACGATAGCGGATAATAGTCCTGTTGTCTTAGGTACCGCCTATTCACTCATAGTTTCTTGTACAGTTTTTGTCATCTTGCGATACTACTCCCGGTACTTATCAAACACTGCTTTCAGCATCGAAGATGTCATCATACCGTTTGCTTGGCTGGCAGAGATGGCTCTATGTGGAGTCAGCATAAGTAAAAAACCCTCCATGATTCTATACTACTTTTATAATGACATAGCGAACAGATTGTGTTGAGAACGGGTTGGGACGTCATCGAAGCAACCTCGACCCAGTCAATATCGAGAATGACTACAAAGGTCTTTTGCTCCAAGAATTCTTGCATCCAGCAGCCGTGGCCTTTCCTAAGCTCATTGTCGCCATCCTCTTTCTACGCGTATTGAACAACAAGTACGAGCGCTTTGCTGCGAAGCTAGTCATCTTCCTCATCGTTGCAACATGCATCTCCTACACGATTGCACCGGTGTTTCAATGCACCCCAATTGCTTTCAATTGGAGTGACATTCCGGGTGGAAGTTGTTTCAACATCCCACTCTTCGCGCAAAGCTCGAGTATACCAAACGTTACCACAGACGTTGGCGTTCTATTACTGCCTTTGAGAATGGTATGGCACTTGAAGATTAGTGTTCCTAGACGGATAGGGTTGTTCTTGATATTTCTCACAGGGAGTGTGTAAGTTTTGACCTATTTAATTCAGCAGTTCTGCATTGACAGCTAACGTAATACAGAGGTATCGTTGCATCTATTGTTCGTGCCTGCGTTTCCTTTGATGCATATCAAGATATGTCCGCCAGCCCGGATTTCACATGGAATTCCGTCCCATTTTTAAATATGACGATGATAGAGCCCGGCGTCTATCTTCTGAGTGCCTGCGCAATTTCTTTCAAGCCCCTGCTTCGCATGCTCGTCAAGGCTTTGCATTTCGGGAGCCAGTTGACGTCCACAAGATATAGAGATAGCGGGAGGAGAAGTCATGTAAAGCCGTCGGGTACCCATGACAACTTGGCAGCATACGAATCTTTATACGATATTGAGCCTGGCAGGAATGTATCAGACGTAGGCGCATCATATCCACTGAGTGAGATCAACAAGAATCCCAGTCAGGAATCCAGAGGTGACATAAAGAGCGGAATGACTGTACAAAGTATTCAAACGGGACGAAGAGAAGGAGTACAAGATAACAAAGATGGAACTGATGTGATTTAGGAGCGATGATTATGAGGGAATTGTGAACTATGCAGGCCTTTCGCACGTCCAATAGCAGAACGTCAGGACGAAGGCACTACCTAATCTTGCCCGAAAATATTCAAGCGCACCAGTACATATCACTCGATGTATTGCGACAAAAGCATCTGTGAAATGGCAAACGATCAGGCAAATGCTCTTCTATGAATGGGGTTATCCAATACAGTTGGCCGGTGCGGAACATCGATGTTGTTATTTCAACCCCACTCGTACAGTACCTACAGTACCTACACTATGCCGGTACCTATCACTACCAGACACTCCTATCGAAACGTCTCGAAGCCAGCAAAGCGGCATGCCTTCAAGGGAACTTTTTCGGACCCCGCGCATACCGAGCCAGCGGACAGATGCGAGTACACCGTAAAGTAGATCGATCGCGCACGCTCTTTAGCGTGGTGCGCCCAAAATGCGAATTAACAACGTCGTCATGCATTCTGCCTGACGTCTTCACCTCCCCAAAAGCGACACACCGTATTGGAAGCACCCCATATCGACGTCATGTTGCTTACGAGGCGTGTCTCAACGAGGCACATGCATATGTACTTGCATCGGCCTGTATCATCTGCTATTATGATTACTTGGCCTTGCTGATCTCACCGTTACGATCACGTATATAAAACGAGTTTCTGCCAACATGTCTTATGGTCCCAGATTACTACGCTCAGCACGAAGCGTCTTGCCGCGACCCCAATACGCAACTTGCACTACAAAACCATTCCAAGCTACTCCTAGATACCTCTCATCCACAACTATATTTAGAATGCCAGACCAACTCAAGGCAAGCGAGGTCAACTCAAAGACCGACCCTTCTGTCGCAAAACAGTACGATGATGAGACGCCCAAGGACCAGCAGATCGAGGAGTTCTATAAGATGGTAGATGGAAAGAAGATTTGCATGCTCAATACGTACCGTAACGGTGTCGGTACGGCATGACCCCCTCAGATGTTTGCTGCATATTCCTTTTTAACGACCATACCACTGTAGGCCCCGTTGGACGCTCCATGGCCCTCGCCCGCCGCGACGGTCCCGACTTTCTCTTCCTCAGCAACGCGCACTCGTCCAAGTTTTCCGACCTCTCGGAAAATAAAGAAGTCCAAATCACCTTCCAAGACATCCGGACTCAAGACTGGGCGTCCATCACCGGCACCGCCACAACAATGGATAATAGCGATGCTCGCATCAAGGAAGTGTGGAGCCGAGGCGCGGCAGCATGGTTTGGCGACCTCGGTGACGGCAAGCACACTGGTGGGCACGAGGACCCGCGTATGACGCTGATTGAGATTAAGAGCAAGTATGTGAGTTACTATGCGACGGATGTGAGCGTGCTGGGATATGCAAAGGAGGTTATTGGAGCGAATATCACAGGGGGTGTGGCGAATACGGGCAAACTGAGAGAGTTAAAGGAGGCGGATTTGGAGAAGGCTCGGAGAATGTAAGGGTGCACATAGTGTGACTGTTCTGGATGAAATGGTCATATGGTGAGACTGTGGTAGATGGCACATCAACTTCTCGATTCAGACAAGAAGGTGCTCAAGTGGTAAATACAAATACACGTTCCCTGTACATGTGCTGTTACATAACCCTGCAAACCTGATGCTTGCTACCAAAACTTGAGATTCTTTTGATACCAATAACTCCACGTCTTTCTCCTTTCTTCCTCTGCCCTTTGCTCCTGCTGCAAACGATCCTGTTCTTCCCTCGCTCTCCGCCTGGCTAACCTTTTTGCCTCAATCGTCGCGCGCTTCTTCTCCATGAGCTCTTGCGCTTGCCTTATGCCGGCCTTCTCTTTGGAGCGGTAGTATTGACAAACTTGGTAGGAGATGACGGAGACACCGCACCAGGTTGCTACGGCCCAGCTGGAGGCTGTGTGTACGGGCTCTGTGTATGTTGTTGGTACAGTAACTCGATTAATGGGTTACCCAGAGGTGCTACGACATGTATATGGCGACTGGGGTTCACGTACTTCCTATTATGGCTGCCAGACTGCCTCCTGCGAAGCCGGCTGCTATTCCTTGCAATTGGCTGTCTCGCACGCATGGGCGCTTGTGGAAGTTCAAATAGTATTCTGGTCCGAGGCTGCGGACGACGTCGATGTATGTGGGACCTTCGTCTGTCGTCTTTACCCCGCCGGCCGTGTGTGCTGTACCACCGGGCATTACATTTGCAGGAGCGCGAGGCTTTGGGGGGAGCGCATTTGCGTCGACGGATTCCCGAGTGTCGTCAGCCATGGTAGTGTTAGGGTGTAGGTAATAGTGGCTTATTAGGTATCGATAGGCTACCAGTAGTGTACAGCGATGTTATGGTGTTTTGGTGGTAGATGAGTAGCAGTAGATTTCCTTTCTGGTGATGCGGAACAGGGCCGAAAATATGCAGCAGCACCAACACACTTGGGCATGTATGATCCCACCATCCCGTAGCTCGCACAGCCACAAAGTGTGGCATGTGGCATGTGGCTGAAAATCAATTTGCCGAAAGTGGCTAAGCGCACAACACGCTTCGGCGCGTCGCGTCGGGGCTAGCATTGGCATTAGCATTAGCACTCAGGCAGACCCTCCACACTTCAACTATCTGCCCATGGTAATTAATCGTCAACACCCCAGTCCTGTCCTTTCCACTTGTTGCGCTGCTCACGTTGATACATGATACCCTGACTTGCATACTTGGCATTTAATATTTCTCTCTTACTTTCCTACTCGCCACAATGCCGCCACGACGCCCGGGACAGCCCTTTCGCCGGGTGGGCAAGAATGGCAACACATCGTATGGCCCGCGCAAGCCACAGACAGTCGATGCCTCGTCGCTACGAAGCACCGAAGCCACGTCGAATAATGAGAAAGTTGAATCCACGCGCCTTGCAAACCGCATCGATGAGACCATGGGCTTTGCACGCTTCGACTCGGGCAAGAAGCGAGTCGGCTGGCTCGTCAACATGCATTCGACCGCCGTCGAAGACGACGAAGTGCCAGGCGGCAGGGCTGGTGTTGACTTCTACTTCATCGGCGACGACGGCGACACTTTCAAAGCGACACTTGAGTACGACCCATATTTCCTGCTGGCGGTGAAGAAGGGCAGGGAACATGAGGTGGAGGAGTACTGTAAGCGGGCATATGAGGGACTCATCAAGAGCATAAAGACTATAGAGAAGGAGGACCTGAGTATGCCAAATCATCTCACGGGATACCGGAGAAAATTCCTCCAGCTTTCCTTCGCCAATGTGAACGATCTACTAGCTGTTAGGAAGGCGGTCAACCCCGTGGTTGAGAAGAACAAGAAGAATGTCAACGCCATGGATACCTATGCCGAGGTTGCAAAGTCAGTACTTACCCCTCTACTTGGGTTGATTATGCTAATACTGTGTAGTGGCAACGGTGCCTTTGACTTCTTCGATAACGACGAATACGAATATGAGAAACGATTTACGACTACTGTTGATGCCAGCGATTTCATTGTAGATATTCGGGAATATGATGTTCCCTACCACGTACGAGTGGCTATTGACAAGGATGTGCGAATTGGCAACTGGTATACTGTCGAGGCCAAGCATGGCGCAATAACTATCAACTGCATAGAAGACCGCCTCACCCCTGCTGATCCCGTCGTAATGGCGTACGATATCGAAACGACGAAGCTACCACTAAAGTTTCCTGACGCTGCTATCGATCAAATCATGATGATATCGTACATGATTGACGCCCAGGGTTTTCTAATCACCAACCGCGAGATTGTATCTGAAGACATCCAGGATTTCGAATACACACCAAAGCCCGAATATCAAGGGCCGTTTATGATCTTCAACGAACCAGACGAGAAGGCCTTGCTGGAACGATTCTTTGAGCACATCAAGATAGCGAAGCCGACAGTCATGGTTACATACAACGGAGACTTCTTCGATTGGCCATTCGTGGAAGCGAGAGCTAGTGTGCAAGGTATCGATATGTACCAAGAGATTGGGTTCCGGAAGAACAGTGAAGACATTTATCAGTCCGACTACTGTGCACATATGGATGCCTTCTCGTGGGTCAGCCGAGACAGTTACCTTCCCCAAGGAAGTCGGGGTCTGAAAGCTGTCACCATGGCTAAGCTGGGCTACGATCCAGACGAACTTGACCCCGAGTTGATGACACCGTATGCTGCTGAGCGGCCTCAGACCCTTGCAGAGTACTCCGTCTCTGACGCTGTTGCGACTTATTATCTGTACATGAAATATGTGCACCCCTTCATCTTTGCTCTATGTAAAATTCTTCCACTAGGGCCGGATGATGCGCTACGAAAGGGTACAGGTACTCTATGCGAGATGTTGTTGATGGTGCAGGCATATCAAAAGGGCATCGTTTTGCCGAACAAGCATCAAGCTCCAAAAGAAGCTTTCTGGGAGGGTCATCTTCTGGAATCCGAGACATACGTCGGGGGTCACGTCGAGGCACTGGAGGCTGGCGTGTTCAGAAGTGATATTGCCTATAACTTCGCCGTCGATCCTACGGCCATTGATGAATTGGTCAACGATCTTGATGCGGCACTGAAGTTTAGCATCGAGGTGGAAGAGAAGAAGAAGATGGAGGACGTAACAAACTATGAGGAGATCAAGGCTGAAATCGTCGGGAAGTTGATGCAGCTCAAGGAGACGCCAAACCGTAGCGAACGTCCACTTATCTACCATTTGGATGTCGCATCCATGTACCCAAACATTATGACGACATATCGTTTACAACCCGATTCTATGATCAAGGAGGGCAACTGCGCAGCTTGCGACTTCAACCGCCCAGGCAAGACATGCGATCGTCGGATGCCGTGGGCCTGGAGAGGTGAGTACCTGCCTGCCAAGCGTGACGAATACAACATGGTTCGTAATGCTTTGGAAAACGAGCAGTTTCCAGGCAGATTTCCCAATTCACCAAAGCGCAGTTTTCAAGACCTCTCAGCGGATGAACAGGCTACCTTGATTAGGAAACGCCTGACGGACTACTCAAAAAAGATTTATCACAAGGTACACGATGCTACGACCATCGAGCGAGAAGCCATTATTTGTCAACGTGAGAACCCATTCTACGTAGATACCGTCAGTGGCTTCCGTGACCGACGCTACGACTTCAAAGGCAAGCAGAAAATCTGGAAAGGAAAGACTGAGGCGTTGAAAGCAGCTGGCGCCCCCGCAAGCGAAGTTGAAGATGCGAAGAAGATGATCATTCTGTTCGACTCTATGCAACTGGCGCATAAAGTTATTCTAAACTCCTTCTACGGATACGTCATGCGTAAGGGATCCCGTTGGTACTCACTCGAGATGGCTGGTGTGACTTGCTTGACCGGTGCTCGTATCATTCAGTTGGCTCGCTCTTTAGTGGAGCGCATTGGGCGACCTCTGGAACTGGACACTGATGGTATCTGGGCTATTTTACCTGCAACATTCCCGGAAAACTTTGCTTTCAAACTCAGCAATGGCAAGAAACTGACCATTTCGTACCCTTGTACAATGTTGAACCACCTGGTTCACGCGCAGTATACCAATCATGATTATGAGACGCTTGTAGATCCCGCGACGTTCCGATACGAGAAGCACAGCGATAACTCCATCTTTTTCGAAGTTGATGGTCCGTACAAGGCCATGATTCTGCCAACATCAAAAGAGGAGGATAAGAACTTGAAGAAGCGTTATGCGGTCTTCAATCACGATGGCAGCCTGGCAGAGCTGAAGGGGTTCGAAGTCAAGCGTCGTGGTGAATTGAAACTCATCAAGAACTTCCAGGCTCAGATCTTCAAGTTCTTCTTAGAGGGCTCGACGCTAGAAGAGACGTATGGTGCAGTCGCCAAAGTAGCGAACCGATGGCTTGATATTTTGGACACTCGCGGCGCGACACTGGCGGATGAAGAGCTGATCGACCTCATCGTCGAGAACAAGAACATGACGAAGACACTGGAGGAATACGGAGCGCAAAAATCGACCGCCATTACAACTGCCAAGCGTCTTGCCGAATTTCTGGGCGAGCAGATGGTGAAGGACAAAGGTTTGAACTGCAAGTACATAATCTCAAAGACGCCACGAAACGCTCCGGTCACCGACCGTGCCGTTCCACTGGCAATCTTCTCAGCCGAGGAATCGGTGAAACGATACTTCTTGAGGAAATGGTTGCGGGAAGACCCAGGAGAGATGGACATCCGGACAATACTGGACTGGGACTACTACCGCGAACGTCTGGCATCCGTCATTCAAAAGCTCATCACCATCCCGGCAGCTTACCAGAAAGTACGAAACCCCGTGCCCAGAGTACCGCATCCGGACTGGCTCAACAGCAGAATTCGTCAGAAGGAAGACAAGTTCCAACAGACCAAGATGACGGACATGTTCAGTAAGAAGGTGTTGATCAATGGCGATGCAAACATCGCGAACAACAAGGTGTCCAGAGACTTGGAAGACTTTGGCTCTTCAAAGTTGACGCAAAATCAGTCGCAGATGAAGAAAGGTATCGTTACCAAGATGGTTGCGAAACGCAAGGAGCCCGAGCCTGCCGTGCCAATTGTCGACCCCTATGCAGCATTACCTAAAGTTATGCCCAGCATCGATCATGACTACTCCGACTGGCTGATGTACCAAAAGCAGAAGTGGAAGATTCAAAAAGAGGCACGGAAGCGAAGACGGCAGCTGTTCGGAGAGAAGGCTGTTGATGCATCGGATGCGATTGGCAGCTTCTTCAGAAATCAGGCCCAGTCTTTGTATATCAGCACATGGCAGCTCGTACAACTACGACCTACAGAGACACCAGGAGAAGTCCGCGCTTTCGTTTTGATCGACAAGAAAATCCACGCCCTCAAGATCATCGTGCCACGACAACTATACCTCAATCTGAGGAGCGAGGATCTTCCTGATGTTTCTATTAGTGGGTGCTCAGTCGAAAAGGTCATCAATCACACCTTGCCCAACGGACATCCTTCGATCCATCTCTTCAAGCTTCAGATGTCTGAGGAGACATACGTCAAGGAAGCCAAATCTATTTCGGCTCTTTTCAATTACTCCAGTGTCGAAGGTGTATATGAGAAGCAGGTACCACTGAACATGCGGGCCATACTTGAGCTCGGCAGCACATGTACGTTCGATGAAACACAGAAGGGTGTTTTAGGGAAGGGTCTTGAGCAAGGTTTCGACCTATCTTCGCTGCATAAAGTACGAACTAAGGAGCCATATCTAGCCGAGGCGCCTTTCAACTACCTGTACCTTTACCATGTCAACAGTGGAGACCGTAACATCTACGCCATTTTCTCGACCTCCAAGAGTGATGCGCATGTCATCATCCAGAACAAGTCAAAGGACTCCCAGGGTATGCCCAATGTGGACCGTATCTACCATGATGCTCTGCAGCGGCGCCTGGAAGACAATAACGGCGAGCCATGGCAGGCCATGATTGAGTACCAGGATAACATTCACTTCAAGACTACAATGGTGGCTACCAAGCGCAAGGCTTTACTGGAGATTGGAGACATCATCAAGAGGATGAAGGCAGACGATTCCGGGCCAGTCATTGTCGTTATGCAATCGCCAAACCACGCTCTTCTTTCACACGACGTACCAATTCTCAAAGATATGCCCATCCTACCACTCCATCCCGACGAATCTGACAAGCAGCTGCCACCGCTCGGTTGGCAGGCTTTCATTACCAGGCGATTGGTAAACCATTACCTTGACCTTGGATCATGGGTTGCCCATCTACTGGAGCTTGCCCGTTATGGAGATATCCCGCTCTGCAACCTCGAGAGCAATGATCCCCGCTTCCTCATCGATGTAGCGTATGCAAGACGTCTACAGAAGGATCGAGTGATCTTGTGGTGGTCTGGTCAGGCGAAGCCGGATCACGCTGGGTATGAGAAGGACGATGTGCTTGCGCCTCTGGACACAGTTGAGATGCCATCAATCAACAACCCGGGCACCTACTCGTCCGTGTGCATCGACATCAATGTAAGAAATCTCACGATCAACACTATTCTATCATCGTCCCTAGTCAACGAGCTTGAGGGCGCAGACTCTGTTTCGTTTAATTCTGCACCGTCTTACGACTCTGTAAACGACGGCTCCCATGTCATTTACTCTGACAACGCCTTTGCAAGCGCAGGTATCACTGTCCTTCGGGAGATGGTGAAGGACTGGTGGATTGAGGCTGTCCAAGCCAACCACGGGTTCAGCATGGCCGATGTAATGGTTCAACATCTTGTGCGCTGGGTTAGTAGTCCAGGGTCATTCCTTTATGACCGTTCCTTGCACTACTACGTCCAGATGATGTCCAAGAAGACGTTGCAACAACTGATGACGGACTTTAAGCGTGTGGGCTCACACATCGTCTTCGCTAGCCCGAACCGCCTTCTGCTACAGACCACCAAAGCCGAAGTCGGCAACGCATATTCGTACAGTCAATACATCATCAAGACAATCAAGTCAAAGCCGCTATTCCAGTTCATAGAGCTCGAGATCAAGGAGTACTGGGATTACCTCGTGTGGTACGATGAGTTCAACTACGGAGGTAAGGGCTGCAGCGAGGTGACAGAAGACGAGAAACAACCTGTGGAGAACATCATGTGCTGGCAGCTAGCACAGTTCTTGCCGCCAAAGTTCCAACCCACGTTCAATGACTGGGTTGTTGAATTCATCGAGCTCATGCACGCGCGAAAACGTCCTCAGATTACAGAAGATGGCTCAACACCGCGGGTTACCCAAATCCCACTACGCCCACTGACTGTGGATCCAAACGAGCAAACGCAATTGCTACCCAAGACGTTTACCAAACCACTGTCGAAACAGATGAATGTGTTTGCGAAGAAGCAGCACGCAGAGATCCTGGACCCTCTCTTTGCATCCGATTATGTCTTTCCCCAGCTCCCGGGCTCGCATCTCAAACTCAACAACGCAGTCCTACAGCTCATTAAAAGCATCATGCAAGTCCTCTCCCTCGACCGCGCCATATCTCTCGAAGCACGTGCGCTGCGGAAAGAGCTCCTCAACCTCTTCGACATTAAAGAATTCAGCGCAGAAGCGACTTTTGTAAACCCAAGCGCTGCCCTAATAGTCCGTGGCGTCATCTGCGACGAATGTACCGCATCTCGCGACCTGGACCTCTGTCGGGACTCCTCGCTGCTCCCTGTCCTCCTGCCCAACAACAGCGATGCCGCTCCCGTACTGCCCAAGTGGAAATGTGACAATTGCGACTCAAGCTACGACAAGCACCACATTGAAGAGCTGCTTGTAGGCCAAGTCCAGAAAATGGTTCTCGAATGGTGCACACAGGATCTCAAATGCACGAAATGTAAGAGGCTACGGTCAAACGAGTTTATGGAACATTGCGCTTGTGCAGGCGAGTGGGTTGCGACAAAGGATAAGCAAGAGTTGAAGAGGAGGATTATCTTGCATGGGAATGTGGCGAGGTTTTATACGCTGGGTATGCTGGAGGCCGTAGTGGACGAGTGTTTGGAGAGTTTCTAGTGTCATGGCATACCTACACGATGTAAGTGGGATGGGATGGGCGGGTGTTTTGTCAGTTTCGGGTATCCCTTCAAGCGCGGCATTTCGGCGCAATTGGATGGCGGGATATCTGTTTGTGCTCAAACAACCCTTTGTACATATGCATGCTTGTCTAGCGTTTACGGCGACAATGCGGGGCAAGAGGAGGGGCATTTGCTCCCTCCCCCCTGTACCACTTCGCGTCTTGTTTATCTCGACGTCGCTTTGTTAATCTACTTGTGATACACTTCTTATCAGGAAAGAAGCCTTTGGAACTCTTTCCAATCATCCCCTCACGACAAGTTTGCTATTCATGTATCTGCCGAGCGTGTATTTGTATACGTTAATGCGGGGTCTGCTCGCGTCAATGTCGCCTGGAGATACGTGCGAGCACGCAATTTGGCCTAACTATTTGCAACAGCAAGACATACACTAGAACCTACTGGTTGTTGAGTGCAGCAATGGGTAATCGATTGAGACGTGAGGGGAAAGACAAGAAATAGTACTTGCGTAATCAGTAGGTGGGCATCTCAGGAGCTGTGATTACGTATATATAGGTTAAGACTCATATGCCCATGCTGATGTATCTATTGTAACTCGCTGCTGCTGCGATTTCAAGTCTTAGAAGGAAAGCATCACGCCACCCCTCAATTTACTGTTTCCCAAAGGCCTTCACCTATCCATCCAGCAGAGTTTTTTTTTCTTTCTTTCTTTCTTGTTCTTCTCATCAATTCCATCCACAATGGCACCAGCACTCACATCTTCTGCGCCAGCACTACCCCACACTCTCCCCTCATCCACCAAAGCGCCCAAATCAATCTTCCCAGATGGAATTCGCACATCCGGCCAACACGAGCCCATCTATTCGCTTCTGAAACCATACTCTGCCTTCCCTGCTCAAATTATCGGTCCAACAGCATGGAGCAGAGTGGACTACAAGGACAACCCCGAGCGCTGGACCCACGTCTTCTCGTCATCTGAAGTTGCTGAGATAAGCGAGGCAGCGGATTGCTTCCTTGCCTCTGGCAAGCCACTGACGGGTATAACAAAAGAGCTTTTCCCGCTCCCGTGCTTCTCAAATTTTCTCAACCCCTTACGTCGTGAACTCATCGACGGCAAGGGCTTCATTTTGTTCAAGGGCCTGCCGGTTCAGGAATGGGGCAACAAGAAGTCTGCCGTTGCGTACATGGGGCTAGGAACGTATTTGGGCTACTTTGTTAGTCAGAATAGTCGGGGCCATGTGTTGGGGCATGTCAAGGATTTGGGCGAGGATGCGAATGCGATTGATAAAGTGCGCATTTACAGGACAAATGCGAGACAGTTTTTCCATGCTGATGACGCGGATTTGGTGGGTTTGTTGTGTGTAGCCAAGGCGTTGGAGGGCGGGGAGTCAGATTTGGTAGGTTGCTTTACTGCTTATTTCTGCGCTGCCACGATATTTGCTGACTGTGTCCCTAGGTTAGTAGCCATGAAGTGTGGAACTACTTACAAAAGCACTATCCCGATGTAGCAGAGCTTCTCACACAACCCATATGGTACTTTGATCGCAAAGGGGAGACGAGCAAGGGGCAGAAGGAATGGATCAAGACGGCCGTGTTTTATCTCGAGACTGGCGATAATCCGAGGGTGTACAGCAAGTGAGTCTTCTTCTCTGTCCAAACAGACCCTTGAAGTCGTTTGACTAATCATGTCCAGATGGGATCCCTACTATGTCCGCTCGTTGACTCGGTTCTCCGACACTGGCATCATTCCACCCCTCTCAGATGCACAACAACGAGCCATCACCATTCTCGAAGAGACTTGCCAGAAGTTGGCTCTGCATATGATCCTAGATGTGGGCGATATCCAGTTCCTTTCAAACAACCACGTCTTGCATTCGAGGACGGCGTACAAAGATTTTGCCCCGCCAGCACCTAGGAGGCATTTAATGAGGTTATGGCTGAGTACGCCTGAGGATGAAGGCGGCTGGAAATTGCCGTTCCACGACAGTAAGGAGAAGAAGCGAGGCGGGATTCAGGTCGACGATACAGCACCGATCGCACCGGAGGATGCAGCGTAAAGAAAGGCGCTCATTCGGAAACCATCTTCTTTAGCTGTACATGTGAGTAGGCTTATTAGTACACAATGGAGCAACTCAATGTTAAAGAAAATAAACCATAAATGTTGTGTTCCAATGTGGTATCATTTCCCTTTCGCAGTGATCTCCTGCATATCTTGGTATGTTAAGTGCCGCGCATGTTACTCCATCTCCACATAACTATGCAGCTATTCAACTGTGACCTTATCGCGCTTCGCTTGTCGGTGTCTCGTGTCCGAAATGTTCGAACTCCTAACTTTTCTGTATGCCACGTGCGTGCACTCTGGTCGTGTTACAGTCTCATCGGGTGTGCCTATGCACACTGACTCTTTGGCTTGTCTTTTCCCTGACCTTTCCGCGCATCTAGAAGCCTCGTCCACGTCCCCTTCCACCGCCTCCTCTTCCGCGACCACCACCACCTCGTCCTCGGCCACCTCCACGGCCTCCACCTCGACCACCACGGTCAGCCCCACCAACTTCTTTCCTCGCCTTGTTCTTCGGCTTGGGCGCATCATCAATGAGGAGTGTATCGAGCGGTAAGGAGTCGGGGAGGACGATGTAGCGGATAGTTGAGCCACGCACGGTCATCGTGTCGAGTGCTACAGTGTCTCGGGACTTGGGAGTGTACTTGACTGCTCGAAGCGCGACGTTCATAAGCGGCGAGACAGAGGTGATTGTACCGTTGACAATGGTGCCTGTGTCACATAAGCCAGTGTTCCATGAAATTCCTTGCCGAAACAGCGAATGTAGAAGTCTAGGGTCAGCTTGTGCGCCCTAAAGGACAGGACCGGAGCTGATCAAATGTAATTCTATCGGAACAAAATGATGCTAGTTGTAACAAGATGCAAAAGCTACAAGCTCGGGCTTACCGTTCTTCAGCTCGACTGTGACCGTTTCATTCTGACATTTCATAAGAAACCTGCGCGTCGTTAGTTGTAGTTCTTCCCAAGTCACAGGGCTGCTTTACCTGACGAGCTTCATGGTTACCAGTTTTAACTTTGCGCGAAAGACAAGACGCTATATTCGAGTCTTATATCGTGTGTATCAATGTACCTTGTCGCGGTGTAGCTATGGTGCGAGACAGGCTCGCGGGGGAGCTCGGGCATGGAAATTGCGACGGAGCTCAAGGCTGCACGGGCCGCGAAATTATCCGGTACATGTCACGTGCACAACACCTTCACTGTTAGAAGAGACACTCTGTCGTCTACAACAGTATTGTCAAATCTTGAGCTCTTATCAATAGTGATAATCAGATAGATCTTGCTACCCATTAACCCTACTCTTAGACCTACTTTCACTTTCACTCCAGTATGACTGCGCCTAATGCAATGTGAAAGAAAGTATAATTCACATCGTACTGATGGCATAGCGAAGTTTATGCTATTACAATAAGTATGTAGCACCAGGGTGCGACAGTTGGCCTAACTGTGAATCAAAAGATGAGTTACACGGGGGGTTTTGTGGGTCTACCAGTATTCTATAGTGTGTAAATATCAGGTAGGGCACTTGCACAAATTGTCATGACTGTTAGCACTCCACCTCACAGAATACACGCCCAGAGCTCGCTCCAGCTACATCTCAACCAATACCACTCCTTCTCTATGTTCCACACATCTCTTCCACTCTAGGCAGCCTGAGTTATCTTTGGATATCCTCAATCGTAACAAACAAATGGCCAAACGAAAGATAACTGCGACAGGCGACGCTGGTCACCGTGCCAAGCGTACCAGACCGACAGAAGCCTTTGTTTGGAAGCTACGTGCCTGGAATCTCAAGCAATCCATCACAGACAAGGTATCGCTGATGGCTAGCCGCACGGAAGCCAAGGTATTTGTTGTCAAGAAAGTCATCGAGACTCATCAGGATGTACACCCACCGGAGATCGCCATACTCGCCCTTTTGCCTGACTGCAACAGAGTAGTAAAGCCGATCTTCTACAGCCACGCAGATCCTG
This sequence comes from Pyrenophora seminiperda CCB06, assembly GCA_000465215.2. NCBI lineage: Eukaryota > Fungi > Ascomycota > Dothideomycetes > Pleosporales > Pleosporaceae > Pyrenophora > Pyrenophora seminiperda. The sequence continues at coordinate 743,319 of KE747824.1, read as the reverse complement.
ATCCTCAGCATGGCACTGCTATCTTTCAGCACTATCCGATGAAGGACATTCAGCAGTGGAAGGAACAAGAGTTCGACATGAAAAACCAGAAGCCAGTACCAGAAAGTTTCATTTGGCGGTTTTTCTTGCAAATCAGCCAGGCCCTAGCCTTTATTCAGGGTAAGATTGGTCCAGATCGCGACGAGCGTGGCTGTATCATCCATCGTGATATCAAGCCCATGAATATTCTTGTCGTCAACAATGGGACCACGTACCCTTCGTTCAAGCTGCACGACTTTGACTGCGCCATGGTCTACGAGGATTGGAAGGTTAATCAGATATCTCGCTACGGAACCTTTCGATGGCAACCGCCCGAGAACACTACAGAAGGTATCAACACTGAGGCAGCAGATGTATGGGCACTGGGTGCGTGTGTACACTTTCTGGCGACTGGAAAGGCACCAGTGACCATCGAGGAAAGCCGTGCTTTTGCTGATGCACAGTACCGTGCCAATAACGGGCAGCATCCAGCGTCAGTTCAAGAGTTTAATCTTGTTGCCTGGTATTACGACGCTCATGCCCCTCGGCGTATCATCCCAATCAACCTCACCAAGGACGAACATCATCAGCGAGGTCTTGGGCTGTCCATCGAAGAGAAGCGTTCCCAGGCCATAGGCCCGGAATACTACCAATATAGTGATGAGTTGAATGACTGGATGATGCAATGTCTCAATTTCCGTCCAAGCGAGAGGCCGAATACAAGTCAATTAACGCACGGAATGGGCATTCAGGCGGTGGACATGCTCAGGAAGATGGGTGGGAAGTCAGCCCTCGTAGACATGGAAGCCAAGTTTGGTGTCGGGACACAGGACGATTGGCGGGCGCAGTCTTGATTTGATTGAACATGAAGGAGGAGGGCCTTGCGGCGACAATGATCTGTGTAGTCATGAACATATGAGATGATTGAGTTCAGGGTGCGGCTGTCGAGTCATTCAAAGCTGTTACCGTAATAGATGGATTGAACATGAGGAATGTATTCATCTCTCAGTCCACTTTTCGCCATATCCTGACGACGACCAACTTTTCCCAGCCAGCTTTCTTGCCACTGGACCCTACAGTCTCAGCCAACCAACCTGATCCCCACTCTCTTATGTGCTGCTTGACCAGCTCAGGCTTATTTTGTGCACACAAAAGCACATATGCGACTCCTCGATCCTTACTCAGTATGTCCGGTATCTGCTCCAGCATCCTGTTCGTAACTACCATACCATCTTCACCTCCAGCGTACGATAGCTCTAGAAGATACGAGTCTTGTTCGAAAGATGTCGCCTTCTGGCCTTCCGGAATTACATTGTACTTTGCGTGATGTGAAGGGTCTGGCAGTTCAGCGGGTACATATGGCGGATTGAAGATGAAGACGTCGACAGAATATGGCCGAATCGCACTCGCTAAGTCGCCGTTTACGATATCCACAAAAATGGAACGCCCTTGCTCACGCTCCTGGATGGCACCTTGCACCGTTTGAGCAGCAGCTTTGCAAGCAAAGCTATTGATATCCACTCCGAGCGTCAGTACGTCATGTCGGCCAAATATGGTGCCGGCGTTAGCAGCAACGAAAGCTAGCACAACACCCGATCCTATGCCCACTTCGAGGACCAACGGCGGTATTGAAGACGCATTCTCAAAGCGATGCTGCAGATATGCAGTTTCTGAAGCCGAGGAGAGTGTGTCCAGCAGCAGGTATGAGTCTTCAGCCGGCTCGTACACGCGGTCGAAACAAACGTGGGATGTCGATGGCGTGGGTAGCATATTTGTGGTTGTGCAGGGAGATGGGAAGTGTTGGTGTGACCAATTGGAGCGGATGTTGGCCTGGAACACCCTAGTCTAGAAAGCCGAGGCTGAGGTCATCACTTCGCAAATGCATCACGTTTTCTCTGCTACATTGTCTTGACCTTGATCCATTGTCGCAAGATGAGAGTTTACGCGCGATTATTAGCTACAGCAACAGACGCGGGCGCATCGAGACCCTTCAAACCAGCGCCCGCCGCTCTATTGCCGCCAATACCTCTGTACCGACGCTTGCTACGCTCACATCGGAAGAGGCTGGGTGTAGAGGAGCGTTTACTGGGCGACATGTATGTGAAGGCGGAATTTAGAGCTCACAGAGATGTCGAAAATCCCGTGCAGATAGTGAGTCAGGCCTGACCCTGCGATGCATATGGCCGTGTTCATAACATCTAACATTCACAGATTGGCTTCTTGTCCGAATGGCAAACCTACTGTCAAATGCTCGAGGGTGATTCCTGGAAAGAGGCCAAGATGGACAAAGCGAAAATCGATAAGATGAGCGGTAAGGTCTATTGACCATGTCCATGGTTGGCGCTGACAACATTACAGATCAACAGATCGGCCAACTATACGAGCTAATGCAACAGATCAAAACCCAAGCTCAGGAAGACGCTGACGCCGAAGAAGCACGTGTGGTTGATTTGCTTGATAAGAAGCCGTCGAAAGAAGAGTGACAGCAGTACGCGTGAATCACGACGATTATTCAGCTTCGTTCGAGAGCAAACATGGCCGGCCAGGCTTCACATTTGACCAGGCATGCGGGATCATGGCGAGCCTGGATACTTCACATCTTGGGACTTACTATATACATCAGCAATGCCACGTTTTTTTCTCAGTATCCTCTTTCTTCCGCTCTCTCAACACTTCCTCGCCGCCTTCTAGGCCTCCGGTACCAACTCTTCACCTTGACATACGGCGCTCTTCACCACTTTGACTAAAGTCCTCGCCTATCTCAGCCTTTGTGTCGCTACCTCTTGACTGAGAGGGCAGGGGTATCGTCAGTCCAAAGACTCTTGTATTCGGCACCAAAGATCTCCTTGTTCAACATGTGCGGCTGCACCCTCTATGATTCTCCTACATGTGGCCATTCCTGGATTTCCATGAGCCAGCCATGCGGGTTCCTCTCTGACCTCTTTAGTTGTCCCCGCCGACAAACTTACCAAACCCTGGTCGCACCACCCTACACATGTCCCATATGCAACGGTGGTTTCGCAGATCCGGAAACCATGGAGATGGTCCAGGGGCCTTGGGGTTGCAACCAGATGATTCGGAATCATATTGGGGGTCACCATGCTATCCCCGGCCAATGGGGCAATGCACACTTGATGGCAGGGGAATGGGAAGGACGTGCCCTCACTTCAAGTGCCATGTCGGGTGGTATGGTTCCCATGAATCATCTGAACCAGACTTTTACCTACGATCACCGGCTTACGGGTCCTTATGGCCCTCAAGGAATGGTTGCACGTGCTCCCATACCTGCCAGCCCGGCAATGATGCTGGACAGTCCAATAATGTGGGACGAGGGGTACGTGGACGAATACTACAGGCACCATGATGACAGGCGTAAGAGGCGCAGGCATAAGAGTTATTACAAGTACAGGTATACGGACAGGACAGAGACCAACTGCACGGTCATGTGAGCTAGTGGGGTGGCGAGTGCATGGAACTCGGGGTGGCTACCGGTACGGGCCTCGGCTCTAGGCTCTGATGATTGACCTGTCATGTCCTGTATAATATTATCTGGTGTATTAGAAGCACGGGATTGGAGTATAACTATGAAGTGTATATATATCAATCGTCCGAAAGGTAGCCGAGTGTGCAAGAGTGAAGCAACCACGCCCTTGGTAGCGAATTGACGGCCCGCTTATTTTTTTAGGGCAAGACCCTGCGTCAACAGGTGCGATTGAGTGAGGCGACGAGATTGTGCGGTCGAGCTGTCATGGGTGCTGAAATAGGCTTATCAATTGGGTTACTTTTGCAAAAAGGAGGTTGGACAGACGTTCCCGATGGTATTTAGTGTGCATTTGCTCTTGCTTTGTTTGAAAGGGCGGTTGTCGGTTATCTACGTCACTTGTCACGGGTTTCCAAGCTCCCTACGTTCTGCCCCAAACATTACCCGACTTGCCCTGATCTCTACGCCATCCGCAAAGAGAAGCAATAGCAGAAATAAAACCACGACATACTTGCACAATGGCAACCAATGCGCCCACACTGATCAACTTGCCGCCGCCGCCATCCGGAGAGGAGACTCCTGGAGACGCTCCGTAAGGCACATGCACCGGGTGGGGTTGATGGATATGGTCGACTAACGCTGAACATATAGGGGCACTCCCAACTCGGTGACGACGACCATGTCTGAGCTCTCGACGGTGGCTATCAAGGACGGACACCGGGGTCACTTTCCTCACCATCGCAATCCGGCTGACGCGGAGCGTGCAGACCGCATCTCGCGCCTTGCGGGCCTCGAGCGTGTTGCAGTATCGGGTCGCACGCCTCAAGGACTCAACCCAGGCAGCGCAGCCAGTGTGCCGCCGGGCTACTTTGATGCAAACAACCAGCCCCAGCTCTTCCGCGAGCGCAGCACCGTCGGCAGCGCCAGCGCAACTGGCTCTGTTGGCGGGCGCACAACGTGGGCCAGTGGCAGCGACATGTACGAGCCGGACCGCATGAGCGAGGACCAAGACATGGACACGTCAAGCATTGGCGGCTTCAGTGACGAGGCAGCTTCCTTGGTCGGCTTCGGTGAGGGTGCCAGGACTCCAGCCCGACAGCATAGCCAGCTTGGTAGCCCTGCTGTCAGCAAGGCAAGCGCAGTGCCTGGCTACCTGAGGGACGCGGCGCCAGCCAGCCCATTGACGGGTGTCAGTGTTCCTTCGACTTCATCGACGCAGACCATGTCCAGTACTGAGCAGCAAAAGAAGGAGGCGCGCATGATGAATGGCATGACGTACGACGAGAACGTAGTGGATACTACCAGCCGTGCGCCCCCCGCCAGTGGCCGCGACGGAGACTCAACTTCGGGGGACGCCATCCGCGAGCGCATGGCACAGCGCCAGGCCGACCAGGAGGCCATGGACGTTGAGCAGCAGAAGAAGGGCTAGGAAAACGCCTTGGTCGTCGTCTGGGATCATTTTTAAAAGGCAGGCGTTGGGGGTTATGTGTCATGGCCACAGAAGGCTGCCAGGTTATGATTGTTCACGAATAATCACGAGTTTCTATACATGCAATGCCATACTAGTCTCGAAATACTACAGTCACTACCTGTATGACAGTACATACAACAGGCAAGAAGTTTGGAAGCCTCCTCCGTACTGTGTAGGCAAAACACTGGAGCCCCTTGTGATGTCGGGGTTGCCGCTTAACGGCTAACGGGCGCCTAAGCGACTGGCGTGCTTGTTCCCCAGCAAGGCCGAGCATGACGTTTCCAAGACGGGTTCAATGACTTGGTGGTCGCTGGTGTTGACGGTTGACGGTTGACGGTTGACGGTTGACGGCCCATGGCGGCCCATGGCATGGCAGGTAGCGAATAGCACCCCGCATTCTGCCTGCAGCCTGCCAGCCCCCCCCCCCCCACCTTGCCTTGCTTCACGTGTATGTGTTGGTGTCGGTGTCGGTGTCGGTGGCGGTGTCGCGCAAACATGTCCTAATACCTCGACGCCTCGCCGCTTCCCAACCAACCAACTGACTGGTCCTTGTCAACGCACGGCAGGACGCTGCATACGAGCACGACAGCACATTGTGTGCAAACCAAGCCACTCCCAACCCCGCGTCCCACGGATCCGCGCCTGTCGCCGCCATGGCAGACCAAGCTGATGCTGGGGATGTCAAGAGCACTTCCCTCAGCAGCTCGCTATCTTCCATTGGCCGCACGCCTCCGCCTGCACTCAAGATGGGCAGTCCGAGCCCGCACTCTTCACACCGTTCGAGCTTCGTCGAGCACATGCGGGGAACCCCCACTTCACCACGCACATCACGGCAGCCCTCCCTCACCCAACAAGCCCTACAAGATCTTTTGAACAACCCGCCGACCAAAGGCGGAGATGCAAAGTTTCAGGGACGCGACTGGAAGACCGTCCGGCTGGGCGAGATTGTCGACCCAGAGCTGGTCAGGTTTGTTGAGTATGATACCAGCGTCGAGGAAGCTACCAATGTGAGCACCTTCAGTCCTTGCTGCCGCCATGGAGCTGACATGCATAGCTGCTAGTCAAACACGGCGCTCCTAATGTAGTCCTCCTGCGCGAAAATGCAAACACGCGACATGCAACTGGCACCTTCGACTACAGCGACCTGAATGCCTATCTGCTCCTCGTAGTTGGCCTTGCACATCCCGAAGAAGGAGACATTGCCTCATTCGACCAACTCGCTAAGAAGGGAAGAGAGGGCAAGCCGATTCCGCTCAAAGATGTGAAGGAAGTCGGCGGCAGGAAGGAGCCACTGATTACACTCGATGAGACAACAGATCTGTCCAAAGCCATCGAGGTCTTCGGCAGCGGCGTACACAGAGTACTGGTGGCCGAAGAAGGCACTTCCAATGTCATTGGCATACTCACACAGTTGAGATTGGTTCGATTTTTCTGGGAAAACCGATCAAGCTTCCCAGCCGTAAACCAGCTATACCCGCAGTTGATCAAAGACCTAAGTCTTGGCTCCAAGACGGTTCTAGCCATCAAGTACGAATTGCATATGCTTCAAGGTAGACTTTCGCTAATTATCCATGCAGTGGTGACAAGCCTTTGGCTGCCGCTCTCGAGCTCATGAACAACGAAGGCGTCTCGTCCCTACCAGTCCTTGATGCGCAGAACAACGTCATCGGTAACATTTCACATGTTGACGTCCGAGTAAGTTGTTACGTCTTCGATATAGTGTTGCTCCGCTGACAAAGTCGTTGTAGCTTCTAACAAAGTCCACTTCTCTCCCGCTCCTTCGCTCGTCATGCATTCACTTCATATCCGTCATCTTGTCCGAGCGGGGGGTCAACGACGGCAAAGACTCATTTCCCGTGTTCCACGTCAACCCCTACAGTACTCTTGCGCACACGGTAGCAAAATTGGTCGCCACCAGTTCGCATCGCATGTGGGTCGTCGATGCTCCCTCTCCCGCATCCTCAGGGCCCCCAACTCCGGCGTTGACACCAGCCGTCATTGTCCCACCTTCGCCAATTACACCCCTACCGGCAATGGCTGGCCCTACGCCCGTAAACTCTACAGCGCCCACGCACCTGGCTGCTACTGGAGCCGTTGCACCGGCTATATCCGCATCTGCGATTTCGGCGATGCCGGGCGCTAGTTTATCAGGGAGACTCAGTGGCGTCATCAGCCTTACCGATGTACTCAATCTCTTTGCGCGAGCAAGCGGACTACATCCTCATGATCCTGACGAGGCGAGGCGTGCTAGGCGCAGGTCAAGCTCGAGCAGTATGAGGCATAGCATGGACAGCTCGCGTAGCGAGAGTGTGTCTGGCATTGCTGGGCGTCGAAGTAGCGTGAGCAAGAGGGAGGAGAGTGGCCCAGCACCCCAAGGCCTGGGCATTTCCAGAGGACGCGGTTCCTGATGACCGAATGGGTTGAGCAAGGATCGGCGATTTGCAAGAACAGCTTGCTCGGATTGAATGGTCATTGTTGCTGGTTGTTTGCTTTTGGACGTTTGGCAGACGTTCATCTTAGCTTTGTCGTGTCACCCAAGCGCAGTGAGTTTTCAGGGATGGGCATGTTCGTGAAAGTTGTCTTCAGCAGAGGGGGTTCTTTTTTTCTTTCTGGCCATGGGCATCTCCGACCCCGGCCTTTGCTTAGGTCAACATAATTATAGAAAGGGAGTACGAACGTTTAATGCAAGATTATAGTAGGGTAAAAGCACCTGACAAAGTCTTCATCTACTAAGCACCAGTACAGTAATGAGAGCGGTGTACAAAAAGAAGTTCAGTTTGTTGCTCCATGCCGCAGAAGCGGTGAAGGAAAGAGAAGGGTCCATGGCCAAGTTGGAAGTAGTAGACGATGAAAAAGCAAACAAACAAAGAAAATGCGGAGCAACCGGCTGTTAGTGCATTACTAATGCAATACAAAACCTTGTCTGCAAAACTACCCCTACCCAAGCACCGTGGCACCCAAGTAACTGGTCCTGGGAGCCAAGAGGCGCAAGGGCCCAGGGGCGTTATTCCACACACCATCTCGGAGGCAAGTACGGGGTAAGCGAGCGATACTTGGGTCACGAGCGGAAACGAGGGTTCCGAAGTTTGGAGGTTTCGTGAGTCTCATGGGTAGGCGTGCAGCAAGTAAAGTGTTAGACTTAGAGGGTACTCGGTAGAAAGCAATAAATAAGCAAGACATGTGATGTTGGCCATGGAACTGACTGCTGTATTTTTTACTTACTTGGCTTTTGCACATGAAAGTGACGTGCTAACCTAGCAGACGAAATTCGCGTACCTGCGTTAGTCTTCTACATCATCGTCCTACCTAAGCATCTAGCACCTACCTATCTTGAACTGACAGGGAAGAAGGAGACTATTGACAGGCCACTGCTGCCTCGGAGACGGGATCATACACAGAAGGACGGAGGTGGATCCGATGGGGGCGTCGGAAGGCAAGCAATATCCTACCTTGCACTATATGTCGCACTTCATATAACAAGTTTTTCTTTGTACACAAAAGTTTGATTGTGGTTTCTTTAGTAAGATGAAGCTGTAAGCATGTTTTGCTCGTTGGAGAAGGAGTGACGTTGAGGCTTGGACGATTACGGGGAAGGGATGGAAGACGAGCTCGGGTAAACGTGTTTCGAGATATGGCGAGATACGGGATGGCAAGGTGTGGGGTCGGATCGGGATCGGGGTCGGATGATGGAGGAGGTTTGTGATGAGTGTTGGCCCTGTTGGGGGAATGTCCTCGGCCTGAACTATTCCGTACCTGATGATGCAGCACGCAGCACTGCTGACGGAAGCAACCGCACGCACTTTCGGGCTTTTGCGCGTTGGCCATTTTCTTCTTTACCGTGTACGCAGACTCGGGACCTTTACTCCGGCGGACCCACGTGGTTATGCCTGTTTGGCGGCAACGTGGTGTTAGTTCAAGTCTGTTCAGATGGGTGTACCGGTACTGGTAAGGGCTGCCATGCCACGGGCGGCGCCTTGACAGGCACACAGGCAACGAATATTAAGGTTTCGCCTATCGTACAGGGACGCTGATCGTCGGGCCTTCGGAAGGCAGTGGTGACATGAACGGGAAGCTGGAGTTTCAGGGCTGTGGATAAGTAGCGAAGAGGCACTCAAAGAGGCGTATGCCGAAACGCTATCTTGCAAGATACGTGCAGCTGTGGGCGCGGCACGAAGAGAGATACGGATACGACGATTTGGAATCGTCGTATCGCTATCTCGTGACGATTGCGAAATGATTTCTCGAAACACTTTGACCAGCCTAGGTATCGAGCATGTTGTTTGGACGTGGTTGACCATGCTCTACGGAATGCCTATCACGGGCGCTGCTGAGGTGGTGGCAGTCGATATTTGGGGTCATGCTCCAGCCCAACAAACAACTGGACAAGTGCAGGCTTTGTTGTCACCATATACCGACAGTATTACTATATACCACGACCAGGCCCAATCACGACCTGATTGGCGGGCCCCCATCCGGCCCGGGAGCGTGTGTTAGTGAACAAGTGGACAGTGCACGGGGTATGTACATAGGAGTACCCCGTAGTAGGCGTTGATGCCAATACGGTTATGGTGCACGACAGCGTTTCAGAAGCGCCACGCAGCAACAGCAACAGCAACAGCAGGAGCAGGAGCACATGTCTTCATACACTATGTACTCCGTACCGAGTACTGGGGTTAGTTAGGATTATGGTTGATGGCTGGCACAGGGCACCGCAATGGCCTGAGCGCGGAGGTGCAAGAGATTATTATTATTATGACTCGCTACGACTCGCGGTATGGCCCATGTTTGCATGCTTGGCTTCGGTCGTAGAGGGTCAGGGATGCAGGCGCGACAAGGTTTTGCGTGTGTGCTGCAACCCACCGACATGTCAAAAAGTTGCTAGCCCGGCTGTCTCCTGCATTTGCGCCGCCCTCTTCTGCTTGCCGTCTGCCCGCGCTGTATTCCGTACTGTGCCCTCTGCATCCCAGCCGGCTGTGCTGCGCTGACACTGACCACTGACGCCTGCGGTGATCCCACTCACCCACTGTAGGGCTTCTGTGCTTGGTGCGTCGTGCGTCGTGCGTCGTGCGTCGTGCGTCGTGTGTCGTGCTTCGCGCTGCACTCGTTTTGGCCTCGCCGTGCAACACCACCAACATCCATCGTTTGGACCCCCTGAAAGAAGCCCCCCCGCAAGCCCCAAAGCCCCAAAGCCCGCAAGCAGCCGCATAAACTTAGTTTGGACCGACTGTTTCCTGCGCGTGTCATGCCAGACCCACCACACACCTGAAGCCCACCCCTAGCCGACGCTCACTACTCCTCTTTACACCATCGACGTCCGGCGCGTCTGCGCTGCCAATCCGCCATTGCGCTGCACCTCGTCTCCAACCCAGAGCCCCGGAGGATGCGCCAAAGCCTAAGAGTGGGAAGCTTCTCGACGCAGACAGACACGCCCCGTCCACCGCACAATGGCCAATTACGCCTACGACCACGGCCGCCCCAGCACGCCCACAGCTTCCCAGAGGACATGCAGGCCACACGCTTCTATGCGTGCCCTCAACACCACACAGCCCAGGCACGAGACCTTCTTCGACGACGCCACCCCCGTAGACCGCACTGCCGACAAGTCCCTCTACAACCCGCTCCGTGACTCCCACGACCTGACTTTTGCCGAGCACGGCAACGTGCGTGACTCGGTTGTCGACAACATGCTGCTCTCGCTCGACCAGTTTTCCACCGGCAACTGCTTCGGCGGTGGCAGCTCCGGCTCCCAGTGCGCAGGCAGTTATGCCGAAGACGACTTCTTCCTGCGAGACGGCTCATATAGGCCGCCTGGGCCACGCCATCGGGGGCATACCTACACCTCCTCGCGCTCCTCCGACTACGACCTTGGTGCCCACGAGCCATCCCGATACACAGCCCAGCACTCGCGTGCACGCCGGAGCAATAGCAGCAATAACATTGGCACTCCCGTAGCCCGCAAATCCAGCACTCGAGACATCTATTCCGCCAGACAGGTCAACAACCCCTATGGCCTACAGCAGCTGGGACACCTAAGAGGTGGCCCTAACCAGGGCAGCAAGGGGAGCAGCACCTCGAGCATGGACTTTGGCCAATCCACCGCCTTGGGCAACCAGCGTATAGGAATTGGCAAACGCTCTGCCAGCTTCGATCACAGCAATGTCTGCGAGCGAGGGAGAATCTCGCCTCTCAAAGTTGAATCAGTCTTGGACAGGGGGAGGGTTGCCTATCAGCAGAGCTGCTCAGACGACTATGACGCTGCACCCGAGCCCACCATTCCAGCAGGCCCACGAAAGCTCCAGGATGCACCCATGTCGCCCCGAGCCCTCCCTCCCCAGCCCTCGTATATACCCGCGCAGGCAGCCCGACCTGGGCGCAGAGGCAGCGTGCGCTCCAACACGAGTTACAGGACGCTGCGGAAGAACAAGAGCCAGCCTGGACCGAACATGAGAGCCCAGGCGCAGGAATTTGTCAATGCGAGCACGTTGCGAGAACTACCACCGGTGCCGCTATGGCATGACCCATCCGCTGCGCCTTCGCCCAGCGTGGCCGCACGAAGCCCACTGTTTCCTTTACAAGCCTCCGCAGCCGCACCGAAGCCTGGCTTCTTCAGACGTGTATTTGGCGGGGGCTCTACCAAAGCCCAGCCGCAACTGTCAACCGTTTCAGCCATGTCGCATGCGACAACGACGGCACAGAGGGATCCGTCCCCAGCCTCGGTTCGTCAGCAGCCCGCAGATGTCAACTCGATATACTCCATGGCGCGACCGCGTACGACACCAAGCAACAATGGCCACATTGCCACGCAACTCAAAGCGATGCCGAAAGCGCCGCAGACGGCCTCTTCGGTGCAAGTGGATGCATCACTACCTCACCCACCACCGCTGGGCAAGAAGCCGTCGTCCTTCTTCAGGCGTCGGAAGAAGTCCATGTCGGAGATGGTCAAGCCACCGGTCATGCTGGTCGACGTGACACAGGCACAAGCACCCAAGCCGATGTTGCCCGCCCAACCTAGCCCAGGCGTTAGCAGTCTGCGCCAGGTCATGAACCCGTATCTCAACGATGCAGCGCGCGTGGGGGAGCGGACCCACGAGGGGCGAGAGGAGCAGTCTGGCGACGATGCAGCCCACGGCGAGCGGCCTTCTGGCTTCTCGCCCGGCTACAAGCCACACAAGGACGCAACCGTACGTACCGTCCGGCCCAACTCGCGAGCCGACGACCTAACGCCGCCCGCATCACGGGGCGAGCAGCTAAGAGGGTCGCAGTGGAGCAACAACACAGGCAGCCCCAAACTCAAGCTGAAGCTAAAGCACGGCCGGCAAGCCATCCCCACGCCGCAGGAAGACAGCTTCCTCGCCGACAGCAGCAGCTGCAACGAAGACACCAGCGGCCGCGCCACTCCGACGGGCGACCAGAGTGGCGTCGAGCATGTGCGGAGACGGAGCACAGGCCCGGCTGCCTCGTCACTCAAGCAGCCTGGGGGAAGGAGCAGCCGCAAGCCGTCTGTCGACCACCATGACCAGACGGACCTGCTAGCACCCCACGAAAAAGTAACTTCAAGGGGTGCATTAGTGTCGCAGTCGGCGTCAGAGGACGATGACGGCTGGGTCATCACCGAAGCAAGTGAAAAGGTGCACCTCTCCAGCTCCAAGAGCCCCGCGGCCAAACGAGTTTGGCTTGACACAACACTCCCGGACTCGCTCGGTGACACTACGGACGACCTGAAGCTCCCCCTGGAAGGCGCCTGCTCCTCGCAGCAATCGCTCGACAAGCCATCGCTACAGTCATCGGCCGACGACAAGTCTCCCAGATCGCCTGATGACGTTTTCCATTCTGCCTCAAGCCTGCCCATAGTGCAGATTGAAAGTCGCGAGTCTACCGACATGCCTTCTCTTCTTATCCAGGACCGCTCCTTGCACAGCGAGCCCACCGATGCCGAGCGCGAGCGTGCATTCCAAATCTACAGCGGTGATGATTCGTCTAGCCTCAAGGCCCAAGCCGCTGCCATGCTGGGCGACGTCACCTTGTCCAGCACCAGGACCCGCAAGGCCTTCATGGACCTCTTCGACTGGACCGGCTTCAACATCTTGGCCGCCATGCGTGATCTCTGCGGCAAGATCATCCTCAAGGCCGAGACCCAGCAAGTCGACCGCATCCTCATGAGTCTCTCGGAGCGCTGGTGCGAATGCAACGCCAACCATGGCTTCAAGGCTGTTGGTGAGTTCTGCTTTGATTATATCTACAACATAGTTTGCTAACATCAACGTAGACGTTGTGCACACCATCTGCTACTCTATCCTCCTGCTTAACACAGATCTGCACCTGGCTGATATCGAGTCGAGGATGACCCGCAGTCAATTTGTCCGAAACACGCTCCCTACCGTAACCCGCGTATGCCAGGACGCTGTCAAAGCTGCGGCCGATGAGACGCTAAGGCCGCATTCGACGCAGTTGAGAAGACCGTCCCTGCCATGGACCGATAAATCGGAGCCGAATTCGCCAGGCGCAGATACTACTGTTTTCCCTGCAGATGCACCCGAGGAACCTATGGAAGCTAGGAAGTCCCGTAGCCGCCTCTCCATTCGACCGCCTGTAAGGAGTGGCTCCGAAGGACTGCTAACTTTTGATTCTGCGGTGTCCGAGTCCAATACCCTCGTAAACACGCCGTACAATGGGCCCATGCGAGGTTGGGAGTTCCAGATCGAGACTGTGCTCAAGGAGTTTTACGACTCTATCCGCAAGCAACGCTTGCCCCTACACGGGTCCTCCGACATTGTGGTTCAACACCAGCCTTCGTCCAACAATCTCTCTGTGGGTGGCATGCTACGCCGTACTCCAAGTGTGCTGAGCAAAGCACCCTCCGACAACGCAAGCTACCGTGGCCGCTCTCAAAACGACTTCCGTAGTATGAGCAACCGATGGGCTTCTAAGAACCGCTCAAAGCAGAAGCTATACCCTTCATCTACTGTAGCGTCTAGCCGCACCAGCCTAGATGATCAGTCAGTATGGAGTCCCGCAGGGTCAAGCGCTTGGAGTCGGTACTCATATGGCAAAACGGGTACATCAATGTCGGTCGATTCACTCGGCTCGCATTTTGCGAATGGCGATTATCAACAAGCCATTGGCTTTGCCAATGCTCTTAGTCAAGCCATCATCCGCGAAGAAGGTATGACGATTGCTAGCGACGAAGAGTTCTCTCGTGTTGCTCCGCTTTTGGAAGACGAGACGCTGGAGCTTGTTGGAGCCCCCTGGGCTAAAGAAGGTATCCTAAAGCACAAGCGCCATCTTGAGGGAGTTGATAGAAAGGCTAAAGATCGAGCTTGGAACGAGTGCTTTGCTGTGGTCGAGAAGGGCTGTATGCGTTTGTTCTCTTTCAGTATGAACTCAAAATCGGTGAGGCAGAAGAGCAAGTTACGGCCATCTGCTGGTGGCGTTGTGGGGGGTGGTAACTGGATGGACAATGCCGAGGCACTCGACAGTTTCCAATTGCGACAGACAATCGCCAGCGCACTTCCACCGCCTGGGTACTCCAAGGCGCGACCCAACGTGTTCGCGCTTTCGCTTCCCAACGGTGCTGTCCACCTCTTCCAAGTTGGAACACCCGACATCTGCCGCGAATTCGTGACCACCGTCAACTACTGGTCTGCACGCCTCTCCAAGGAGCCTCTGATGGGAGGTGTCAGCAGCATGGAGTACGGATGGGGTGATAATGTCATCAACCCGGCTCTAATTCGACAGGACAGCGCGCCTTCCGTCCAAGGTCACATGCCACGCCCAAGTGTTGCCAGCTCCATTCGTAGTTCGATGGACCATGGCTCAAACACACCCAAGCCCAGACTACCCGGCGACAAGGTTATTCTCTCCGATTGGAGTCCACCAGCATCCAGCATGATGGCCAGCACTCTGATGGAGATTGACCAGCTCAGAGCTCTGACCGATTATGTAAAGAACATTGAGAATGAGCTCTCGCACCACAATGAACTGAGAGCACCTTTGCTCATAGCCGTAAGCTGTACCAGCCCAGTCCTATCTAACTATTACTAACCAATGACTAGTTCTCACCTCGTCACCCGAATGCCGCCAAGGCCATGGCCAACTGGGAACGCAAGTCACAGTACCTTCTCAGGGAAATAGTCAAGTTCAGAACCTACATCGATACGCTCGCGACTGCGCAAGCGGCGAAGCAAAAGATTTATGCTGAGCGTGAAGCTCACGAAAAAGAGATGGGAGACTCTGACACGAGCGTAGACACTGACACCAGTGCGAAACTCACTGAAGATGATGGTGCGCAAGAAGCTTCCGAGCCTCCTGTATCAAAGCCCATGCCAAATCCTGCCCTACCGGCAGCTTTCCTTTTACATCCATGATCGCTCCGTCTTTTGAATTGGGCGTTGTACTGACGATTGATTCTTCTGTCACGAATAGTTACCCCTCTAAGGCGTACGATACGGCGTTTGCGACTTTTACATTCGTCAAGACCCAGTTTGAGACAGCGCCCGCACTCGGTGGCGTAGCGCTGTGTAGTCATTTTAATTTGTACGACATTTGTACGTTCAGCATTTTCAGCATTTTTCTTATTTCTTTTCGCTACTTCTCTCAAACGAATACGTACGATTGCATCGCGAGAGCCGCGCGTGCTGGCGGCAATTCTCTGTACGATTACACTAGCTGCCCGGAGAGCACCCGGCCTGGGTACATTAATGATTTTTATGGCGGTGTATATCTGGTATATCTTTGCATGGAGCTTCTTATTAGACACGGGGAAGCAAGCGAAGACGAGCAATTGTTTGAATATTATACCCACGCTTTTGGAACGCATACATCATACCCTCCTCACTATTCGTCTGACATTACCTGACATGATTGCGCATATCTATTTCAGAGACAAGACTGCATAGGTGATGCGTCTAAGCCTTGTACGCTACCAAAGGGTTAAGGCAGTTAGTTACATGGCTCTCAACTGCTGTACCTCAGACGCATTAGAAAGATTCCATTAGCTTAGGAAGCACAGGCTGTGGAGGTCGATGTAACACTTACAGCCACCACGCTCAAGGTCAATGATGGCATTTTCGAGGAGCGGCTTGCCCTGAACAACAACAGCGGGCACGCACGACGACGAAATCGTACAGGGCTGCTGTACGATTCCAATCACGCGTGTCCACAAAGCTGGACTTTGCCGTTTGGCTTGCAGCAAACCGCGCAAGCCACACGATGGGCTGGACTCTGTTAGCGCCGTCTGCGGAACAGCCGTGCAGAAAACGTGCAGCAGTGCGAACCCGAACCGTGTGTGTGCGTGCAAAGAGCTGGCCGGAAAAGGCGAAAAGGTGTAAATGACTCCGGAATGCAGAACAGATTGGGATAGCTGAGGACCTGGGCATGCATGCATACATCCGTATGCGGAGTTGAGGGCGATAGGTGTCCAAGCGAGAAGAAGACTGACCACCCTGGGTATGCGCTGGGAATGTAGAGGCTGACTTTTTTGCATTGGGGGATTAAGCGATTAAGTGATTAAGCGTGGTTTTTCTGGGACGGACCGAAGGCGTGTCTTTGAGAAGATGATGCAGATTGAGTGGAAATGGAGCGGTTATGTTAGTGTCGTCCGGTAGGTAGGTACCAAAGGCAATGAATGTCAGTGGCCTGATTGCTAGTCAGGAACTAGCTAGATGATCAATGAGCAAACCCATACCCCGTGCCTCTGATTGCCCGTATCCAAAGCCCGTTATCCCCACCACCCCTCTCCCACGTTCAATCCAGGTAGTCGGGATTTCTCGGTGATGCCGTCTCGCGCCGTGCCACGCGAGACATGGTCAAGCCACACGTGAGGCTCGACCGACAAGCCAAGCTGTCCGATGACCCATGGCCAGAAAGGATCCAAATTAAGCAGCGGATGCAGCGGACGAATCAAGGTGCAGAAGGTCCGGGAGATGCGGCACTGGGATGTTTGGCTGCATGGGGAGCAAACACGCACACACGTAGGGATGGGGGTGGAGATGCCATGGTTGGAGTTTTGGTGAGTTGGGTTGGCTGGTGGGTTGCAGTTGATTGTTGTATTTTGGGCTCTCTGGAGTAAGCAGTGGTCATACTGATTAGTCGCCGGTGGTGTAGATGCGTGCCGATATTACAGTAGGTTTGAATAGCGGCATGCCATGTCCCACCATGAGGAGAAGACAGCAAGTGTAGCGCCATGGACCCATTACGTCCCTTGACGCGCCGGCGTTGCCTTTTCCATTTTATTCCCGCAGACTTTTAACCCTGTGTGTAAGCTCGTTATTTTAAACGGTTTTCTCCATCTCCTCCGCAACCTTCACTACTATTGCCTGTTGTTGTGGCTTTTCCCTCCGGAACCGTGATCCCTGGTCCGAAGAGGAGCGGTAGCCTTACAAAGACCAGACCCCGCGCACTACCGGTACCGCTACCACTGCTCTCAAGTACCGGCACATGGTCGGCCGCACGCTATTACTACACTACAGCTTTCTTCGTGCACCCGACAATCCTCTAGTATTCTCCTCGGAACCTACGACGCCATACTCGTACCAGAACGCTTGAACAAGGCGCTCCCAAGCAGGCGTTTCGGTCGGCCAACGTGTGCTGATTTGATCACCGCTGGGCCTCTCCGCATCACGCGCCACAAGACTCGACTACACCTCGACTTTGCACCCACCGGACAGCTGGACATGTCTTATTATCCCGGACAGCAACACCACGGTGGTGGCTACGGCGCACCACCGCCACAGAACGGCTATGGTGCCCCGCCCCAGCAAGGATATCCCCCTCAGCAAAACTATGGGCCTCCGTGAGTGACAAAGGACCAGCCATGTTTGACCTTGGAAGATGCTGACAGCCGGTAGGCCTCCACAGCAATATGGCTACCAAAACCAACAAGCACCCTACAACAACTATGGCCAACCTACTCCACCGCCACAACAGTACGGGTATAACCAAGTACGTATGACCTATCGCTATGGCAGAACGGACCTGCTACACGGTGAAAGAAATGAACGGGGGAAGGCTGACATGCATAGGGACCACCGCCACAGCAGTACGGCAACTATGGCCCTCCGCCTCCGCACCAGGCTCCTGGACCAGGTAAACCTTCAACATATAATAAACCAGGAACACCAGAGCTAACAGCGCGACTAGGCATGATGCCCACTGCCACGAACAACCAATGGACACAGGGAAACCACAATGCTCCTCCACCTCCACCCACCGGCGCACAGAACTTTGGTCACGGCGCGCCCAACGGCTATTCATTTCAATACTCGGCCTGCAATGGGCGACGGAAGGCACTCCTCATTGGTATCAACTACTTTGGCCAACGGGGAGAGCTTCGGGGATGCATCAACGACGTAAAGAACATGAGCAAATATCTCAATGAGTTCTTTGGCTACAAGCGAGAAGATATGGTTACCTTGACAGATGATCAGCAAAACCCAATGAGCCAGCCAACAAAGGCGAATATTCTACGAGCAATGCATTGGCTGGTTAAAGATGCGCGGCCAAATGACTCTTTATTCTTTCACTACTCAGGTGCGTTATGCGTGCGATAGTGTAAAGACGTGCTGACTTTAGTCAGGACATGGTGGTCAAACCAAAGACCTCGATGGCGACGAGGATGACGGCTACGACGAAGTAATCTATCCCGTCGACTTCCGCACCGCCGGCCACATTGTCGACGACGAAATGCACCGTATCATGGTCTCTCCTCTTCAACCAGGCGTGCGCCTTACCGCCATCTTCGACTCGTGCCACTCAGGCTCCGCCCTCGACCTGCCATATCTCTACTCTACCCAGGGTGTACTCAAGGAACCCAACCTGGCCAAGGAAGCTGGTCAAGGATTGTTGGGTATTATATCAAGCTACGGTCGCGGCGATATTGGCAGTATGATTGGCACCGCGACCGGCCTGTTTAAGAAGGCGGTCAGCGGCGATGAAGTATACAAGAAGAACCTAAGGACAAAGACCAGCCCCGCAGATGTCATCATGTGGAGTGGATCTAAAGACACGCAAACATCGTAAGCTTTCTGCACATGCTACCAAGGTATTAAATCACTAATTTGGTGGAACAGTGCCGACGCAAGTATCGGTGGTGAGGCCACAGGCGCCATGTCATGGGCCTTTATCTCTGCACTACGCAAGAACCCCAACCAGAGCTACGTGCAGCTTCTCAACAGCATCCGTGATGAGCTTCAAGGGAAATATCAACAAAAACCCCAGTTGAGCTGTAGTCATCCACTGAGTATGCTCTTACCAGAATTCCATATTTTTTTTCCAAGCACCATGTACTGACAGTCCGGCACAGATACCAACTTACTATACACAATGTAAGCGATGGTGCTCGTTTGCTTCAAAAAGGGATGAAAAATCAATATACTTGTTTTTAAACATCTTCTGGTCCGCGTCCTTTCGCTCGCTCGTTAAATATCATGATGACGTGACGGAGATTTCCAATTATGGGCGTGGGCCAGACTGGGAGGTTCAGGATATGGGGCGAAATATACACGAATGGTAGTGTGTAAACCTATTCTTATTCTATAACTTGAGGCGCGGCTTTTACGGAAACAACATGCTAGCGCCCGGTGCTTTCGTTATTCATCATCCCAGTGGACCCATGTCCGTCGTTTATCGTGATGCAAATGCAGACCGAACATCCATCTATAAACACCCAAAAAAACCAGAGGAAAAAACCAAGGTAAATCATAGAAAAAATCACACCCTCACACATCCGCCATCTCTTCGTCAACCCAATCCCTCCAACTCGTCCATTCACCCCACCCCAAAGCCACCTTCTTCCCCTGATACCTGACCACTCTGACCCCCACCTTCTTCCAGTCCGCCTTCTTGCCACCCCACCCGGCCTTCCTCATCAGACTGACCAGCGTCTCCTCCTTGCTCCACCCCTGTTCAAGCGCCACATCCGGCAAATACGTGCTCCCGTACCGCCTGCCCTTGTCTGTAAACGAGATTCTAAGGCCATGCGTTCCGATGTCCCAGTCCATGGGACTGTCGACGCTCTCAAAGTTGGTAAGCAGCGTGACTGCGACCTCGAGGGTACGTAGCTCACGCGCGGTAATGGGCGCGAAACGCGTGTCGTCAAAGGCGGAGGTGAGGGCATACGACGAAAGGCCTGTGGCAAGCGGTAGTGCCTCAAAAGTGCCGATGCAGCCCCGTAGTCTCTTATCCCCTGACTTGGAGGATACAGTGTTCCATGTCACGAAGAGGGGGTGTTCTTCCTGGGTGTCGCTGTCATGGTCGCCATTGTTAGAAACTAGGTTCGTGGAGCTCTGGCTTGTCAGGCTGTTCGGTGTTTCGCTCGCGCCACCACTGGGCGTCGAGCTTGCGCTCTGCAGGCTTGAGGAGCTGGCTGACGAGGGGGGCGAGCCTAGTATACGCGATACAGCGGCTGGTTTGTAGGGTGACGCATCTACGGTTGTACGAGCGAGCGCATCGGCTTCTTCTTGTTCGGTTTCGTCTTCGAGCTCAGAGGTGGTGGTCGGGTCGGATGTGTATTTTGCCCACAGCGTTTGAACTTGGGTGAGCGAGAGCGCGGGCCGCTTTTCTAGGCTCGCGACGAGGCTTTCGAAGCAGTATGCGCAGTGCGCTTGCGTGGCCATGACGGGCGCTTGGACTGGACGTGTGATGTGGGGGGCAGTCTGGGTGTTTCGAGGCGAGATATGACGGCTGAGCCCGGGGTATACCGGTACAGCTGCAGCTAATGGGGCTTCGGGAGGGCTGTGCCACAGGCTCAGGAACTGGGATGCCTTCGGCCGACCTTCCGAGTAAGTCGTGCAAGAGCGCGTAGAGCATGTATTGTCATATATCTCTGGAAGATGGAGACGCTTTTGCATCAACTCCGGAGGTCGACGCGGGCTGTGGAGTGGAGAGGTAGGGTGTAGGAGGCGGGGAGTGAAGCTCGAGGTGTTGAGGTGTTGAGGTGTTGAGGCGTTGCGGCGTCCTGTAGGTACCTACCCCGCCCATTGCGTGCCTGGCTAGGAAAGCATCACCACTCCAACAATGGCTGTGAACAATTTAAGAATGATAAAGTAGTTTATTTTAATGCTGAACTTGCATGCTGCCTCGCGGTCCGGTATTTCAGAACCTTTCTCGAGTAGTAAAAGTAGCATCAAAGCCCTCTTGGCAATGATTGGTATGTAGCCCCATCTTCATGCACACTTGCCCTACGGGGTAGAAGGCCGTGTGTTTGGTAATGATGGGGTAGTTGATCTTGCCACGATAGATTTTCCTTCAGCAGGTCGAGCATGGGAGAGCTCTGTTGCTGTACACACTAATGGCTGGTTGGAGGCTTGCGCCCCCTTCACTTTGATGACTTACCTGATACCTATTCTGCAATCTTCAAGCACATCACGTCAACAGTCGCGCTGGTGGACCGAACTGACTTTTCGACTTATTCATTGCCACGTTGCATGCCTGCGGTAGGCGTGCAGTGGCTTGCTTCTATCCCTTGAGCTCGAAGCCGTTCATAGAAAGTCCGAATGCCATTGACGCCGACCAAATGTCTCATAAAGGAATCGAAAACCGCCATCGTCGCTCGCTCGTGATCATGTCGTCCTTTATGCCGAGTCGCGCTTTCCCTCCTTCACCTCCTTCTGTGTGCTTGTTAGCGGGTCAGGGCGATGCGAGGGGAAGTCTAGACGCACCAGAGCGCGCATGGTTCCGTGAAGAGCATGCCTGTGGTTCCTCCTGAACTTAGGGTCGGTACCCTTGAGCGAGGGGTAACGGTGAGTCTTGGGCTTCTTGATACTGCACTGCCGTCAGCTGTTGCTCTCCATGTTGGCCGTCTGCTCGCGCGCTAGGTGGTCCATCCGCGCCATGATGGTGTTCGTGCCATGGGGATGAGGGAGGCATACCCGTTTCGGTGGTTCTTCTTCGACTGGTTGTGTTGGGACGAGTTCTTGGATTCTGCGCGTCTCCATTAGCCTACAGATGCCGCCAGTGACGAGCAATCGCGAACATACTGGCCATGGCGACGGTTGTAGATGTCGATTTGGCTGTGTGGTATTGTCGAAGAGCTGTCGAGAGGATGAATTTGGCCGTCTGTGGTGTAAGCGAGTTTGGATTCGCGCTAAAGCGCTGTTAGCAGTTAGCGCCATTGGTGCCATTGACAGCCACGACAGCTTCCCTCGTCCAACTCCCAACTCCATGTTTGTGCATGCAGACATCTTCACACGCAGCACGGACACGTCATGGGCGCAATGGACGCAATGGGCCTTCTTCGTTATTGCAGTGTCTGCATCCCGGACGCTTTTTTTCACGTCGCTCGGCGCTGCTGAAAGTGCGACCTGGCACACTCACGCCTTTCTGGAGGAGCCTCACCAGTTGTGATGAAGCTAGGCTGAGGCTCTTACAAACCGCATCGCTCTACCTCCATTTCTCTCCGGCTGGTAGTACTTCGTAAGGACCCCCACGTCTGTGTTGGTTTCGCCCAATGCCGGCTTCTTGGTTCATCGTCGTTGTCCACTCTTCGTCCACACCAGCTCTCTGGTCAGCAGTGAATTCCCATTCGGTCCCACCCACTACTTTCACGTTGAGTTTTGCTTTTTGCTTCTTGGCGTGGGCATCGTCGACTTCTTTAGCATCTGCAATCGCCCTCCGGGCTGATTGGAGTCTTCATCAGTGCAACTACATCTCAGTCTTTAAATTTCAACAACACAGCTTCAGGTAGAATCGTGATCCACTGAAGAGCGCCTTTCTACTTTCCCACGTGAAGATGAGCGGGTTTGCCCGAGTCACGTTTGTTGCTTTTGTCCACTTAGCTTGGGGATTGCAAGTCATGCGACCCATGTTGCGACTTTTGCGAAAGGTTAATTGCGACTTAACTTTCAGCGACAACAGTACACCTACGGATCGATTGCATCACCTGAATTGGACTTCCCCGCGATCGCACTATGTACTGATCTGCGATTCGTGGAACATTGATCTAGTCTGATTGGCTGTCGTCATGAGGTCGCTCATGCTCTAGGTCTTTATAAGAAAGCCTTTGCAGCTGTGGCGCATTGCTCTCACATAGTTCTGGCTGTTTCCTTGTTCATCCAGGCTCTGCGCAAGGTTCACTTTCGAAACAGCTTCAACAATGTCAGATACACCGACAAGGATATCAAGGTTCTCCGACGACAAGACAGAGACGTTCAACGACGCCGATGTCACCATTATCGATCCGGTTGCTGAGAAGCAGTTGCTTCGCAAGTGCGACCTCCATGTCCTTCCACCGCTGTTTTCTTTATTCCTTTTGGCATTCCTAGATCGTGTCAATATTGGTACAACACTCTCGCGCCATTATCGTGCCTACTCTCATCATACTAACAGAACATAGGCAATGCGAAGATACAAGGTTGGAATGACAGGCTCAGTCGTAGTGGTGTAGCTAACCTGAACAGGCCTGACGGAAGACCTGGATATGACCGGTCCAAATGCGCATCGCTACAACATCGCTCTATTCATCTTTTTCATACCCTACGTCCTTTTCGAGGTCCCATCCAACCTGGCAATCAAGAAGTTTAAACCTTCGACATGGCTCAGTTTAATCATGACACTCTGGGGTGAGCTCTGCAGACTCTTGTCGTCTGTCAGCCACTCTAACGCCTACTAGGCCTCTCAACAATTGGAATGGGACTTATCACCAACTTTGGAGGACTAGTAGCCATGCGCATTCTGCTCGGGCTCTTTGAAGCGGGGCTATTTCCAGGTATGCATTGGTTCCTGAGCGCACTTTCCATGCTTATGTTGCAGGCTGCATTTACCTCATTTCAATGTACTACAAGCGATACGAGCTACAGTGGCGACTGACCCTATTCTTCTCGGCGAGCATCATTGCTGGAGCATTTGGTGGTGTAAGATTATGTAACGCGCTCAAAAATTGTTACTAATTGCGCTCCCAGCTTCTCGCGTTTGCCATTGCCAAAATGGACGGCGTCGCCGGATATAGAGGCTGGAGATGGATCTTTCTTATTGAGGGGATAGTTACTGTCGTCATTGGTGTCATCACAAAATTCTGGGTGCCAGATTGGCCCGAGAATGCAAAATTTCTCGACGAAAAAGAGCGTTCTCTCCTCCTAGCACGCTTAGGCGAGGATGCCGGTGACGCTGTCATGGATCGATTAGACAAGAGAGCTGCTAAGAGGATCTTCGCGGATCCTAAAATTTATCTCGGAAGTCTTGCATACTTTGGTGCGTAACATACATTGCCTTCTCGATTCTCGAATTCAGTAGGGCAACACAAATGCTAACCACACCTTTTTGTCTCAGGAATTATCAACACCGGCTATGCAGGAGCCTTCTTTGCTCCTACCATTGTCAAAGAGCTTGGTTACACTTCAGCTGCCGCACAAGTGCGCTCGATCCCTATCTTTGTCGTAGCAACAATCACCGCAATCATTACAGCATGGCTCTCCGATCGTGTACGCCACCGCTACTGGTTCTGCATGTTCGGTCTCGTCATGGCATCAATCGGTTACATTATGCTTCTTGCGCAGGATCACCTCTCTGCGGGAGTAAAGTACTTTGCACTCTTCCTCATTATCCCTGGCGGCTTCATAACTCAGCCTGTAGTCCTGGTTTGGATGTCCAATCTTGTTTCTGGACACTACAAGCGTTCTATTGCTTCCGGTATGCAAGTTGGCTTCGGCAACCTGGGTGGTATCGTGGCGAGTAATGTCTTCCTGCAGAGCGAGATGCCAACGTATCGCACGGGATATGGAGTTAGTCTGGGTATGTTATGGGTTTGTGGGGTAGCGTGTACGGCGCTGTTGTTTTTTGTCAAGTGGGAAAATGGAAAGAGGGAGAGGGGGGAGAGGGATGATAGATTGATGAAGCCGGATGCAGATAATTTGGGGGATGATCACCCGACGTTTAGACTGACTTGTTGAAACTGCAGCCAGGTGGTGCTAAGGTACATGATTGACATGTATGCTTAGAAGCATATTTTCACTACTCAGTGCAATAGCAACAACACAAGATATTATTCAAGTTGTAGGCCTGCGTTCTAACAACTACTGAGCAGTCTTGTTTGTACGTGGGTACAGCTGAGTACCGGTACGTGCTGAAGCGCAACGTCATTGGTAGTTGGCCCATGCGTGATGCATTACCTGGATAAGCGTCACGACGCTCTGCGCATGCTTTTAGTGAGTCGCGACATGTCAAAACAAAAACACGACACTGTTGTCTAGATGAACGTCCACCGCCATCATGATGGACGAGACGGGGAACGCTGAGGCCCAGTCGCCCGGCTCTGAAGCGGGCAGCTCACCTCGCACGCCCACGCAGCAGAGCAGCATTGCCTCGGCCAGGTCGAACAAGGGGGAGGCGATTGAGCAGACGGACTTTGCGAACCCGACGCTGGGTATAATACGCAGGTTCTCGCGCCAGCCGTCTATGAGCTCGCTGGTATCGCGAGAAGACACGCCCCCGCCTCTGCCACCACGCCCGGCGGCCCTTGGTCTACTGTCACGACCCTCGACCTCGCACTCCACGGCGCCCGCCAGGCCCCAGCTGCTCTCCAAAGCCACCACACAGCTGTCGGTTGCCACCACCCAGGCGTTTGCTACTGATGTTAAGCATGCATCGCCCACGTCGACGGTGGGGAAGGCGCACGACTCTGTAGGCGCAGACATGGTCTCGCGCACCGTCAATGATGCCGACGACACGGCGAGTGTGGCCAGCTTCGCGCCGACCGAGGCAGCAGGCTACCAGGAAAGCATACTGGGCGAGGTCATGGGCCAAGTAGAGAAGTCAGAGCAGGAGAAGTCGCTGCTCAGGACATTAGGACACAAGTTTGGCGACGCCGAAGCGCAGAGCATGTTTCCCCCGGATCCTTATTTTGAGGCTGCTTTCCGTTGCGAGTTTGACGATATTGACGACATGGCACTGGACGGGTCGAATCAAGGTCAGGCCCGCGTCATGTACCTAGAGGCGTCTCTTTGCTGATGTAGCCTATAGAAGCCGTGATGCATCAATGGCATGCCAAACTGAAGCATTTTCTTATCCTCTCGAGCGCCGGCAAGCCTATATATAGTCGACATGGCGACGACCAGCTCATCACAAATTACATCGGCGTGGTGCAAACCATTATATCCTTCTACCAGTCCACTAATGACACACTGCGAGCCTTCACCGCAGGACATGTTCGCTTCGTTATCATGTCAAAGGGTCCGCTCAATCTGGTTGCCATTACGCGCCTACCAGAGAGCGACTCGCAGCTGCGCTCGCAGTTAGAGGCACTCTACATGCAGATTCTTTCGACGCTTACTCTTCCTAATATGGAACGCATGTTTGCAGTGAGAGCGAGTTACGACCTGCGTCGCCCTCTCCAGGGAACAGAGACACTGCTATCTGCCCTCGCCGATGGTTTCACACGGGGCTCGCCCTCGACACTGTTGTCGGCACTGGAATGTCTCAAGCTCCGCAAATCCCATCGCGCCAACATCAACAATACACTCCTCAAGACACGCTCCGAAAACCTTCTTTATGGTCTCGTGGTCGCGTCCGGTAAGCTTGTCTCTGTTGTCCGACCCAAGAAGCACAGCCTACACCCGGGCGACCTACACCTTATTTTCAACATGCTATTCGAAGCCGGCAGCGTCAAAGCAGGGGGCGGTGAGAATTGGATCCCGCTGTGCTTGCCGGGCTTCAACAACACGGGCTATCTGTACATGTACGTCAGCTTCTTGAACCTAGAACGCCCTTCGGAGCAGATGCAAGAGCGACCTCGCACTAGCGACGGTGCCGACGACGAGGTCGCCGTCCTTCTCATTAGTGCAGACAAGGAGAGCTTCTTCGAGCTTAGACGCATGAGAGATGATTTGGTCGAGGTAAGTGGTATTCTTTTTTTCAATTTACAAAGTCTCCTTATCTCAGTCTAAGACACTGGGGTGCACAAAAGACGCGCGGATCAACAGGTCAGATTCACTTTGTGGGTATTAGACAGTTGTTGCCTGAGCGGGTCCGTGCCATGGGAATATTATTGACATGGGGTCATGTGGGTTCGGTTGGGAGAGGAGTTTGGGCGGGGGAGGGGAAGGAGTAGCCATTCGTGTTCGCATGGGATTGCTCTGGGAATATCCTCGGATCATGCTCTACTTCGTATCATCTGCCCTCTCCTCTGCCTTGTCCGTCCCGGAAGACGGGGCTACTTTACCACTCGGCCTCGGAGCTTGGCATGCCCGATGCCCGATGCTCCTTGTTACTCCGCCTGTCCTTACTAAAGCTGCGGCTCGGATCCGAATATTTATCATCTCCGATTCGATGGTCCGCTTCTGGGCACACGATTTGGTTGCGGGTCGTTGGCAGGCCGTCCTAGGATGAATTAGGATTTGCGCTGCATTGGAGCCGTTTAAGCTAACGGGTACTTACACAGAACTTGGAGCGCAACGGTTCCATTGATGCTATACGGACGGCTGTCCAGCAGGGGCGTCCCACTTGCACGGATATCGCTCCCGGTAGCCCACTGCGGCACTTTTTGTACAAGTCGAGGGGCAATGTGCAGTTTACTATGCCTAGTTATGCACCCTATTTTAACGGAGACTTGGAGAAGAGACGGTACGTCCTATCGGTTCCTTCTCCTCCCCCTGTCCCGTATTGATGTGCTTACTCGGATCTTACTTACCGACGCATGGAGTGTCGTTTTTTATTGAGACTTTGACTGCTGTCAATTTTCTTGAGCCGACTGTCGGACAATTTTACTAATACACACTGGCTAGACTGATCGATCTCTACAACAAACTCCACAGTAACCTGCACAGCAAACCCGCGACTCTCAAGGTTCATCATGAGACAAATACTATGTGCATCGCACTGGCGTGGAGTACACCGCTCTTTGAGCTGTATGCCGTGGCGCCCGCAAATACTTCGAGGGCAGCGTTGGCTGCGAGTGCGAATAAGATTATTCAGTGGGTGAGGCGCGAAGAGGAGAGAGTGTTTATTATTGGTGGTGCGGTATTCTAGCACCACAATTGCGCAATGGGATTTGTGTGTTTTGATCTTGATGATTACGTACAGTCACGATACGTGACATGTTTCTATTCTGGGCTGTTGCACAGAACATTGTTGATTCCACCTTGTATGCCAGAAGTATGTATACAACATAGTCCAATGGATGAATATCGAACCAAGCGCATCACATGTCGGTTGCGTTTCGTAGTCTGTGACCAGGCGGTTTATGGATTCTTATTGCCGCCATACGCAACACGGCACCATGTAGTTTTTTCCCATGTTTCGTTTGTTGCGAATTGTTTGCCTCATATGTATGAGCGGGGTATGCTGTGACAGATGCGACATTTGGCGAGATACGGGTTCTAGCAATGAAGAGCTTTGAGCTGGGTAGAGTGGAGGGAAGCGGTGGCGTGATAGAGTGTTCTTCTTCACTTTGGTGGACGCTTTTGCCAGGTGAGTTCTCGGAACTGGTTCTTCACCTCGTCTTTGAAGTGTTCAAGCGACGATGGGCCCGTCCCTAGCAGCAAAGTTAGTTTGCGATGGTTTCAACACTGCGAATACACGGATAGCATACTACCACCGCCATTCTTCTGCTCAAAGTCCGGCAGTCGGTTGATCTTGCGATATACCTTTTGCACGGCTCGATTGAATGCCGGCGATCTGATGAGCTGGCCGAAGTTAGTCCTTGTACGGTACGGGTGAATGGCGAAGAAAGGAACATGGACATACGCGTGCGACAGCCCAGGCCTGTTACCCAGCTGTCAGTTTGAAGTCTCGGCCACGTCTATGGGGAGACATACCTCGAAGAGTGCGAACCACGGCGCCATTGTGAGTTCAGCAAGACATGACAGGAGGCCGAGTAGGGCAAGTGGCGGATGGTCAAGGGCAGGTGCGACCATGGGGCAAGGGGCAACAGGGGCGACCTCGGAACTGACTAATTACTGACAGCGGCCAATGAACCAGACACCCGGGCCTGCAGTTGCGACGCGAACGCGCCTGATGCTTCAAGTGCGTGAGTGCTTCTTGGTGGCACGCTCTGTTTTTGTTTTGTTTCTTCTGTTGATTGTGTTGTTATCATCATTCTGGCTACCGATGTTTTCTTCTCTTCTGCATTTGTATTCTCTACCGGTACCTTTTTACTTTCGCATCCAAAGCCTGGCTTGCTTGCTGCTGTACAGTACAATACAAATTCGACACACAACCCCCACTATTTCGTAGGTACGGAATACCGCGTGCCCCTCATCCAACCCTCGGCCGTCCAGCGTATCGTTATACTTAGTACAGAGTACGCCTGACTTGTCCCATCTATCGTTAGGCGTGGAACACGCACAAGTCGTCGCACACGTGGCAGTGGAAACTGAACATCTGGTACCCGCAATCACTAGCTATCAACCGATCCTTTCCCTCTTGGGCGTGCAGCGCCCTGTGCACGTATCCGCCGCCTCCTCCACCACCCGTTCACTATTCAGTCTCCCACTTCTCCCCTTCCTCCACTACCTGGGCCCGAAGCGCTCCTCGATACCAGTACAACCCTCTTCAAACTGCATAAACTCCGCGCCCTCAGGCGCAAGGCGAAGCTCAAGGGCGTCCTTCTGAGGACAGACCCAGACATGGCTCAGCCGGCCGTTCCAATCTCTCCTTCGGCCTCGTCCAAGCGCTCCCGTAGCAAAGACAGCACGCGCTCGCTTACTACCTCGTCGCTCAATACGCCCGCCGCGAACACACCTGCCGCAAGCACCAACAGTCTCGTCATTCCCCTCTCCACCCCACCCACACCTGGTCCAGCTCATCTATCCCCTCAAGATCCGACCCCGTATCCGGCCTTCCTGCAGGCGACGGCAGACTTGATCGCCAAATGGAAGCACTTGGAAGACATATCAGACGCCCGCGTCAAGGATAGCATTCAAAGGGTTGGCTCAGACCAACCAAGTCAGTGGGCGAGGTGTTGGGGCAACGGCTATGCCATTCGCAATCGATATGGGAATGTCGACCCCTATCAGTCCAACCGGGTGCATCTCGAGGTACCAGAGGGCCAGTTCGACTACATCAATGCTTCACCGATAGTCCTCGAATGCTCTAAATCGGGAACCTTGCTCAAGTATATTGCGACTCAAGGACCCAAGGCTGATAGCTGGTCGCACATCTGGCGCATGGTCTGGAAAGAGAATGCTGAGTCCGCAGTCATTGTCATGCTCACCCAGACGTGCGAACAGAACCGCGAGAAATGCTTTCCCTACTATCCGCAGTCGCTCGACACTCCCGACATGCGCGTCAACGAGCATGACGAATTCCAAGACGGCCTCATCCACAGCCTGCACTTGACTTCATACACAACAGACGACGAGGCGCGGACACAAGTGAGGGAGCTGGACATGACAACAGATGACGGAAGCGAGACGAAGAAGATCTGGCATCTGCTCTTCGCTGGCTGGCCAGACTTCTCTGTACCTGAAGGAGATGACCGGGCAGGTATGCTGAAGCTGATCGGAATTTCCCGGTCCAAAAATGACGACAACTCGACGAACCCACGTATTGTGCACTGCAGCGCCGGTATTGGTCGTAGTGGAACCTTCATTGCACTGGACTGGCTGATGCAGGAGCTCGAAGAAGGCTCACTAGATGACGTGCCAGCGTTTGAAGATCCTGTGATGAATGTCGTCCAGAAACTTAGAGACCAACGCCCTGGCATGGTACAGGCTGATCAGCAATTCCAGTTCATCTACGACGTCATGCGCGAGCGATGGCGTGAACGATGGATTTCCCAGCATCCCGATGAAGCAGCTCAACTCGGCCTGACCATTGCCACGCCTCGGTCCGACAGCGAGCAGCCTGCGCTCAAACGCCAAAAGTCCATACACAACAGCGATCAAGTTCCTCCCGCATCACCATCCTCAACTAGCCAGGACCTATCTAGTTCGCCCGACGCGCGCGCACAACTAGAAGCCGAACTTCAAGACGCTGATATGGAGTACGAGAAAGGCAAGACCTAGAAGAGTTTGCTAGTACCAATGCATCGGCATTTGCAGGTACTAAGAGATATGCGCCGGTCGCCTACAAGGGCAAATCCCTTCATCTCACTATTGACCAGTCATCCGGTTCCAACATACTCTACGTTCGAGGACAATGATATTGCTCCTCTCCCTGGGCTTGGTGTTGGAAGCACGATCCCACCTTTAGCCGTAATTAAGAATGTACCTGCGAATGGTCACGTCGAAAATCGAAACAGTGCTGCAGACCTCGAAGCACAAATCAGCGAGGACGACGTTTCCCCTCCTCCATCGTATTCTGGCGCTCGCTCTGGCCCTCCCTCGTATGAAGCTCACCCTCCACCTGCTGAGCCTAGTGTGTTTGGCCTATTCTGCAACCTTGAAGTGATCGCTTGCTCTATTATTGGCTTACTTATGTTTGGCTTGATTTATTTATATCGAAGAGTGGGTGCTGAAAGCCCAGTGGTTTTCTCTTTGGGTGCATAGCGTTGCGGAAATACCCCCTAGATTTTTTGGGTTGAGTCAAGCCTCCAAGAAAGAGAGCGGGCCTTGGCAAGGTACATAGATTTTGCAGTCGCTGTATTGATAATTTTAGATTCTGCTCTGCCGCTGCCTAGCTTGCTCTTGTGCTTGAACTAATCTCCCCCTCTTTTTCAGTTCATGGTATTCCGTAGATCGTGAGACAAAGGCGGTGCATTCGGACCTTTGGCGGGGGGTGCTTCTGCCAAGGCAGCGAGGGGACGTTGTAGTGAGCCATCGTACACACTACCTGTACAAAGTACCATAGCAGACTTCTTCAGATGGCTTAAAGCGCTAACAGATCATGTGATAGTTGTAGTTGAAAACTAGCACACCCTGCACGCATCATGGCATCCACCCATCAATCTCGGTCTCACGGTCTCAATCAAAAGAGGATGCTTTCAAGTAGTTAGCTGTCAGCCCCAGCCCGTAATGCACAGCTTACTCCCTCCTTCCTTGACGCGTCTGCCGTCCCGCAGCACCACATCAGCCCTAGGCAGATAGAAGTTGAGTGCTGACGCCAGACAATGCACGAAAGACAAGCAAGCCCAACTTGTCCCAATGAATGGGCATAACACAGCGCATACGCAGCCTTGTTTCTCATATAACCCCGTATTTGCTCAGGTACCGCGTTGGCCCTCTTTTTTTTTTGTTTGCAACAAAATGACGCCAGTCCAGCGCACAGATGTCCCCTTGGCAACGTTGCTCCGCAAGGCGCAATGATATTAACGAGTGGAGACTGGAGACAAGTATAGAGCCGAGCAGCAGGTCCCTTGGGTGTCTGTGTCGTGTGTCTGTGGGCGCGCGGCGGTATTCTGCCCGTTCCCCGTGTCTGAGCCACACGGCTTTTGCCTAGGAGGAGGAAGAGGGGAGAACAAACAGGGCTCAGCGTTGAGATGATCGTCTCTTATCCTGCCCTTCTTGTCTTCGCATCCTGGCTTAACTCATCTGCCGTTTTTACCATTCCTTGTTTCGTTTATTGATACAGCGAAAAGTGTGTATTTTATTTTCGCCGTCAAGACTTGTCCGCCCGAGAAGGAGGACAAGGGGGCCATGATCATGTATTACCAAGCCACTCGCGTCGAGAGGGCTAACCTCTTTCCCCCTTTTCTTTCTCCGTCCTTGTTTAGATGACTCAGTTGCTGGGGTGGGGACGGTACACAGTGTATATCGTACTGTATCGTATTTAGACGGTATAGTCACGATACGTGGTCGGTTAGTCACACAGTCCTGGGCAGTGTACATAGGGAGATGATGGACGGGCGTCCTGCAACGGACAATATGCACTGCTCCACCTCGTATCTTCTACTTTCCATGCAACTAAAGCGACAAAGGGGTGCTCCGCCTGCATTTATACCATAACCTGTTTTTGCGCCCGACAATATGTACATATGTATCCATCTACAAATCCTCTCACCTTCACCTGAACAACGCATACACCGCAGTGGTGTTTGCTGCTTACAGATCAGCCCCACCCCCAATTTGATTATCTGATCTTCCCATTTTAGTGATCGGGCGGCAGGATCTAGATGGCGGTGCATCGGTGAGCTATGCACGTAAGCTGATGGCTTATGGTTAGGTAGATTTTAAGCTTCATCGCGATCCTATGGGCATAATGTTGATTTTTGACAGCCTGGGGGACCATGAGTCGCTCGCTAGGAAACACGTGTGAGGCGTTGGCTGGAGATAGGGTGTTTTGGTTTGTGAGTTGTGATGAGGACTTGAATTTGATGATATGCACAGTGTTTCGGAAACAATAGCCCGGAGTACTGTACAAATTGCTCCTTGAAACTATGATCTATTCGTCACGAGTTGTTATTGGACACATATTTCCCTCGTTGTAGGTACAGACATCTTGAAAACTTTGGGACCAGAGTTCGACCAACATCGAGATCGTGTTGGTTTCTATTTCTATATTGTTGGCAAACTCACCACCTTACTTCGTACACGTACGAGTAATGCGTCTGAAGATAAATTCATAAATCATCCAAAATTCTGTTAGATATTCTGTTCTTACAGATCACGAAACGGAGAATCGTCGTGGATATTTCATGGCATCATTTTTTTTTCCCGCATGGTAGCTGCATTACACAGACTGTTTCAAAACAGCATCAAAATCATCGTTGCAATACCATAGACTTTTTCTTGTAGCGCGTAGACAGATCCAACCATATTTTTATTGTGGACCTACACATATACTTGCTACCACAAGGTGCTCAACCTTAGATCCCAGCATGTTGGTCGTCAATGTTCCATCCACCACGTATTTGACATTTGCTTGTCAAGAGAGTTGGCATCGAGTGATCTACCGCCGCG
Source organism: Pyrenophora seminiperda CCB06 (assembly GCA_000465215.2). NCBI lineage: Eukaryota > Fungi > Ascomycota > Dothideomycetes > Pleosporales > Pleosporaceae > Pyrenophora > Pyrenophora seminiperda. Next base: position 709,586 of record KE747824.1, on the reverse strand, counting down.
TCGCTGGGCACCAGCGACACAAAGCTTATATTCGCGCAAAATAATACACAAGCTCAAGCCTGAGGGGGCATTGGGCGTTCAGAGGCCAAGTCATCAACGATACGACTCATCAACACACCAATCGCAAGGCTGACGGGCCGATAGCTGGAGCATAGTGGATCAATCTCGGGCACGGTACTTAGTAGTGACCAGCTGCACCTAACGGAGCAATGGACGCGAAAGTACACCTAAATGGCGTTAATCAGTCAACGCAGTTTTTGTTTCAGCACCGCACTGGTAATGTCGATTCATTGCGCGCTCCGATAGCGGTTGAACATCAAGACGCGATGGGCGTTGGCCTGGCTTTTCTTCATTACTCCGTAATGTGAGCATGTTTTCCGTCACGGCTAAGGATCCCGCCATGGCTATGCATATCCGTGCAGGGCAACGAACGTGGGGTAGCCCAATAAGGCTGTCGCAGCCTTGTCGACATTAATTCAATGCGAGATACAGTCTCGAGCTAGGCGGTCTCGGTCATCGTCGTGCATGGAGTGACGTTAGGAAGACCCTGCCTGAGCAGAAATATCATTTCGACGTCTACAATATGTACCAATGATATAATCAAGCATTTAGTTCCGTTCAATGAAGGACTATTGTATTGTGAAGGGCATTACGAAAAGTCGGCAGTCTCTTTTGCAATAGATCTCGGTATAGTTGCTGGACTACCGCGTATAAGTACCGATCATCCATGGTTGCCATCGGCATATGTAACAGTCGTCGATGAAACGCGTTGATGAGGATCATGTCCTGGCTGGGAGGAAGCATATGCTTGCGCTTACTTTCCAGTATTGTGGTACGAGCCCCCTTATTTACACAGTATTCTCCGCGTCACAGTATGGTAATGTACCACTTTTGTCAAGACTAGGTAATTGTGGATATAAAGGAGAAAACGCTAATATAGAATCTTGAGCAAGAACGGTCGTAAGGTATGGTAGAGCAACAAAACAAACGTCCATTACCATGGTTAAAAAAAGCCGAAAGTTTCCAGCTAATTCGCATCATTCAGATAGTGGCGGAACTGATAGTAAGATGATGTGTCGGACAGCATACAGTCGGACAGAATGGAGAAGCAATTCTTGACTATATGTATGCTGAAAGGTAGGGATGCCTAGTCGAATCCTTCGTGTGAAAAGCCATTGGAAGATGAAAACGGTTATCTTGTGTACCTAAACTGAGGGTGTAAAGCTATTTCGAGTGTACATATTACGGACATAGGAGGAAGATTTGTTACATGCCGTATGCCATATGCTGTATGCAGTGCCCTTGTGTCGTGCTCGGATGGTCAGTAAAGTCTCGGATACGGATCATCGTTAGGGCCGAAAATTACATGTTTTCAAAAAACGAAGATCAGACGTCTTGGACAGGCCTCGTACGAAGTGAGGTGTTTGTTGCTTATGCCTCTAGCGTACTTTAGGATTGTGCCTTGATTGTTAGTCATTTCGGACCGCAAATGACAGGCATGCCAATCATCTTCCTAGATAGCAGTGTGATGGTCGTCGTGTTCGTCCGAGCAGTCTCGTTGCAACACAACGCCGTAAATGACACGGTATGCTGATGGTAAAATATAATCACGCAGATACGTTACATATATAGTATAGTCATCACAAGAGTCTCGAATGTGCTGTTATATTGCTGAGTGGGGCTGTTGACAGTCCTCGGTCGAACCAGCGCGGTGGTGCGTTGAGCTGGGCTGTGGGGGTACATCTCCTTGTGGATGCTGCAAAACGGGAAGATCATGATCAGCAGGCTTTTTCGCCTTGCGGAGAATCTCCTGCTCTGTGCATTGGCCATGCAGTGATGCACGTGACACGGCATAGCAGTCGAAATTGATCAAGCGCGCTGCGCTATGCGTATGTATGGGATGCAAAGTGCCAACAGTGCCCGGATTCTGCTTATGTCATTAAAATCCAAAGTGCCAAGCTCTTTGGTTGATCGTAGGGCCGGACTCTGGCGTCAACGATCAGTCTGAGCATCGCGGCGGTTTGTGGCACAAGCGAACCCTCGTGACAGAGTTGGTTTCGAGACGTCAACAATGCTCAGCAAGAAGCTAAATCTACAATAACTTTCCGAGTCGCCGTTCGGTGTCGCTGTTTCGCTGTTCGGCTTCGGAAAAGTAGGTTGAGGAGCGAATATCGTCCCTATTTCCAGTCGGAAAGTTGATGGTCCGATGCCGAGAACAGGTAAGCGCATGTGCGTACTTTCGTGCCCTGGCACGAGATACTTACGAATTACTGAGCAGGTTTAAACGCTTGGCATCAAAACTCCAGACGCAGCGTAGCGGATGTCCTAAGGTTTGCGGTTCAGACCGTCCCCGTTGCTTGCAAGTTGGTACTTGGGTCGCAGGACGAACCGATAGGTCACCAACATAGCGCAGGGCTCCCATGATAGTGCCGTCAATGCTTGAGGGCTTACGTGCGAAACACCGTGAGGCGGAGTCTAAGGTTAGCCCAGAACCGACCCGTGCGAACCCCGCAACTGGAGTACATACTATGTAGATGAATTCCATACAATACCCAAGTTCTGCGAATTTGTTACGGTGCTTGGGCAGTTTGGACGCGCCTCGTATTCGTAAGAAATGCTGGCCATCTAGCGTTTCTTGTTTGTGGCTCGGCAGCTCGGCAGGGCGGTATCTTTGCAAGCTATCCAGTGATGCCCAGCGTTGTCCCATTGCGGACATGACTATTAGTGTGATGAGCATAGGTTCGATAACAAAAGAAGTACGTATCTTGGCTCGTCACGGCATGCTGGCAGCTGATCGACCCCAACTTGTACTCATCGGAACTCGAGATCAATTCGAGATATGGCTCCGATGCGTGCAGCAAAGCTGGGGCGTCCAAAACAAGGTTTTGGGCCGTGTTTGACTGCCGCCAACGCGAGCGGTGTGCTTCCAAGATTGTCAGTAGAACAGCACACTGGCGTGACAAGTATACACCAGACAAACAAGGTTATTGATAGAGCCGCAAAGCCAACATGAGCACAAGCGAAGGTTGGGTGCTATCTTAGGAACAGTATGTAGGGCAACTGTCTGTTTCTGAAGGACCATGCAGACTCGTCTCAGTTTGAGTATGACTGGACAAGGCTTTGCAGGCTCACAAAGTTACAGTTTCAAGCAGTTTGCGATGACAGCAAAAGCTTGTGGGTTAGAAGGAACGACACTCGCACAAGTGGCAAGGAAGATGGCCGTTAGCCGGCGTGGAAATGGTCCACATTGCCATGATGAGTCGACGTGAAGAAGTTGCGTTGTTCGCCCAGTACCACGGCCAGGCTGGTGTCGCGAGCGATTCGGTCTAAATTTCGGCCACACATCGAGAGTGTCCCCTGAAAGCGCAATGAACGGCGACCTACGATGCCTTGTCTTAGCCGCTTGGAACAACTCGACCTAGATAAGTTTCTCGCCAGTGAAGTCCCAAAGCGTCCAAGAACTGCCCAGCGCTGAGGCAGAATGTTGGTCTGATATGTTCGTTGCTGCCGAGCCCGCATTGGTCTGTTGGTTGGCCAAGCAAGAGTCGGAACCAATTGGGGAATGGCCGAAGAGCATTCAGTAGTCGCCGATAGAGTCTTGACTCTTGAGCTAATGGGCTATTGGCGATACGACGTGTTGCTATTCTCGCGGTCATGGTTGTGCAGGATTGCGAGTGCGAAACTCTGAGCGAGAAAGAGACGTGTCGTGGACAAAATGTCGCATGAAAATGTCGCATGTGTTGCGAAAGGCTGCTTACATGGTATAGCGGGTGGCTTGTGTCGTGTACGAAATACCGTACGCCCTTGCCTTCGCAACATGGCACAAACCGGGTTTCTCAGCCACTATGCCTGACGACGCGTTAGGGGGGTCTGGGCTGGTCCTACTGTGTACTGTACTGTATGTATGTACTGTACCTGTCGCTGCCAAGCCAAGGCAATCTGTGGCTTGGTAATGGGGAAATTCGAGACCCGCGTATGTGCATTGGTAGGTAGAAGAACATTGAAGAGTAAACAGACTCGGACCTGGGGCCTGTGCTTGTGGCGGCTGAGGCAAGTGTGAAACATGATTACTTAACCGAGCTCAGTAAGACAGACACAGCAAGAGGAGAGAGGGGATATCGTCATTATGCGTTTGGTTGGGAGAGCACCAAGGCAGCTCATGGCGCTAGGGCAACGAGCAACGAACAACAAGCAATTGATTGTTCTTTGGTTACCATTCAAGATGCAGTCAGTGTACTTCGTACATACCGTACATACTTGGCACGGATCTGTGGCTGAGGCGGTGTAAGGTGCATGGGGGGTGCAGTCAGCATCAGTTCTAGGCAATGCAGCCCCGCTGAATGTGACTTGTGCATATAATCGACTCAGACTGGCAGAACAGAGGACGCCGTTTTTCCAAGACGGCGAGTTTCGCGCTTGATGGTGCCTCTGCGTGCTCAATGGGCTCTCTGGACCTGTCGATCAAGGCGGGGACGGGAACAACGTTGATGTGCTGTGCGTCTTCTTCACATTACCCGTCTCCATGGTGAGGCCGGAAATGTAAATGCGACAAATCCGCGCGAGTGGAAGTAGGAGGGAGGTATTCCGTACTTCGTACAATACTCCTGGCAAAGAAGATGGTGATGGCTCGGCCGAGGCTCAGAAGAAAATACCTAGGTAGGATTCAAATTCATCACAACGACGACAACAATGACGACGGCACGTCCGAACTATCGCCAAGAGGGGCAGTTCCGATTACTCGATCATCTGAGAAGGCGTGTTTTGTCCGCACGCTTTTGGTCGTGGATGTGAAATTGCCGGTTGCCGAGTCGTTGACTGCGACACCTCGCCAGTGCGATCTCGACGCATTTTCGACCTTCTTTTCGCCCGCGTATTCGCCGAGCAAAACGTCAGCTGTTCTGGACGCGGGCCCCCAGCAGCGCGAGCCCGTTTTCTCATAGTTGTACACCAGACAGCATCTTCCCTGGCTCGTAGCCACGGTCCGCTCGTTGGCCGACTCCGCGCTTTCGCCATGTCACTCCTCCGCGGCCTTCAGCCCAGTCCTTGTAAGGTTGGCGCCCTGCATCAAAGCCATGCATCCTAGCACTTTGACCAATGTAATCCAGCCTGCGTCCGCCGATTGATGATGTGTGAAGGGACAGGGGCTTAGCTGCCCATGCCCGGCGTATTCCATAATTACAGTTTCATTACTGAGCTTTTGCGCCGAGTAGCCCAAGGTTATCGCCGAACGTCCGCCTGGTCAACCCTCTGACGTGAACAGATATAATGCTTTGCTACCCACATAAGCCTACGCTTGTACACTGACTTTGACTCTGCCTTTCACTTTCCACAAGACACTTTACCTACCATCTACTCCAACACTTCACTCCGTCAAAGACGCATCGCCTTCCTTCTGCACAAGCACTTGAATGCCCAGACATCACACCACCGCCTGACACTTTGTATAATAAACTTGGATACTTCACTACTCGCAGCCTACAACATGCCTCCACATCGATCAGACTCGATGGAGGCCCACGACAACATCAGGAAGAGGGTATGCAAAGCCTGCGACCGTTGCCGATTGAAAAAGTCAAAAGTATGTTCGTCTTCACGTGTGTCGCCAATCTGTCTGACCATATCAGTGCGATGGCGCCAGTCCATGCAGTCGATGCAAAGCTGACAATGCTATTTGTGTATTCGGCGAAAGGAAAAAGTCACAAGACAAAGTATACCCAAAAGGGTACGCTACTTGTTCCTTTGCATCATCGTACCCAGGCTAATCAGCGTAGATATGTCGAGATGCTTGAGCAGCAGCAAAGCCAATTGGTGGCTGGTCTTCGGGAACTCTACAGTCGGTTGCAGCGAGGCGAAAGCTGGCCTGGACAGCCATTGCAGGAGACTGCAAGTGGCCATCCCCTGACGCACGACATTCTAGAGCGTCTGGACCTCCTTCAACCTCTGAGTGAGAGTGGCACCCATTACGAAGGATTCGAGGAAGACTGCAACCGTATGCAACAACGGCTCGTCGAAGGCGGTGCTCCCTACACGCGAAGACGCATTTCTGTCAGCTCAGAATCCGACCATGGCCATGCTTCGTCAAGCTCGTCCTACAACGGAACTCCAGTCACCAAATCCTTTGCCCTGGAAAACCCATTTGCGCGTAACAATGCACCACCAACGCCGCCGATGAACAGCCCGTTCCCACGCCAATCCGAAATTGTCCAGCCAATCAAGCAAGAGCCATTGATGGCTTCGGCTGCGTTTATGAGCCCTGACGCTATGGATCCTTCCGCTTTGTCAAGGGCACCGTGGATGAACGATTCAACCATGATAATGGAGGATACGATTGACTTCAAGCCAATGTACGCATTCGACAGCTACGGTGGCTACGATCAAAACATGATGGTAGACACGATTGCGATGAACCCAAGCGACCCTATGATGCCCGACTGGAATACGCACAGCGACCTAGACTTTACCACCTACATTCAAAATCCAGCCCGTGCTTGAGTCTTCGTCCGGGCTTATCTCCGCTCTTCCTCCGCGTCTTCGATTAGCGTTCAAGCGTTTTGTGGTACTTTGGATTCTTAGAAACACGGCATTTGTTTCAGCCATGGTAGTAGGCGTTCATCGGTCAGGGTCGACATCCGAGGATTAACTGGCGAATTTCTTTCAAGTTTAACAATCAGCATCTCAACGCTTCACTATGACGTGAACTGGATTTGATATGCAGGGCACGGCCTTGACGAAACTCCGCGGATCGGCATTTCTACAGCATAGAACACGGTCATGTTCAATAGAGGAGTTGGACATGTGATAGTGTCATAGATATTAATCCTATCATTTCGAGATGATGTTGATCCTTAATTGCGGCTGCCATGTGTGCGCCTTGGCTTTGCATTACTAAACAAAGCCGCAGCCACTTTTCTCCACCGCACTGCCACAACGCCTGAAGGCTTGAGCGAACAACATCTCCATTCGGCATGCCGCCCGAAACCCTCTTGTCACGCTTCACGTGGTGGACAGCGGCAGAAAGGATATCTACCAGCGCTCCACATGCTCCCGAGCTCATTAGGCTAATCAAACGTCACCTACGTATCTAAGTCTGCTATGCGCACTTTTCCTCCGCAATCATCTACACAGTAATATACTGGATTTGAAGCCATAGTTCAACCAAAACTACCACCTCTCTCCATTTGAGGCATAAATCAGATCGCTCAGCAGCGGTGAGTAGCTTTGACAGCAGCCCCGCACCAGACTTTTACCCCTCATCACACCACCCCCCACGAATCAGCGACATGCGCCTATCAGATTCGGACATCCAGCTAATAGGAGCGACGAGGTAGGCCATACGTGTCAGACTGCACCACATTACGAAGCTAGCTCAGTCATATTGTCGCCCGCATCATGTCTTCAGCCAAAGCGTTTACGTTTCTGCCACTGGGCGCCATCATCCAAAAGTTTACTGTAAACGGAAAGAACATTGTGCAAGGCTTTCCATCTGCAGATCTGTATAAGCAATATAATGCACCCTTCTTTGGCGAAACCATTGGCCGTATCGCCAATCGCGTGTCCAAGGCCAAGATCAATGATTTGAACGGAAAATCGTACCAGCTGGCCGTCAACAACGGTCCCAACTCCCTCCACGGTGGAGATCTTGGCTTTGGAAAGCGGGAATTCGAAGGGCCATCTACCGTTCAGCGCAATGGCAAGGAGGCTACTTTCTTCAAATATGTCAGCAAGGATGGCGAAGAGGGCTACCCTGGCACTCTAGAGGTACGCGTGTGGTATGTCCAGGAAAAAGAACTTGTCGGTGGTGCTCAGCAAGAGGTTTTGCATATTGAGTATGAGGCTGAATTGGTTGGCGATGAAGTCGCTGAGACTGCAATCAACATGACCAACCACAGGTAGGCTTTGTGCAACACGTTGAACGGGGTATTTTGCTTACTAACTTTGTAGCTACTTCAACTTGACTGGTGGATCCAGCATCGCAGGAACAGAAGTCAATCTCATTACAAACAAGTACCAAGTCGTCGACGAGGGCGGTATCCCCACAGGGCCTATCGAGGAGTACCCTGGCGTTAGCTCCAAGACGAAATTCACGCTGGGCGAGAAGGAGCCCGACATTGACGACTGCTTCGTGACCGACACCGACCCTAGCGGCATTCCTGTTGACACTCGCTCATCGCCACTGCAGAAGCTTGCATCGTTCTACCACCCGGAAAGCAAAATTCATCTCGAAATCCACTCGACCGAGCCGGCATTCCAGTTTTACACTGGCAAATACATTGACGTCCCTGCCGTTGGCGACTTACCCGCTAGGGGCCCTCGTTCAGGCTTTTGTGTCGAACCAAGTCGCTATGTAAACGCCATTAACATGCCCTCGTACAAGCATATGATGGTTCTTAAGAAAGGCGAAAAGTACGGGACCAGGATCGTATACCGCGGCTGGCAATCCTGAGCAAGTTGCTACAAGGTCTCAAATAGAACATGTTTCTCCAAGGGCGTTGGCTAGCATTGTCCCACCGAGAACCTTCGCCATAAATTTGACGAAGTCGAAAATGAGCCAAATAAACATTTTCTCTGGGCAGTCACTTATTCTCATCAAGTATACGTCTCCGTTTCTCACTCTCTATTTCGTCCAGTTCAATGCTCATCCTCGTCTGCCACCAGTCTCCTGACTGTGCGGCAACGCAACACCTTCACAACGCTAGTGGCTTGCCTACGATCCTTTAGGTTTCCAAAACGCTACAATCAACCAACCGTTGCGAACCCTCCGGATTGTCCCGTAGAAGGATCTAGACGCTTAGATTTCACATTGCTGGGGCATATGGCCCACTTCACGACGTCATAGCCAGCGCGATATCCGGCTAACTAACGTCTAGCTTTACGCCCGGTGAGGACTATAGCTTTTTGTTTGCCGATCATCCGTCCCACCCGTTACCCGAGCCTGAAAGGTTATACCCACCTCACTCACATATTATCCGGCTTTTGGCAAAGCTTTAAGCATGTTAAATGGTATGGAATAGGAAAGGGAAGATGGATCAGACCTTGGCCAAATTGTAAAAACTTATTCAGTGGCAGTTTGAAGCCTCAATGCTGGAGGCGTTTATATCACAGGGTGTTGTCATTGCACATGCCATGAATTTCACCGTACCCACAGAGGTATTTACATGTCGAACATGCGATTCCTGTGGCTATCACCGCCGGCCCATATCAAGTGCTCCGATTAGCGTTTCTAGACCCATGTCCACGCCTCCTCTACCGCTCTCGCATCAAACACCAATTCCGAGCTTTGTATTGAAAGATTGTATGGCTAGACCTCCCCTTCCTGCTGTTCATCGTATCTGGGCACAAAAGGATCGGGAACGCGTACCACACCAGCCACTTGATGCCATTGTCTGCAGGAGCTCAAGCGTCTAGCTCCTTGACCACATCCTGGGGCATTGCTCGGTTCATGGGAAAACGTTAGGCGTGCGCCATCCCGCTATTTTTAGCCAAGAGAACGAGATTTAGTCGACCGAAAGAGCGAAACCAGCTGTTTGAGGATAAGTTGGGATACTAAATTGGCTTCCTCATCAGCAAGGAACCTATTGTCCTCACTTTGCACACCTTCCTCAATCACAAGGGATATTCAGAATCTTTCCATAAGTGACGGTACACTATACTAATTGTGCGGCGTTTTGGCTAGCGACTTAAAAACGGCGGTAAAAAAAGTAAAAAAAAGGGACACACGGCTAGTTTTGACGAGTACCTAACCCGCGAACAAGGTCAGTGTTTTGCCGATCTCAGTGCCGAGGGCTTAAATAAGGAATTTTATTCAATTCCTTGCAATGTGTACACGATGGAAGGTGTTGCTGATATATAGCTAGTTTGTTGTCGTAATGTTGTTTCTAGAGAACAACCTCTTCGACGGCTCAACTCAACCCACAGTCTTTCACAAGTGTAACATACTCCACCCCATCCCTTCTCGTCCCACCGCCACACTCACACCATAGCCACACCTCCTTTTCACCCTAACCCCTGCGCTACATGTTATGCGCCAGATAATACCAGTTCTCTCGCATGCGATCCCAGCCCGTCGTAGCTCGCAGACATTGGCTGTAATTAGGTAGATGCATATATGCATAGCTCAGCGGCTCTAAAGTAGTTGGATGACGAGCTTTCCTGCTCGTTTTTGTGGCACATGCAAACATAGGTGTACATACAGGCTACGCCAAGCTAATGCTAGCAAATATCAAGTAGATATCGATGAAGAGGTGCATGTAATGTAATGTAATGTCGTGCCGGTTTTCCGAGTGCCATTGAGTTATTAGATGAGGGAAGGCACTTGGAAACTTTGTTTTTACTTGTTTCTGCCGCACAGTTTTGTGTCTATGCTCGTTGCATTTCTTTTGCCGTGCTATTCGCTATTCCCGCCCTGCGCCACACGAACTTTTCACATGCTATGTCACTTTCTACTCAATATTCTCCATTACACTCGTGCCGTCAGTCGCCCTGCTCAATCCCCGAGAACCAACCATAGTCTTTGACTTACCGTGCTCACATACAAACCCTTTCGGCTAGTACGATCATCGTCTAAGCCTGTCCACCATACCTACGCGTCACAAAAAGCTGCGTCATTTTAAATGAATTTACGTGACACTTGACAGAATTGTCCGGCATAACGTTGCGATTATGGAGACATAAATTTTGCCAAATGAATCGAAGAATTGGTAGAGTAATGTTGTTGCGAAGTGGAGAGGTGGATGATCAGATACGAGAGGTGTTGGGGTCTGCGGAGTCATTCAAAAAGTGACTCACTTAAGTATCTAATAACAACCAGTCCAGCATTGGAGCGCACTATATTGTGGTATACAGGGTAAGCACAGTAGAACGTCTATGCAGAGCCGTTATTTTAGGCCACAGAATATCCCTCATTGGCTATGATCTGATCATAGATGCCTACTGTGATTGTGGCGGAAGTGGCGCGGGGGTCTGCGCCTCAGCACAGACGTGTTACTCTGCTTGGGTACTTACCCTCCGTACTACATACAGTACTTCGTAGATGAGTCATTCCTACAAACAAAAGATTCTTCTTTCGTCACACAGTAGCTTTTCCATTTTCAAGACTGTTCTCCATCTGTTGGAATTCCATATTCATCTCACCTGTCGAGTTTGTAACATCAGCCGATTAAAGCTCATGACGACCATGGACGAATCGCTTCAGACACGGCTACAGAAGCTTGACATCCAACAACCTGATATCCCAGAATGCTACCCATCCTTGAATCCTTTCGATGTATATCGCATTCACCTCGCCAATGTCCTTTCAGAGGTAACGGGCGTCCAGCCTAAGACTATCTACCCTCTGCTGCAACGAACGGCAACCTTAGACAAGGGCGATCTTTTGCTCCCAGTGCCAGCTCTGAAGGTCAAAGGAGAGAGACCTGATGTACTTGCGAGTCAGTGGGCCGACCAGGTAATTTGGCCTATGATGTTAGAACGTAATCAAACCCTTAGGTATACTCCCCACTAACTAGCACTTTTAGTTTCCTGAGTCCACACTAGTTTCCAAGCCCATCGTTGACGGACAGTTCATCCGATTCTACTTCAAACCCACCGCGCTCGTTAAGAAAGTCATACCAGCTGTTCTTCAAATTCGGACTGAGTGGGGCAACAACCCCCTGCTCGGGTTGAAGGATGCCAATGACGCCTCGAAAGGCCAGAAACGCATCGTTATAGAGTTCTCGTCGCCCAATATCGCAAAACCCTTCCACCAAGGTCATCTACGAAGTACCATTATTGGAGGTTTTCTCGCCAACCTCTATAAGGGTGCTGGGTGGGATGTTGTGCGCTTGAATTATCTTGGCGATTGGGGTAAACAGTATGGGTTGTTGGCGTTGGGCTTTAAGATGTTTGGGGACGATAAGGTACTTGAAGGAGACCCAATCCATCATTTGTACCAGATATACGTCAAGATCAACTCGCTGCTTGCTGATGAACGCAAAGAGATCGAACAACTGGAGAAAGACCGCAAGGACGCCTCAAAACTTAGGAATGAAGGACTAGACGAGCAAGCCCGAAAGTATTTCAAAGCCATGTGCGACAATGATCCAGAAGCTATCAGCATGTGGAAGAAGTTCCGGGAACTCAGCATACAGAGATATAAAGAGGCCTATACTCGGTTGAACATCCATTTCGATGAGTACGCGGGTGAGAGCCTTGTCCGGGAAGAGAGTATGAAGATTGCACAGAAACAATTGGAGAGCAAGGGTCTACTAGAAGAGTCGCAAGGGGCTGCAATCGTGGACTTCTCCAAACATGTTCCCGGCAAGGTAGGCAAAGCTCTCGGTAAAGCCCTCATACGCAAAACAGACGGCACGAGCCTTTATCTCACTCGCGATGTCGGCGCATTGTTCGAACGAAATGAGCACTTCAAATTCGATCAGATGATGTATGTCGTCGCAAGTGATCAGGAGCTGCACCTTAAGCAACTGTTCAAACTCATCGAGTTGACTGGCAACGAGGACCTACACTCTCGGATTACCCACGTCAATTTTGGTCTAGTACTAGGAATGAGTACCCGTAGGGGAACAGTCGTGTTCTTGGACGATGTGTTGAAGGATGTGGGCGAAAAGATGCATGAAGTAATGAGGAAAAACGAAACCAAATATGCCCAAGTGGCAGACCCTGAAAGGACTGCCGATGTTCTTGGTATCAGCAGTGTCATGGTCCAGGATATGAGCGGAAAACGGTATGATTCATCCATTTCACAGCATCGTCCCAAAATTTTATTAAGCAGTATGTCTGACGCGGTCTAGAATCAACAACTATCGTTTCAACATCGACACAATGACGTCCTTCGAAGGAGACACTGGTCCTTACCTTCAATATTCCCATGCCCGACTTTGTTCCATCTTGCTCAAAGCGAACGTCCCCACATCTGAGATTGAAACAGCAAACCTCGACCTTTTAGTTGAATCGCATGCAATCAACGTTGTTCGACTCATCGCCCAGTTCCCCGACACCATTCAAAACACTTTGAAAACTCTGGAACCAACTACTATCTTGACATACCTTTTCCGCCTGACACATGCCATTAATAGTAGCTACGATGTGCTGCAGGTAGTTGGGAGCGAACCAGAACTCATCAAGGCTCGGGTAGCCCTATACGACGCGGCAAAGTCTGTCATCAACAACGGAATGCGCCTCCTGGGTCTAACCCCTCTAGACCGGTAAGTTTTCAGTTCTCACACCTATCTCGCTCGAGCTAATAGATTCCGCTATCAGAATGTAGCATGACGGATGGGATGCATAGTTTAGGTGTACGGGCTATCTAACTAGCCTAGAGGCCGCGTTCAGTAGATCACCCCTTTTCAATCCTGTCCTGGGCGGATTTGGAGAAAAATACAGAGTATTCCAAGGAGTGCAGGTGGGACGAAATGCCATGTAGTATGCTGTTTTTTTTTCGAATATACTAGCAAGTATGTACAGTATGTACGGAGTATTCCGTAACATGAAATGGATTGCACATGCATGCATGCATCAGCCTACCCGAAATGGATCTGTTCGGACTCGGTCCCAAGTCGGCCTCCGATAGCAGTCGGACCTTTTTCTTTACCTTTCCTAGCCTGAAAGCCCCACTCCCCATATGTACCAGCCTTACGTACCATAGTGCCGGTACCTAGTCTTATGAAATCTTCATTGTGGATATGGATTGTGGGATTGAGAAACAGGTTTTTGTTCCCGCTTCGCTTCCCGCTTCTCCAGCTGGGAATTTGATAATACATAACGCGGAAAGTGGATTTCTTTCTCAGGTTTAAATAGTCCGGGCGACTATGGTGCTTTTGATAGCGTGCGTATACGTATGTACAGTAGAGTGTGTATGTTATGAAATTTTGCTCTTTCTTTCTGTTTCCCTGGTTGGATGGACGTGGCTGCCCTGTGTATGTAGGGCATGCAAGAAAACCCCGATACAGGAGAATAAAACGTTAAACTCCATGACGTCAACGATAATGGAGACGTAACTTAGTGGAGACAGCGCCTTGGCTAGGAACATGTTTCTTTCTTTTTTTCTTGCGCGTTCACATGCCAAACATGCAGACAAGAACAAAAATACTACGGAAAAACACGTGCAAGGAAAGTGCTTCACGCTTTTGCCAGTGTTGACCATTCTTTCTTGTCTTTACTGTCTAGCTCGTTATCGAGCAATATGTTTATATGGCATTACACCCTATTATAGGTTTAGCTAGATACATGCTCAAAATCTTGTTGGAATGATGACCAACTTACGGACTATTTCATCTTACATAAACTGTCTGATCTATATGGTATATCATGGTCCTCTACGCATAGACATGGTGAATGTTCCCAAAATACCTCGCTATGCAATATCAAGCACCATTCGAATGCATATCCCTGCAGCTCTCACTTCCAAGCCATGGATACCAGACTGCACTAAAACCGCTTCTTGGGCCGCATATCAACAATCTCCAAGGGCGCATTGATCAACTCGACTACATGACCAGGTTTGAGGGCTTCGGTATAGATGTTGTCCACGTCGTGGGGGTGGAAGATACCGGGACGACTGCAGCTGAGGATAGCTTGTTTACCTGGGGGATCAGTGAGGCGGAAACACCCCCAGCTGGGGTTTTGGTTAGTATATTGGGTCTGAATGAGGGTATTTTTTTAATGTACCTGGGCTGTTTTGTTGGTGCGCATACAATAGCAATGCTCTCCGGCATCATGACCTGGTAGCCAACATGAGTATGTAGGTCTCTACTGCTCATGAAGCATGTTTGGGTAGGGTGTGTGTGTATCCAGCCAAGCACCATCAACTCCTCCTTGTCACAGTAGTCAAAAAGTTCCTCTTCATTCAGTGTCTCGCAAGTGTCGCTTGTGCTCGTCTGCTCGGGGATGATCAAACGAGTAATGAAGAGGGCGTTGGACTTTAGTATTCCACACAGCATACCGCATGTTTCGAGGTTTAGACGCGTATTGGACGAAGCGACAGCAAGGAACTGATTGCGGAGTTGAGACGGAAGGAAGACAGGGCGCAGAGGGTCTCCGTTTTCAAGAAAAGCAGATGGTTTGAAGGTGAATTCATCCAGTTCGTTGGAAGGGGTGATTGGGCGGTGATCGGGTACTTTGCCTGGCAGAGGCGGCGCACTTTCCGAGAATTTGCCAGGTACAGGCGGAGGCGTCTGCTCATATCGCGTGTCGTGGGTAGATGGTGTATGTTTGGGAGGCAGCGGCGGTGGCGATGCTTGCGACGCCGAGGATGTGTATAACTGCTCCTTGGGAGGTCGTGTTGGTGCCGGACCGCGGGAAGAGTCCCACCTCTCTTGGGATGTCTTGTATGGAACGGCGGGGTAGTGATATGCGGATGTGGACTGGGAGGTCGGACGCTGTGCTTTTTGTTAGTACATACAGTATCAAACCACCCCCTCTCTACCTACCGAAGAATGTGACGTCCTGTGACCGTTCTGCTGGAGTCTGGCAACCTCTTGAATTTGGTTCGAAACATCGTCTTGGTCGCCAGCTTGCTGGACCAACTCGTCCTGCCACGAATCCCATGCACCTCCACTACGCCGTGTCTGCTCCTCCTCCTCTGAGACACCATGCTGCCGTACGTTCCTCCGATTTGTGTCTCTGCGCCTAACTTCGCGCTGTGCCAGCCGTGCAGCCAGCGAGTGGTTCTCCAGAGCACGTGCATCAATCGTCCGTCTTGAATCGTAGGATGGTCTCCTGGTGCCTCGGTCCTGAAGCGGCAGCCCGTCCAGCTCGTGCGAGAGGGGCCTGGCACCCTTTCCTTGCAACGATTTGAGTGCCTGCTGTTGCCGCTTCCTCCGCTCCTCGTACTCGTCGTGTCTCTTCTTGATGCGCGGGGCGATTTCCTCGAGTTTCTTCAAGTCGCGACTGACGGCGGCCGTGGCGGCATTGAGCGCCTTGCGGTTCTCCGCCTTGTTCCTGTCCGGGTGCGCCTGCAGCTTCTGGAGGACAAGATCGGCGTGGCGGTATAGGAGGAGGTATGTCTGCGCGTCATTTCCCTCTGCCTCATAGACTTGCGCCTGTGCCGGTCAGCATGTGCATGTTGAACATGCCCTAGCGACGCACCTCTTTCTGCATCGTGTTGGCTGTGCGCAGCCAGTTTGCCAGCGGAATATGGACATTGTACGTGTAGTTGCCGGCCTGATCAGCCACCTCTGCGACGCTTACGGGCGTGTTGAGCGTCGCCATGGCTGAGAGGGTTGTGGATACAGCAGGGCGAGTGAGTGAGTGCAAAGCGTTTGTGAATTGTGAAGCGACGCCTCCAGGCAGCAGCAACTCATGCACAAACGGGGCCGCTTAGCGGTGCGGGTTGAGGTGACGCGTCGGCATCAGCGAATGTAGAAGTTGCATCCAGCGCTGCCTGACGTTGGGCGTGGTCTGGTGATCTGGTGGTCTGG